>BLSH010248974.1:414294-432638 GCA_018402905.1 Glandirana rugosa | reverse complement strand
GGCTGCATAACTGCCCCCACCTGTGTCACTGGCTGCATAACTGCCCCCATCTGTGTCACTGGCTGCATAACTGCCCCCACTTGTGTCACTGGTTGCATAACTGTCCCCACCTGTGTCACTGGCTGCATAACTGCCCCCATCTGTGTCAATGGCTGCATAACTGCCCCCACCTGTGTCAATGGCTGAATAACTGCCCCCACCTGTGTCACTGGCTGCAAAAGCACCCCACCTGTGTCACTGGCTGCAAAAGTGCCCCACCTGTGTCACTGGCTGCAAAAGTGCCCCGCGTGTGTCACTGGCTGCAAAAGTGCCCCCATCTGTGTAACTGGCTGCAAAAGTGCCCCCATTTGTGTCACTGGCTGAAAAAGTGCCCCCACCTGTGTCACTGGCTGCAAAAGTACCCCACCTGTGTTATTGGCTGCGAAACTGTCCCACCTGTGTTATTGGCTGCAATTTACCCCACCTGTGTTATTGGCTGCAATTTACCCCACCTGTGTTATTGGCTGCAATTTACCCCACCTGTGTTATTGGCTGCAATTTACCCCCACCTGTGTTATTGGCTGCAATTTACCCCACCTGTGTTATTGGCTGCAGTTTACCCCACCTGTGTTATTGGCTGCAATTTACCCCACCTGTGATGCTGGGGCTGTATACTGTGTCCTGTGATGTGATACTGAGCTGTATACTGTGTCCTGTGATGTGATACTGAGCTGTATACTGTGTCCTGTGAGGCTGAGCTGTATACTGTGTCCTGTGATGCTGAGCTGTATACTGTGTCCTGTGATGCTGAGCTGTATACTGTGTCCTGTGATGCTGAGCTGTCCTGTGATGTGATACTGAGCACAATATGTGGAATACAGGGGACGGAGTGGGTGGATTCTATAGGGGTGGGGCTTATTAGAAGTAGGAGGGGTCAAAACGGAAGGGCGGGGCCTGGCGCCCCCCCATCCTAAAACGTCACCAGCCCCCACTGTCGCCTGGTATACATTCGGTCCTTGTGTAATAGGTTTTAGGCTGGAAGTGACAGATGAAAACATGTAGATGACAGTTAAACTATTAGATTGAATATATTAGAAACTCCATTACATGTGGAAAAAGCTGTAAAATGCAGATGTTTTCAATTAACAATTTGTTTATCAATTAATGATGAATATACAGTATCTCACAAAAGTGAGTACACCCCTTCACATTTTTGTAAATATTTTATTATATCTTTTCATGTAACAACACTGAAGAAATGACACTTTGCTACAATGTAAAGTAGTGAGTGTACAGCTTGTATAACAGTGTAAATTTGCTGTCCCCTCAAAATAACTCATCACACAGCCATTAATGTTTAAACTGCTGGCAACAAAAGTGAGAATTGTTGCTTTACATAAAGATGGCCTAGGTTATAAGAAGATTGCCAAGACCCTGAAACTGAGCTTCAGCATGGTGGCCAAGACCATACAGCGGTTTAACAGAACATGTTCCACTCAGAACAGACCTCGCCATGGTCCACCAAAAAAGTTGAGTGCATGTGCGCAGCATCATATCCGGAGGTTGTCTTTGGAAAATAGACACATGAGTGCTGCCAGAATTGCTGCAGAGGTTGAAGGGGTGGGGGGGTCAGCCTGTCAGTGCTCAGACCATACGCCGCACGCTGCATCAAATTGGTCTGCATGGCTGTCGTCCCAGAAAGAAGCCCGCAAACAGTTTGCAGAAGAAAAGCAGACTGAGGACATGGATTACTGGAACCATGCCCTGTGGTCTGATGAGACCAAGATAAACTTATTTGGTTCAGATGGTGTCAAGAGTGTGTGGCGGCAACCAGGTGAGGAGTACAAAGACAAGTTTGTCTTGCCTACAGTCAAGCATGGTGGTGGGAGTGTCATGGTCTGGGGTCTGGCAACAAAAGTGAGTACACCTCTAAGTGAAAATGTCCAAATTGGGCCTAAAGTGTCAATATTTTGTGTGGCCAGCATTATTTTCCAGCACTGCCTTAACCCTCTTGGGCATGGAGTTCACCAGATCTTCACACGTTGCCACTGGAGTCCTCTTCGACTCCTCCATGATGACATTGTGGAGCTGGTGGATGTTAGGAACCTTGCGCTCCTCCACCTTCCATTTGAGGATGGCCCACAGATGCTCAGTAGGGTTTAGGTCTGGAGACATGCTTGGCCAGTCCATCACCTTTTCCCTCAGCTTCTTTAGCAAGGCAGTAGTCATCTTGGAGGCGTGTTTGGGGTCAATATCATGTTGGATTACTACCCTGCGGCCCAGTCTCCAAAGCGAGGGGTCATGCTCTGCTTCAATATGTCACAGTACATGTTGGCATTCATGGTTCCCTCAATGAACTGTAGCCTCCCCAGTGCCAGTAGCACTCATGCAGCCCCAGACCATGACACTCCCACCTAGAGCCGAAAAAACTAATTTATTAATCGACAACTAATCAATTTTTAAAATAGTTATCAACTATTTTCATAATCGATTAAACGGTCAGCCAATTAGTTGGCCTGCATACAGAATGCATTATTTGTTTACATATCAGGAAATAGAGTGCAGCACAAATACAGCTCAGTACACCCTCCATACATGTCAGAAGACACAGTGCAGCACACATACAGCTCAGTACACTGTCCATACATGTCAGAAGACACAGTGCAGCACACATACAGCTCAGTACACCGTCCATACATGTCAGAAGACAGAGTGCAGCACACATACAGCTCAGTACACCATCCATACATGTCAGAAGACACAGTGCAGCACACATACAGCTCAGTACACCCTCCATACATGTCAGAAGACAGAGTGCAGCACACATACAGCTCAGTACACCATCCATACATGTCAGAAGACACAGTGCAGCACACATACAGCTCAGTACACCGTCCATACATGTCAGAAGACACAGTGCAGCACACATGCAGCTCAGTACACTGTCCATACATGTCACTAAGTGCCTGAGAACTTTTGAATGTGAATGTGTGAGGAGCAATGCCTCATGGAACATGTTGTCCTGGGCAGAAAGTGAGTGGTTCTAAAGGCAGAAGTTTTTTGTACCTTACTATAGGGCAGTGGTTCTCAACTCCGGTCCTCGGGACCCACCAACAGGCCAGATTTTAAGCATTACCTTGGGGAGATGCAGACTAGAATACTGCAATCACTGAGCAGAAAATGATATCACCTGTGATGTATTTCAGTTATCCTGCAAACCTGGCCTGTTGGGGGGTCCCGAGGACCGGAGTTGAGAACCACTGCTATAGGGGCACGCTATACTATACTTAGCAGCTTACTATTGGGGCACTCTGAAGGAGGAGCCAGAAACGTCGGTGGGGGACCCCAGAAGAGGAGAATCAGGGCTGCTCTGTGCAAAACCATTACACAGAGCAGGTATATATAACATGTTTGTTGTTTAAGAAAAAAATACTTTAAAGACTGTGTGCAGGGAAGATTAGCATCTGAGCCCAGAAAGGGTGGATGCTGATAGGCTGAAGGTAATAGAAGGCATTACAATTACAAGTAAAATTTTACCAGTATTGTGCATTATATTTTAAATAATCATATCCATGGAAAAAAATATATCAGCTTTTAGTGCTACTTATATCTCCCTTCCACCCTTCATATAGCTTCATGTCTGAATACTAGTTAAAAAGGAAGTCATGTCTGAATACTAGTTAAAAAGGAAGTCATGTCTGAATACTAGTTAAAAAGGAAGTAAACACTTCCTCTTTAATTGTACCTACAGGTAAACCTATAAAAAGGCTTAACTGTGGGTACTGTAAATATCTCCGAAACTTTCACAGTTTAGGAGATATTTACAATATACGCTTGTGCGTCATTGGCGCATGCTCACTGAAAAAATGGCCCGCTCGTGACGTTTCTTCAGGTCCGGGCCGTAACTGGCGGCTCCCGCGTGCATGAGCGGGAGAGACGGCATTACGGCTCTGGCCAATCATAGCGTGGACGGCACTGCAGGGTTTCTTTCTGAGGTAAGCATTTCATAATCAGCTAGTATGGGATGAAAGCAGCTCTCAATTGTTGTCTGCGATAGGGGGCAGTGTGGTGGGCAATTCAGCACATCACATGGCTCCCTTTTTTTTGTACTAACTTTATTTGAAGTGTACAAAATGTTGTACATTGCTTTATGATTTAGCATGTTTACATTTTAGCGTAGCCCTGAGCTGCGTTGCAGTGTGAATGGGACACATATAAACAATTGTTTCCTGTGTGTCCCTGCACTTACTGAGGTTTTACCATCCGCACTGCATATAGTCTGAATTCACCCTAAAACTTTTGCATTGTACTGAACACCTATTTGCACTGTGCAATACAGCACTTTCTTTAGCAGTTCAGAGGCAGCAGGTCCATGTGACATGTCACAATCTTTGCAGGGACAGTTGCAACAAGGGAACTAACAAATACATTGGAAAATGCTGTATCATTTGAGCTTTAGGATTTGTATTTTTTCTTGTGTTCCTTAACTTCACCTTTCATTTCCCTTTTAGAATTTCACGTACAGCATTGTTAACCCTTTGTGAACTTTTCTCTGTTGTACATTAGTATATAGGAGTTATTTTTCTTATGGTACTTATTTTTACTTATGGTCATTTTGAAATTAAAGGTTTTCAATTTACAAAAAATTATCAGTGCAGTGGTATGGAATCTAATTTTTAACATGAAAATGTAATTCTGGAAAGACCTATTAACTCATGATAAAATGTATTATTTTTTGCCACATTCAAACAACTTCTCCTGCCATTCTCAATAGGATACATTAAACCCATCTCCTGGCACTCCACCCTGAGCCCACCCGGTTGTGTGAAAAGTCTTCTTGATTCTCCTACCTACCAATCAGGATGCGGGTCCTGAGACCCGATTGGCCAGGGAGTCTTAGGCCAGTTGGGATCTCAAGACCCACTTCCTGTTTGGCCGGGAGGAAAAGCAATGGCCTGGCTCTTCCCTCGGCAAACTGCAGCAGGTGGAGGGGCAGAGGGGCAGCTTCCAGGAGTCCTTACCCCTGGATCCAGCACCACCTCCTAAGGTAAGGAGACATGGATGGCTGCCTTCCCATCCGACCCGTCTAGGCAGGGGGGATGCTAGTGCAACTGAGGGGGCCAATGGCAGCTTCCAGGAGACCACACCGCCTCCGATCCCGGCCCACCGTCCGGGGGCAGGTTTGTTTGTGGCCCCACCAGAATATTGAGCACCAGCCGCCACTGCACTTGATCACTTTTGCGGAAGGTGGTCCCACCCCCCTCCTGTCGCCGCTGCTGCCTTTCCCGAGCTCTCCTGTCTGATCACAGAGCCTGGGAGTGGTGCGAATGGTGGTGATGGCTGCGAAGAACAGAGGGAGAGGAACTGACGTTGTTCCTCTCTCTCTGTGACTCTGGAAGCATAAAAAAATTGCAACACCCATCATTTTATTTTATAGAGCCTCTGCTAAAAATATATAATGTTTGGGGCTTCTAAGTAATTTTCATGTGATGTCAGAGGGGGCGGGTCAAGCGCTTACGTCACTGGGTGACCCCGCCCTTCACTATAAATAAATTGTCATAGCAAAGAGAGCTCAGTTGGCGGGAGCCCTCCCATGGAGGAGGAGCTGTTGCATTTTTTTTCTTTTGACTGATGATGGATTACAACGGGGGACACTTTTTTTTTAATAAAAGGACTTTTCCCTAATTGTCTCTGTGTTTTTTTATTTTTTTATTTTTTTTACACTTTTTGGTGAATTGGTAGGGGTACGATGTACCCGATACTAATTCACATGGGGGGGGGTCGGGATGTGGGGACCCCCTTATTTAAGGGGGCTTCCAGATTCCGATAAGCCGTATAATTTTGCCCTGTCTATGTTCTACACATCACAGAGATACGCCTTTTACAGGTAGACTAAGGAGACCCCCCAGGCACATTATTTAACCACTTGCTGACTGCCCGCATGACGGCGTCAAAGTGGCTCGTTATTGTGAAACTCTGTCACCTGACGGTGGCCACGATAGTGAGTATTGTGAGCGTGCGTGCGCTGGCGGAGGCACGATCGCACGCTCACTGTGTTCCCTGGGGGGGGGCAAGGAGCGGGTAGGGTGGACTCGATCTCTGCCGGCTACCCGGGATGCCCCCCCCCGCAGTGAGAGAACAGAGGTCCGTGTATGTAAACACGGATCTCCGTTCTGACAGAGGGGGAAGGGCTGTGATCGCAGGCTTCCTGTATATGGAAGCTGTGATCACTCCCCTCCCCCAGCCAGCCCAGCCCCCATACAGTTAGAACACGCCTAGGGAACACATTTAACCCTTAGAGCGCCCCCTCCAGGTTAACCCCTTCACTGCCAATGACATTTACACAGTAATCGGTGCATTTTTATAGCACTGATCGTTATATAAATGCCAATGGTCCCAAAAAAGTGTTAAAATGGTCTGACATGTCCGCTGCAATATTGCAGTACCGCAAAAAGCGCAGATCACCGCCATTACTAGTAAGAAATAAAAAAAAAAAAAAACCCAGAAATGAATTCTCATCATCCGTAAACGCAGCAACTTTTGCGCAAATCAATCAATAAATGCAGATTGCGATTTTTTTTTAACCAAAAATATGAGGAAGAATATAAATCGGCCAAAACCGAATTTTTTTGGATTTGTAGTTCTGCAAAAAGTAAGAAAAATTGGTTATTTTTGCAAAATCGTTGCTCATTTTTCGTTTATGGTGGTGATCAGAAATGATGCAGAGGTGATCAAATACCACCAAAAGAAAGCTCTATTTGTGGGAAAAAAAGGACGCAAATTTTGTTTGGGTACAACGTTGCACGTCCACACAATTGTCAGTTAAAGCAGCACAGTGCCGAATCGTAAAAAGTGCTCTGGTCCTAAAGGGAGAAATTCTTCCGGGGCTGAAGTGGTTAAATTAATATTTTTTTCAGTTTAAGCATTATTAAAATCACTGCTCATTTAAAAATGAAGTTTTTTGCAAACTTTTTTTTTCATTGATACATGTTCCCTAGGGCAGGACCCGGACCCCTATAATCATTGTATGTCCAATTACTTGCATATAAGCCTTCAAAATGGGCACTTTTGATTTTTGGGTTCCATTGACTTCAATGGGGTTTGTTGTTCAGGTCCGAACTTTCAGGATGTTTGAAAGTTCTGGTGTGAACTGAACAGGGGTCCGTTCGGCCCATCCCTAGCCAAGAGTCCCATGGTAACTCTGGACAGTTTCAACTCCACAAGGTTTAGGAGTGGGTCTATGGAAATGTTTGACCATTCTTCCAGAAGCGCATCTGTGAGATCAGGCATTGATGTTAGAGGGAAGGCCTGGCTCGCAGTTTCCACTCATTTATCCCAAAGGTGTTCTATTGGGTTGAGGTCAGGACTCTGTGCAGGCCAGTCAAGTTCCTCCACCTCAAACTCGCTCATCCATGTCTTTACCTACCTTGCTTTGTCCAAATCATTTGGTGGAGGGGGGGTTATGGTGCGGGGTTGTTTTTCAGGGGTTGGGCTTGGTCCCTTAGTTCCATTGAAGGGGACTCTTAAGGCATGAGCATAACAAGACATTTTGGACAATTTCATGCTTCCAACTTTGTTGTAACATTTTGGGGGTGACCCCTTCCTGTTCCAACATGACTGTGCACCAGTGCACAAAGCGAGGTCCTGACCTCAACCCGATAGAACACCTTTGGGGTGAATTCGAGCGGAGTCTGTGAGCCAGGCATTCTCATACAATATTAGTGCATGACCTCAGTGTTGAAAAGGTTGAGAAAGGCTGACCGTCCTGCATAAGTCACAGGTTTAGGAGATATTCACACTGGATGCAGCTGGCAATATCACCAGTGCATGCAATCTGAAGGTCTGGCATAGTGTGCTGGACCTTCAGAGCACTGTGCCGTAACCAAGGGCTCACGCATGCATGTTTAGGAGGAAGACGTCCTCACAGCTTCGCCCATACTTTGCATTATCTGCTGTACTCAGGGACAGATCAGATCCATAGATCCCACTGTATGACGATCTCTGGATTGCATCTGTCCCTGCCCCCTAATGGCATCATTGGCATTGATGATTTGATTCTGATTTTGGAACTGACCTGCTGACATGGTGTGTTGCTTGCTGCACGGGATCTGATGGGCGCAGGGAAGATGGCAAGATGCTGTGACCTGCCGATAAGGTGTGTTGCTTGCTGGACTGTGGTGGACAGTATCTTATGGCTGCAGCCAGGGAAGCTGCGGACACCCCCCCACACCACCCCTTATCAGACCAGCTTAGGGCGGCTCAGCTCAGTTACTATACCTGGGTGGTGGATACAGCAACACACCCCCCAGGGGTGGCTTGTGGTTTTTTGTTTGGGGGGTGGCAAATAATCACCCGCCCCCACAGCACCTCAAAGCCCCCACCCCCCGCTCGCTGTCAGCTGCAGGATTGAGCAGCGGCAGACATCAAGGAGTGGCGGGAATTGGTGCAGGCCATGGGCGGACGATGTGTTTGTGAGGGAGAGGGGAGGTGCTCTGTGCAGACGAGCCTATGGCGGCTGCTGCTGGTGGAGCTCCTGGCTGGCGGGGGGATACCGATGACCAGCTGGGGGAGAGCACTCATCCAATGGATGATCATCATGGAGGCTCTGGAGACTGGTGAGCAAAATTCACCAATCTACCTGCCTTGTACATGTTTGGGGGAGTAGTGCAGGAAGGAGTGTAGTGGGAAGGTAGTGGGCAGGTAGGTCAGCATAGTGGGCAGGTAGGTCAGTGCACTGGGTAGGCAGGTCAGTGTTAGTGGGCAGGTAGGTCAGTGTAGGGGTCAGGTAGGTCAGTGTAATGGGCAGGTAGGTCAGTGTAGTGGACAAGTAGGTCAGTGTAGTGGACAGGTAGGTCAGTGTAGAGGGCAGGTAGGTCAGTGTAGTGAGCAGGTAGGTCAGGTAGTGGGCAGGTAGGTCAGTGTAGTGGGTAGGTAGGTCAGAGTGGTGGGCAGGTAGGTCAGTGTAGTGGGTAGGTAGGTCAGAGTGGTGGGCAGGTAGGTCAGTTTAGTGGGTAGGTAGGTCAGTGTAGTGGGTAGGTAGGTCAGTGTAGATGTCAGCGTAGTGGGCAGGTAGGTCAGCATAGTGGGCATGTAGGTCAATGTAGTGGGCAGGTAGGTCAGTGTAGTGGGCAGGTAGGTCAGTGTAGTGGTAGGTAGGTCAGTGTAATGTTCAGGTAGGTCAGTGTAGGGGTCACGTAAAGCAGCATAGTGGGCAGGTAGGTCAGTGTAGTGGTCAGTATAGGAATCCGATTGGGCAGTGCAGTGATTAGGTAGGTCAATGTAGTGGGCAGGTAGGTCAGTGTAGTGAGCAGGTAGGTCAGTGTAGGGGTCAGGTAGGTCAGTGTAGTAGGCAGGTAGGTCAGTGTAGGGATCAGGTAGGTCAGTGTAGTGGGCAGGTAGGTCAGTGTAGTGGGCAGATAGGTCAGTGTAGGGATCAGGTAGGTCAGTCTAGTGAGCAGGTAGGCCAGAGTAGGGGTAAGGTAGGTCAGTGTAGTGGGCAGGTAGGTCAGTGTAGGGGTCAGGTAGGTCAGTGTAGTGGGCAGGTAGGTCAGTGTAGGGATCAGGTAGGTCAGTCTAGTGAGCACGTAGGTCAGTGTAGGGGTCAGGTAGGTCAGTGTAGTTGGCAGGTAGGTCAGTGTAGGGGTCAGTATAAGAATCAGATTGTGCAGTGTAGTGGTTAGGTAGGTCAGTGTAGTGGGCAGGTAGGTCAGTGTAGGGATCAGGTAGGTCAGTGTAGTGGGCAGGTAGGTCAGTGTAGTGGGCATGTAGGCAAGTGTAGGGGTCAGGTAGGTCAGTGTAGTGTGCAGATAGGTCAGTGTAGTGGTCAGTGTAAGAATCAGATTGTGCAGTGTAGTGGTTAGGTAGGTCAGTGTAGTGGGTCAGTATAAGGATCAGGTAGGTCAGTGTAGTGGGCAGGTAGGTAAGTGTAGGGGTCAGGTAGGTCAGTGTAGTGGGCAGGTAGGCCAGTCTAGTGAGCAGGTAGGTCAGTGTAGGGGTCAGGTAGGTCAGTGTAGTGGGCAGCTAGGTCAGTGTAATGGGTAATTAGGTCAGTGTAGTGGTCAGCTAGGTCAGTGTAGGGATCAGGTAAATCAGCGTAGTGGGCAGGTAGGTCAGTGTAGTGGTTAGTATAGGAATCAGGTCGGGCAGCGTAGTGGTCAGTTAGGTTGGTGTAGTAGTCAGGTAGGTCAATGTAATGTTCAGGTAGTTTGGTGTAGTAATCAGGTAGGTCGGTGTAGTGGACAGGTTGGTCAGTGTAGTGGACAGGTAGGTTAGTGTAGTGGACAGGTAGGTCAGTGTATGTCCAATGTTTACTCCAGATCCATCAGGTTATTTGTATTCCTTTTGTAGTGTAGTATGGGTATTTGTATATGCAACTTTAGTGCCTTAGATATAAAAAGCATTTGTTTAAAGTATGTTAGCCAAACATTAAAAGAACAATTATACTCTGTGAATCTAAGTGACTGCCTGTAACTGCAATGTTAGGCTAACGTACATGAAGCAAATGCTTTTTTTATCTAAGGCACTAAAGTTGCATATAAAACCTGCTCCACTCTCAAGCACGGTCACCTGCCGACTGCGCATGGCATTTCTTATATAGGTAAGGGGTAGTGTCAGTGAATGGCAGTTTAGAAATGTAGTCACCCTACCCATCATGCCTAGTCATGTCTGTGAATGTCAGAATTTTGCAATGCCTCATGAGATGTGTAGTTCTGCAACAGCTGGCGGGCTGTAATTTGAAGATCCCTGCGTGTATCTCAGGCCACACCTTAACCACTTGCCGACCGCCCGCCACAGCGTGACGGCGGCAAAGTGGCTCCTTATCGCAAACCGCCGTTACCTGATGGCTGCGATAACTAGTATTGTGAGCACGTGCCGCTCACTCACCAACTAGATCGCCGCCGGCTACCCGCGATCCCCCCCCGGAGCGACAGAACAGAGGTCCGTGTATGTAAACACGGATCTCCGTTCTGACAGAGGGGGAAGGGCTGTGATCACAGGCATCCTGTATATGGGAGCCGTGATCACTCCCCCCCCCCTGCCAGCCCAGCCCCATACAGTTGGAACACACTGATGGAACACAGTTAACCCTTAGAGCGCCCCCTCCAGGTTAACCCCTTCACTGCCAATGGCATTTACACAGTAATCAGTGCATTTTTATAGCACTGATTGCTGTATAACTGCCAATGGTCCCAAAAAAGTGTCAAAATGGTCCGACATGTCCGCCACAATATTGCAGTATCGCTAAAAATCGCAGATCCCCACCATTACTAGTAAAAAATTTAAGAAAAATAAAAACACCAGAAATGAATTCTTATCATTCGTAAACGCGGCAACTTTTGCGCAAACCAATCAATAAATTCCGATTGCGATTTTTTTTACCAAAAATATGAGGAAGAATATAAATCAACCAAAACCGATGAAAAAAATGTTTTTTTTATATTTTTTCTTTTGGATTTGTATTTTAGCAAATAGTGAGAAATTTTTTTTTTTTTGCAAAATTGTCGCTCTTCTTTTGTTTATAGCGGTGATCAGAAATGACACAGAGGGGATCAAATACCACCAAAAGAAAGCTCTATTTGTGGGAAAAAAAGGATGCAAATTTAATTTGGGTACAACGTCGCAGGACCGTGCAATTGTCAGTTAAAGCAAAAAGTGCTCTGGTCCTAAAGTGTGAAATCCTTCCGTGGCTGAAGTGGTTAAACAATAACCTATTCAGTATACGCTATCATAAAGTAAGTGCTGTGGATGGAGAAGCTGCACAGGGAGAAGTGCAGACTGAGTAACAGACCACAGTCAGGTTGCACTTGGGGAGTTTAATTTTAACCACTTGAAGACCAGGCTTTTTCTGGAACTTTTTGTTTACATTTTTGTTTTTATTTTTATTTATGTAACAATCAGTATTTTTTGCTAGAAAATTTCTTAGAACCCCTAAACATTATATATATTCTTTAAAGCATTGGGCCTAGAGAATAAATTGGTGGGTTTTGCAATTTTTTGTGTCACATGGTATTTGCGCAGAGGTTTTTAAACTAAATTTTTTGGGAAAAATACACTTTTTTAAAATTTTATCAATTTCGGAAGGTATTACCCCCTTCATGACCAGGCTATTTTTTGTGATACGGCACTGTGTTATTTTAACTGACAATTGCGCAGTTATGCGATACTGTACAAAAATAAAACGTATGTCCTTTTTCCCCCAACAAATAAAGCTTTCTTTTGGTGGTATTTGATCACTTCTGCGGTTTTTTATTTTTTGCACTATAAACAAAAAAAGACCGACAATTTTGAAAAAAAAACAACAACTTTTTTTAAATTTCTGTTATAAAACATACCCAATAAAAAAAATTAAAAAATCTAATTTATTCATCAATTTAGGCCAATATGTATTCTACTACATTTTTGGCAAATAAAAAAAAACATCCCGCTAAGCATATATTGATTATTTTTGCCCAAAAGTTATAGGGGTTGATTTGCTAAAGCGCGAAAGTGCAAAATTTGGTGCAGCTCCACCCAGAAACCAATCAGCTTCAAGGTTTTATTGTCAAAGCTTGATTGAACAAGCTGAGATTAGAAGCTGATTGGCTAGCATGCAAAGCTGCACCGTTTTTTGCACTCTTCAGCTTTAGTAAATCAACCCCATAGTGTCTACAAACTATGGCATAGATTTTTGTAATTTTGATTTATTTATTTACTAGTAATGGCGGCGATCAGTGACTTATAGCAGGACTGCACTATTGTGGCAGACAAATCAAACACTGACACTTTTTGCAGACCAGTGACACTAATAGAGGGATCAGTGCTAAAAAATATGCACTGTCAGTGTACTAATGACACTGGCAGGGAAGGGGTTAACATCAGGGGCGATCAAAGGGTTGAATGTGTTCCTAGGGAGTGCTTTCTAACTGTGAGGGAGGTGCTTGTACTGTGGGAAGATCCATGAAAACACAAGATCACTGTCTTCCCTTCTCACAGAACGGCAACCTGCCTTGTTTGATGTCAAGTCATCACTTATGGGTTACCATAGCCGAGAGTCGAACAAAGCCAATCCAGTCTTTGTTCGGCTCTCCGATCAGTCGGCGGTAGCGCCACCTAGTCAATAGGGACTCCCGGTGGGATGAGAGATCCCTGTAAAGCCATGGGAGAGGAAGGATGTCCCCTCCCGCTGCTTGTAAAAGCAATCCAGCGGCTAAGTAGCCACTAGAATTGCTTTTACAAGAGAGCCAAACGTCGGCTATAAAAAATGGTATCGGGATGATGCCTGAAGCTGCAGGCATCATCCCATATATCCTCTGGTTTATTTACAACAGCTGCTGTGGATTATTGTGTGCAGTTGTTTCCAGGCAGCAACACCTACCTTGACGCAGATGTTTTCAACACAGTGTTTCACCCGTTGCTTCTGAGTGACCAGTGGATGTCAGTTCAATATTCCTATGTGACTACTAAGTATTTTTAGAGGACATGGTACCGGCCGGAGCCCTGTTACAGGCCTCAGCTGTCTGCTGGAGACTACCTGTGTCCCGGGGTAATTGAAGTCTGTTTTCCGCCATCAGTATGTAAAGAAAAGAATATAGCGGGTGGCGGGGATTTACTGTGTTGGCCCAACTTCTGTACACGAGTCAACAGTCGTACAATGGCTTGTTGGCCAACAAAGGTTTTCTAGTTTGCACAGCCAACTTCTGTTGTACCACTGTTGAACATTGGCTGTTGTAATCGCGTATACTAACGGTCAGGTTATCATACAACAAGCTGTTGTACGACCATTGTTGTACGACAGTTGCACCGTGTGTACGGGCCATAAAAGGCACCATGACACATACAGATAAATAAAACAGTTTTTTACAAAATGTTAATATTCAAAAGATAATTTTGAAATAGGCCATGAAATAGTACACCCCATATATTAGATAAGGTCAACAGTATCTTAGACCCATACATGTTGCAAAAATCAAACAATAGTTCTTAAATACCCCACCCCCCAAGAAAATATCCATGTGTTTCATGGTGCCCTTTAAATACCTGCCCGCTATATTCTTTTCTTACATACTAATACATTTCAGGGAAGGATATAGATAGAGTGTCAAATCACATCCCCCTTTTTTGAATTCTGTTTTCCTCCATCCTCTGGCAAATCTGGCACAAACGCACTGGACTTGTCAAATCGCATGCCAAATCAGCGGCAATTGCCCGCAATGGCACTGTCTGTACTACTTTTAGCGATTTCGTTTTTTTTTTCGGGATTACCATAGGTATTTGTGCAGCAACCCGCACAGATGTCTCTCAAATTGCTCCTGAGTTGGGACTGACATGCGGGAATGAAATCGTGTGAGTTCAGCTGAACTCGCTCGATTTCATTCCCGCTGTCATTGTGAACACAGGCTAAAGCCTCGTATATACACTTAGATTTTCGAAAGACAGAATGTCCATTTTTTGCTGGATGCTAGCCTCATTTTCGTACAACCAAATTCAACGTCAGAAGTGACGTAATGTTGAATAGTTTTGTATGTATTTTTTTCGTTTCTGAGCATGCGTAGTCTTGATCGTACAATTTTTTTCGTACGAAAACCATACTAATGATACGAAAATCGGACATTGCCTTGACGTACGAAAACATTTTTCTAGTCTGCACATCCAGCTTTTGTTGTCCAAAAAAATCAAAATCGGCTGCTGAAAGGCGCATACTAACGGCGAGAATTTCGGACGATCGGTCGTCGTACGAAAATTCCTGTCTGAAATTCGCATCATGTGTCCAGGGCTTTAGTCAGGATTAGAGTTGAGCGAACACCTGGACGGTCGGGTTCGGAGGGTCCGTACAAACTTTGGGAAAAAGTCCGGGTTCGGCACCGAACGTTGCCCGAACGTTATCCCGGACACGGAACCCCATTGAAGTCAATGGGGACCTGAACTTTTAGGCACAAAAATGCCTGTAACAATGTCCTGGCAAGTGCTAGAGGGCTGCAAAAGGAAGTAAAATGGGGGTAAGAGTAAGGCAAGTGCCCTACAAAAAAATGGGGATAGGAAAAATAAATTGAAATCAAATAAAAAAATGGGAAGGGGGGGTGGATGTGGAGTAGAAGCCTAGAGGTTGATTAGGCCATGACCATGGCAGTGTAGGTGGAAGTGGCGGTGGTCGAGGAGGAGGAGGTAGCCAACATGGTATTTTTTTTTTGTTTGTTTATAATTGGGGTAGCCCCAAAATATTGAGGCCTATTCAAAAAAACAAGTATATGAATAGCTGTGTGAGTCCGGTCTAAATGTTTATTCTGCACAAGGTACAGACAAGTCTTGTGGGATCCATGCCTGATTCATTTTAATAAAGGTTAGCTTGTCCACATTGGCTGTGGACAAACGGCTGCGCTTGTCTGCGATAACGCCCCCTGCCGTGCTAAACACACGTTCCGACAATACACTGGCTGCAGGGCAGGCCAGCACCTCCAAGGAATAAACGGCAAGCTCAGGCCATGTGGCAAATTTGGAGACCCAGAAGTTGAATGGGGCAGACCCATCAGTCAGTACGTGTAGGCGTATGCACACATACTCTTGCACCATGTTGCTGAAATGCTGCCTCCTGCTAAGACATTGTCTATCAGCTGGTGGTGCTGTTTGTTGTGGCGGGCTGCTGACAAAGCATTTCGGCCATGCTAACCCTGCCTTCTGAGGTGCTGGCGGTGCCACAGCTGCGTTGGTGGCCTCTTCCTCCTCCTCCGCCTTCGCCTTGTGCTTCCGCTGAGCCCCCGGTGTCATTTGGGAATGCCCTCAGCAGCGCCTCTGCCAGTGTGCGCTTGTAGTCGCGCATCTTCCTCTCAAGCTCCAGTGAGGGAATTAAGGACGGCACGTTGTCCTTGTAACAGGGATCCAGCAGGGTGGCCACCCAGTAATCTGAAGAAGTTACAATGTGGGCAACTCGGCTGTCGTTGCGCAGGCACTGCAGCATGTAGTCGGCCATGTGTGCCAGGCTGCCCAAGCTGTCCTCTGTGGGAGGTATATCATCTGTGTCCTCTGTATCCCCCCAGCCACGCTTCAGTGATGCCCACGAGCTGCGTTGGGTGCCACCCTGCTGCGATTCCTCCTCATCCTCCTCCTCCTCATCTTCCTCGTCCTCCTCGTCCTCCAGAACTGTGCCCTGGCTTGAATATTTTGGACCTGGCCTATGCTGGTGCAGGAACCCACCCTCCGAGCCACTTGCGAATGACTGGCCTGATAACCGTGGAAATGACCCCTCTTCCTCCTCCTCATCCTCCTGTGCCACATCCTCTTCCATCATGGCCCGAAGTGTTTTTTCAAGGAGACATAGAAGTGGTATAGTAACGCTGAGAACAGCGTCATCGGCACTGGCCATGTTGGTGGAGTACTCAAAACACCGCAATACGCTACACAGGTCTCGCATGGAGGCCCACTCGTTGGTGGTGAAGTATTGCTGTTCCGCAGAGCGACTGACCCGTGCATGCTGCAGCTGAAACTCCACTATTGCCTGCTGCTGCTCGCACAGTCTCTCCAGCATGTGCAAGGTGGAGTTACACCTTGTGGGCACGTCGCATATAAGGCGGTGAGTGGGAAGGCCGAAGTTCCGCTGCAGCACAGACAGGCAAGCAGCAGCAGGGTGAGAACGCCAAAAGTGCGCACAGACGGCCCGCAATTTATGCAGCAGCTCTGACATATCCGGGTAGTTTTTTAGAAAATTCTGTACCACCAAATTCAGCACATGCACCAGGCAAGGGATGTGCCTCAAATGGGCTCGGCCCAGAGCCGCTACGAGATTTCGGCCATTGTCGCACACCACCAGGCCGGGCTTGAGGCTCAGTGGCAATACCCACTCATTGGTTTGTTGTTCAATGCCCGTCCACAGCTCCTGCGCAGTATGGGGTTTATCCCCCAAACATATCAGTTTTAAAACAGCCTGCTGTCGTTCCCCCCTGGATGTGCTGATGTTGGTGGTGAAGGTGTTATGCTGAGAGGATGAGTGGGTGGTTGAGGAGGAGGAAGCGCAGTAGGAGGAGGAGGCAACAGGAGGCAAAGAGAAATGCCCTGCAATCCTCGGTGGTGGATGGACATGCGCCAAATGGCTAGCCGGCTCAGGCCCACCCGCCACTACATTTGCCCAGTGTGCAGTTAGCGAGATATAGCGTCCCTGCCCTTGCTTACCGGTCCATGTATCAGTGGTTATGTGGACCTTGCCACAGATGGCGTTGCCCAGTGCACACTTGATCTTGTCCCCGACTTGTTTGTGCAGGGAAGGGATGGCTCGCCTGGAAAAGTAGTGGCGGCTGGGAACCACGTACGGTGGGACAGCCACCGCCATCAGGTTTTTGAAACTGTCCGTGTCCACCAGACGGAATGACAGCATTTCAAAGGCCAGGAATTTTTTTTCCTCTTTCTCTCCAGTGTTTGGGAAATGGACAGCTGTAAGCTTCCATTGGACCATGGTGGCTTTGCTGTCATATCGTCTGTTTGCTGGGTGGCAGGTGACACTGTCACTGTAGAGGTGGAGGAAGAGGCCGAGGCAGCAGCAGAAGAGGAAGCAGGAGGAGGCCGAGACCTTTCTTGGATTTTGAGGTAATTATTCCAATGCAGCTTGTGCCTTGAATGTAGATGCCTGGTCATGGGGGTTGTGCTCAGGTTGAGAACTTTTATGCCCCGGCTCAGGCTATCATTGCACAGCTTGCAAACCACTCTTGTCTTGTCGTCAGCACATTGTCTGAAGAACTGCCACGCGGGGGAACTCCTTTGAGCGGCCTTGTGTGCTAGGTCCCTGGGTGCGGTGGGTAGTAGCAGGCCTACTGTCTAGGGGACGCTCGCTCCGCTTTTGCAACCTGCTTCCTCTTTTGCTGTGCTGGTGCCTCTGTGCGACCACCACCTCTTCCTCCAAACTCCACACGTCACTCGCATGACCCTCATTCCATGTGGGGTCTAGGACCTCATCATCCTCCACATCATCTTCCACCCACCCTTCAATACTGCCCTCCTTGTCAGTCTGCACACTGAGGCAAGCTGCAGCAGTTGGCACCTGTGTTTCGTCATCATCAGAAATGTGCTGCGCTGGTGTTTCCATGTCCTCATCCTGCAACATAAGTGGTTGAGCATCGGTGCACTCAATGTCTTCCACTTCTGGGGCAGCGCTATTTGGATGGCCCACGGAAAGCACACCAGGAGAGTCATCAAAAAGCATAAGAGTCTCTTGCAGGACTTGGGTGTCCACGGTTGACGACGTCGAACGGAGTCACACGTCTGACTGTTCCTCCCGTCATAACTTCCCACCCACCTTCTACTACACCTCCTACTACTCCAGGATCTGGGGTGTACCTTACTCCCAGTACGCTCACTGCACACCTCAAACCTCCTTCTCCACCACCAGCGTGTCTCCGTGGTCG
>BLSH010248974.1:397706-409996 GCA_018402905.1 Glandirana rugosa | reverse complement strand
CCCATTTATTTGTAGGGCACTTGCCCTAGTTTGAAGATGATTTTGGAACAGTTATATGGTTTCTACCGTTAATTAATACTTTTCAGACACAGTTTGAAGATGATCCACATTCACCTCCATTTTTGCTTTTTTTTGTTTTTATTTTTTTAAAAATATTTAAAGTTATTTCCCTGTCCCCATTTTTTTTGTAGGGCACTTGCCCTACCCTTACCCCCATTTTACTTCCTTTTGCAGCCCTCTGGGGCTTTCCAGGACTTTGCTACAGCCATTTTTGTGCCTAAAAGTTCGGGTCCCCATTGATTTCAATGGGGTTCATTGTCCGTGCGATCGTTCGGGTTCCGTCCGGACCCGGACCCGGACTTTGTCCCGAAGTTCGGACGGACCAGCAGAACCCGAACGTCCAGGTGTTCGCTCAACTCTACTCTTTTGTCCTTTACTTTAGGGCTATATTTCTATACAATAGACATAATTATTTACACTTTGGGTCCTCTTGAAAATCAACCGGGGCAAGCCTTGGCCATATCGTGTTGTTTTTATTGATGCATGTCTCTTGTCTTCCCAATGCTAGAGCCAGAACAGGTAAGTATGACATATGAACAGTTAATCTTGAAGATTCTATTGTTCTAACCTGCGGCAATTGTAATGTAATTGTTGACCTGGATCTTGTACTTAGTACTCAAGTCTACACAGATAGCAGATATGAATACACAAAAGAAAGATTGTTTATTTGTGTCTTTTTCTCTATTCAAACATTAGCACCCACCCCCGTATGTGTCCCGAGGAAGCTCTGAAAAGCGAAACGCGTCGACACAGCAGTGTGGAGGAGAATCATAGAGTTCCTTACGCTTGCTAATTTGAGGCTACATTTGTAGTGGCACTGTAGTCATTGTATGTACAGAACTCTTCCTCCTAGTTAGCTGTGTATACAGCTGGTGCTCTCTTTCGCTCAGTTAAGGGGATTTTTTTATGTATATGTTGGTATATGTAATGCATGTATGTAATGTGTTCTAACATAAATAAAGCTATCTTTTTGTATTGACTTGTACAGTCAAAATTCCTATAAATCAATAAAATAATATGCTAAACGCTTCTGATGCATGTGGTAATGTATTTTAAAAAGTCTGAGCTTCAAAAATAAAAAAGCCAACTTGGTACATGAATGAAAATATATGTACGATTTATTTTGTGAATTGAAGCTATAGAGAGAGAGAGAGAGAGAGAGAGAGAGAGAGAGAGAGAGAGAGAGAGAGAGAGAGAGAGACAGAGAGAGAGACAGAGAGAGAGAGAGAGATAGTCACAGTAATTTTGCATACTTTTAAAGAATATTAGTGTAAATTAACTTACTTTGCTATCAGTTTATTGTGTTCACTGGTTCTACTTAATCTTATTTGTAGTATTTCAATGCATTAAGTTTTCATAACTCAGCTGTCTCTGTTTTGAAGTTCGTTGTAATTAGAAATGATAAGTTAATGTACAATTTTCACCTAGGCGTGGTACTTTAAAACTACTTTGACGACAAGTAATGAGTTTACACAACACTTTTACACTGAATTCAAAACAATGCAGGTCTTAGAAACATCATTTTATTGTTTTTAGCTATTAATATATACAATACATAGATAAACATGGCTTTTTGCTGCCCTTATTGATAGAATGTTACCGGTTTAAAAAGATGTATATATATTGCACTTAAAAATGTAATCCTGTACCGAAAACATTTTACCACCAGCAGTAGACATTATGTATACATTATATATATTATATATTTATATGTTCTTCAATTGGAGCAAAGAAGAAACAAATCATGAATTATACATGTCCATAGAAGTATATTTTTCATACTTTAATAAATACAATATAATTAACTCATAACATTTGCTTTTCTTACAGGCCCTGTTTGAAATAATAGTGGCTGGTTTATCGATTATAAAGTAAAAACAGGTAATAACAAAATTCTATTCACATGATTAATTTGAATAGCTACGAATGCTTCCAAGCATTAATGCTGCAATATATGTTCGGAAACTAAACCTCTCTGAATTGCACAGAAGACGCCAATAGACTGATTTAATAACATGGTGCAAATAGCCTGTATGTCCCGCATCTTGCTCAGCCTTATTTAATAAGGCAAAGAACAACACACATTAACCCAGAACTACCAATGAGAGCACTTTCACTGATTCGATTTCAGTAAACTGAAATCTGTTGTTGCGGGTCACTATATTGTAGCTATATTTGGCACCCTTACTGCTCTTTGCATTCCCATAAATAAACTAATATACAATCTGTCAGTTGTTTTAATGAAACTTATATTACTATCTGAATACAACAGTTAAGAGCACATCGGTGTACTTTGCACTAAATTGTTAAATAGACGTGTAAATTTTTGTGATTTGTAAATATATCTAATAATATATTCCTAGGAATAGTAGAGATGATGGAAAAATCTTGGCAAAATTCAATAAACTTTCAATTTCAGCTTTTCATGATAGGAAACCATACAAATTGTAGCCAGCAATGGTGCAGTTAACATAACTATTGTTTCTTTTTCTGAACAAAAACTATTTTTATTAATGTTGGTTTTGGAAAATGAATTCCAAAAACAGGTGAAATAGTATCCAAAGATGTCAAAAAATGATGTGCTGTGTCCAGGCAGAAAACTATATTGGCAGTACCTAACTGGTACCACTATCTAGTATTGAGGCAGAATTTAAAATAAAAGACTCTGTCAACAATCATTTAAAGGGTAAAATCAGCTCTGCAACACTGAGATCTCACTTCATATAGGACACATTAACATTATGCCATGTTCACACAAAATCTGCAATAAAACCATCAACATCGCTATTTATTCTGTATTTAAGGTGCTTGGGTGTCTTTTTTTCTATATAATGGCTTTAATTGCAATCAGTGCCCTATAAGAACCTCATTGCATGAGTTATTTGCCATTCTTAAACTTGATACAGTGCTAATGTCTTGTTTGAATAGGGCATTTTGAACTGCAATTCTTAGTTGTATCAGTACTAACAAACTGACTAGCAGTGTATTGGTTATCTTGAACTCAGCCATGAAGAGCTCCAGTCATCCCCAGGTATAGCCACATGGTCCTCTTTTACATACAGGGGTTGATTTACTAAAGCTGAAAAGTGCAAAATCTGGTGCAGCTCTGCAAAGAAACCAATTAGCTTCCAGGATTTGTTGTCAAAGCTTGATTGAACAAGCTGAAGTTAGAAGCTACCATGTGCAGCTGCACCAGATTTTGCACTCTCCAGTGTTAGTAAATCAACCCCACAGTATCAATGCCACAAGCATTGTCAGTATCTTAGGTTGATTAGCAGCTGATAATGAATACAGAATATGAAAATGCTTCTACTTGTAGTAGATGTATAGGCGTTTACTGCCTAGGTGTTAGATAGACATGGGGGGGTTACTAAAACCGGTGCACGTACAATCTGGTGCAGCTGCACATAGTAACCAAGCTTCTAGGTTTAAAATGTCTACGTTTAATTGAAGAAGCTGAAGTTGGAAGCTGATTGGTTACTAAGCACAGCTGCATCAGATTCTGAGTGCACTAGTTTTAGTAAATCCCCCCTACTGCACAAGCTAATGTCAAATACTCAGTTCATCTCCTTGTATACAAAGCATAAAATGCTTTTATAAATAGATTCAACGTGT
This sequence comes from Glandirana rugosa, assembly GCA_018402905.1. Classification (NCBI taxonomy): domain Eukaryota; kingdom Metazoa; phylum Chordata; class Amphibia; order Anura; family Ranidae; genus Glandirana; species Glandirana rugosa. The sequence goes on along the minus strand of BLSH010248974.1, from coordinate 406,321 downwards.
CTGTTTTCACTGCCATAAAAAGCTGATTAATAGCATTGCGTGATATAAAAATAATGCCTATAAGCTTGCATGACATTTAATTATTATCATTTTGGCACTCGTTACAACAGGAAAATTGATTAGCAACATCTGGGCTATTCCAGCCCATTAAACTAGTCATTTCATATTCATCATCCTTCCTTGTTTATTTCCAAAGACTGAAATAATAAATTGTTGTGTCTCCAATTATTGCTACCCGGAAAATTATAAGTATTGGAAATAATTATATTTATTGACAGGAGCATTACTATACAAAAAAACATACTACATCTTTTCTGTGGAGTACTCTCCCCTTAAGACAGCTTAAAGTCATTGCACAAAAGTTCAGTCATCATAGCTCAGAGATCACCTCTAGAGGAAATGGCAGATGAAAATATAGTCAGTTAACGTTTTGAACAAATCTCTAACTTTCTGGGAGAAATAAACCTTGCCCCACCATACAAGCCTACAAATAGGGATTCTCAGAAGGTGGGAGAGGAGGGACCAATCTTTCCCTGGAAGTTGCTAATAATTTTAGCCATCTATATCTCTGGATCTATTGGTAGTTTTATTTTCAATGCTTTCTCACTAAGGATGACTGCTATTTATGCATTGTTTCATTGTATACATTTACTAGGTTTGTTCAAATGACTTTAGGACTTGAAATCAGTGGAGGGAGCTCATATTTACACCAATGCCTTTCCCTATGACAAATATAGAAATAATATAAATTTAAAGCCCTACTTTGAAAATTGGCTTGATAATAGTTACCCTACACTCCAACAAAGATGAAGTATATGTAAATTATATTGAGTGAATTTAGTGGTGGACTGAGATGGCAGAGAGTCCTGCTGCAGAGATTACAATTGTTCTACCTCCTTGTTAGTTACTTAATAAAGATGTCTATTTTATTCTGGACTGCCCATACTGCCAGTACACCTGTATACATTACAGTAGCAGGGACTGCAAAAAAGAAGCTACACCATCATAGCCTGTGATGGTATAGTCAACTTACTTTACAGGAATCCACTATTATAATGACAACAACAGCACATAACAAGCATTGTTTTCAAAATTCCCTCTTGTCGCTTTTTTTAATAGATATATATATATATACACACATATAAGCAGAAATATAATAGATATATACTTTAATTTGATTTTAAACTTATACATTCATCCATTGTATAGTTTTTCTTTCAGTTACACTTTAAGGCGGTTTGGTAATACATCCTTCTGGATATGTCAGATCTGATATGAGAACATTTCCATCTACTGATTTCCTATCTATTCCTGTTTGAGATAACAAGGATCCAAGGTGAAACATGCTTGTTTATGTATACTCCATATACAGTTCATGCTTATTTAAGTATTTGCTTTCTATAAATCTCTTAGTATAAGAAACAATAAGGTTACCATCGCAACCCTAATTTAGCAGGCATATGATAGACTCATTGGGATGCTGACCTATAGATAAAGTGCTTATTGAGGTGAAAAAAAAACAGATGGTAGCATAGGATAATACATTTTAGTTGTTAGTGGTTAACTGTTCTCAGAATACTTTGGAATCCAGAATAATAAGTGCAAATTGTGCACAACACGCCAGTAAGACAATAGGTCCCCTTACTACAATACAGGTTTTCAATATTTTGTTTGGCACATCCAACTTTATTTTGTATCAGAATATGTAAACATTGAATAAAAACTCAATTTTTAAAATGAAATTACTCTTTTCTTAAGAATGGTGTATAAAACAAATTAACTGGAGAAGTTTTTCTGTAGGCTCTTACATTTAGCTTGATATGTCTCAATGTATCAATGACCTTGGATCAATGCAATACTAAATCCAAAAACATTTTACTTATTTTAGGTCTGGAAGTAAAACTAAATTTAATAAATATATGGGCCAAACAGTAAATACCTGGAGAGTGGTGTTGTCTTTAGCTGCCAGTGGCAGTTTTGGAATAATTTTGGAATAATTGTTGTAGCCACACTAGTGACTAGACCCTAAGGAAACAGAGGGTTTGAACTGGCTACATGTGTTTTCCTGCTCACTAATATATTTCTCCAGTGTTGGGGGTCCTCCTTTTATTTTTATTAGCAATGTCCTTCTCTAACTATAGAGAAGAGCAGAGTGGTGCAAGCTTCCCTATGGTCAGATACCAGTAATGGTAAGGAAGCTTAGGGATGCAGTATGTTCTGTAAAGGTCCTAAAATTAAGAAACCTTGTGCTCAGATTTAAAACTATCAATCATTATCACTATAGCTATTCTTAAGGATGCCCCAACATTGTCATGATATAGAAATCTAAGGCTGCTATAGTATCTTTTTTGTATTATTTATCAATTTAAATGTATGCTATTATATGCCAGTCAACGAAAAGATAGAATTATTACAAAGCAATGTCATATTTCATTTAAGAAAAACATACTTATACCCTGAATATTTAAAATGCAATAGAAATGGAAGTACTTGGTTATATAATACTATGTAACTATATTGTACTTACAGATATTTACAGTAGTCTTTAGTATTTGTGGCACAAGAAAAGCTATTTACCTTACAGATTTGGTAAGGTGCACCTAAATATGTACATGTGCTACAGAGATGCACTTAGGTCATGAAAGCTACATCCAACACAGTTGATTTAGCGAGTCCTGCAGGATTGTGTGTAAAATTATTATACTAACCATGTTTAACTAACATAATTTTGATAATATGAAAAGCTTTTTAAAAAACAGGGGTTAATTCATATCACCTATTTTTCCGGTAGAGTATTTGGAGAAGCCTAGGGGTATTTTTTTTTACTTTGTTTGTTGCAGTTGGGTATGCAGTGCTCATTGTCACGAGACAAATGCAAAGAGCAGGGAACTGCAGGTTCAACCCTGGAAAGTAAAAGTACACTTGCACTCCCTCCCTGCTCTTTTCTCCATCACAGCCGGCACTTATATCCCTAGGCACTAGGGGAAGCAGTAATGTCACCCCCCCTCTGTCATGTGACAGTGCTTGGGCCTAGCGAGTGGCTGCTAGACCCAAGCACTGCCATATGGAATGAGGTCACATGCTCCCCCATACTTGGAAGCACTGGGTATTTTTGCTAACTGTGACAGAAGAAGGAATCCCATTTTATCACTGGCAAGGTGAGTATCAGCGGGTCAGGATGTCCTATTTGTAAAGCCTCTGGGGCTGATTTACTAAAAGCAAATAGCTGTTTACTTTGCATGGGAATGAGGTGAAGCTCAGCTGACTTCCATAATCGAATCATGTGCAAATGCGCAAGCAAAAGTACTGTTTTTTATTATTATCCTTGCACGGGTATTCTTTGAAAGGTGAATTTTCCCTGCTGTCACTAAGCTAAGGGAAAATTTCCTTTCAAAGTGAACAGCCTCTTTGACTTTAATAAATCAACCCCAATGTCCCTTTGCCCTAAACGTGCAAGGTAGTGCTGTCTCTTTTAAAGGGTCAGATCATCCAAAGGCAATACTTTAGTTAAAGTGGTTCTAAAGCCTAAACATTTTTTTACCTTAATGCATTCCTTGCTTTAAGGGAAAAATGTTTTAGGTAGCACTATACCCCCCTCACCCCCCCTCCCTTATACTTACTTGACCCCTCATTTGATCCAGTGCTGTGGCCGTCTGTAGTGGCTCTCTCCCTTCTTCCTGCTCTCACAGGCTTGGCTAAGAGCAGTGGGAGCTATTGGCTTCCGCTGCTGTTAGTCAAATCCTGTGATGAGGGATGGGGCTAAGCTGTGCTGTCTGTGTCTATGGACACAGGCAGCGTGGCTCAGGATCGGGCTTGCAGGTGTGCTAGGATAGGAAGCAGCTTCCTATGGTGGCACACCAAGAAGAGGAGGTGCCAGGAGGGCTGCTCTGTGCAATTCCACAGTACAGGTAAATATAAACCTGTTTGGTTTTTAAAAAAACAATGAAAGAGGGTTTACAATTACCTAAGAGGTGAAGACTGATTGGCAGTAAGTAAGCAAGCACCTGGCTTCTTATAAATAATGCATGTTCTAACTGCAAGATCTCCCAGCCATAATTACTAATTCTGTTCCTGAAATGTTGGTGTTCTCCTCAGATTTGCATTTTCTGGTATCTCATACTACATTCCTCGTTATATTCCTCATTTATGTCTATGGTCACCTGGGCATCCTGTGTGAGGGAAACATGCACCCATGTGCAAGAGCTCTAACTCTTCATATTTACCAAAAACATTGGCTTTGATAGACTGACTCTTAAATCTAGGGGAGCTCACCCAACACAGAATTTGTAATGTGCTGAATAGGGAAAGGCAATATGTACATAAAGGTGTTTGATGGTGTATTCCCAAGCTCCCATCTTATAGCCCCTCCATAAATATATATATATATATATTGTAATTTAGAGATGTATTTTACATTTCAAAATGCCAAATTTATTGCAAAGGGAACAAAAAATATTTATAAATTAGTGTACTGTTAAGATTTTGCCTGCAATATTCAATGATTGTTATTACTTGTTTTATGTCTTGATTTCAGCTTCTCTAGCTGAATATCTTTGCATGAATGTAAATTCTCTATATGTGCACCTTAACAAACCTGCACAAGAGCACTTAAACTAATATTACATATGAACAAAGGAATGAGTACATTCACATTTTCCATGAAATCATTTCAGTTTCTGGGGAGAGAAATATTTTAAATACACTAATAATTCCAGAAACAATACATTTTCCCAGGATGCCAAAGTTTGCCCTCTGCAAAACAGTGGAACCTTTTGTTTGACTAAGCCAAATGCACATAATGTACATTTTTTATATAAATCAAACTAAATAAAACATCAAGCAACATTTCCTTTAACATTGCTAAAAGATAAGCACGTTTACATTCAGTTGCTTTGATGATTTACTTACTTATTTTCAGTTTTAATATAGTAAAAGCTATTTAAAACAGCACTGAAAATTCAATTTTGAGTGGAATGCAGTGTCAGCTCATCATAAATACACCAGTTTATTCAGTTTTTGGCTGAAAAAAAAAGTGGTTTGTCTCTGCCTACTGGTTTATCCGCTGAAATAAAAGGGCAATTCTTATCTCTGTACATTAACACCAAATTATTTGCCAACATTTGGCATCAAAGGGTATTATACTTTACATTTGGGTTAGCAAATCAAAGCTAGTTTTGAATTAACACTGCTGAAGTTAAATTAATAAATTTAAATGGAAAGAAGGCCTTGAACTGAGGAAAGAGGGACATTTTGAAAGTCAAATTACGCAGCTTTAAAAAGATAACTAATAAAAGATAAGGATGTTGGCAGATGGCTATGGGGATTTCCATAACGGAAAGGTGTATAAAGGCATTTAGCCCCTCTTGTTAAAATATACACATAATTCCTGCTGCTTGCAGGTTACAAACTGGCAATTAAATTGGAAATATTTACAATGAGGTGAAACTAACAATTGGAAGGATGATACCGCTTTTAGGATTTGGGGCTGACTTGTAGTAAAAAAGGAAAATAAATACAGGTGGTTTATATATGTAGAAGGTAATATACTATTTTCGTATGTGCTAAATTAAGATGGCATACAAACATATCTTTCAGATTATATGCGAGCTCTTAATAGCTGGCCAGAAGGTTTTACAATAATCCGAATCTAGATGACAAGTGCATGACATCCTGAAGGAACCAAGTTACTAACAACAGTGCAAATTCCTGAAGCAGGAGCAGTCTATATCTGTCACAAATGAGCCCTTTATGTGAGGGCCTGGTCAGGTAACAGGTTTGTATGTTTTCAGTTTTGTACTGAAGACACATGTAGACAACCACCATTGGTTGTGAAAACTGTGCCATCAAAAGAGGGATGCTGCTAGGAAAATGATCTGACTGGGTAGGAAAAAGTATTCAATATTTTAGGATATGGTTTTTTTTTTGGTAATTGTTTACATAAAGTAATCATGCAAACCTGTCACCAGAACTTGCCCTCAATAAGCTACACAAAAAAATGGAAGAGCTCTGACAAACAGAATGAAACATACACATAAGAGGAAATTAAAATAAAAATAAATCTGAGGTTTCATTGTTCCTATTTATGTTTTGCACAAATTTAAATGGACACATGAATAAAATAAACTGCTACATTCCCCATATTTTATGATTGCATGTCCCTTGCAGCCATTTCAATCAAGTTGTTACAGAATTCTCATAAGGAAAAAGAAAAAAAAAAAGAAAAATAAATTACAGGTGTAAATCACATTTCACCATTACTGTACCTTAAATTATCCATTGAAGCAAAATATATTTACCACTGATATTAATGATTCTTAAGTTGCTTACCACATCACAACTGGCATTTTAAAAAGCAAACATTTATATAGGTTTTCAAGGATGCCCTTTCAATGTAATAGCAGCTTTGTGTGTTTCTTTAGTAAACACACAAAGTTACACAGTAAATGATAAAATAATTTACTCAAAAAAAAGACAAAAATGTAAACATAAATATAGGGTCCATGGAAGGATGTTCTAGTATCCCTTTCATATACTGGGTAATAAAAGATCATTCTTTATTTATTTATTTTTTTTTTTTTAAGGCATTCACTTTCTTTCCACCTGTATCCTCCTTGAGTCTTCTTGCATTGAGAATACAAAGTTGGATGGAGAGAGGAGACTGTCCACCCAGTAGACGGTTCCATACCAGATCTTGGGAGCTTGACTGGATGTTGGGTCTTCAGCTTTATTTTTTAAGATCCAAATGATTTGAAATGATACTGGTTGGTAATTTTATACAAGAACACATGTGGTTGCATGATGCAACGCAGCAGTGCTTACTGAAGCAGCATCAGTACCTATTTAAAATAAACTGAAATATCATAAAACAATGCATCCTTACCCCCTGCATGTCGAATGTGTAGCACCTTCTACTTGTAATAGCTAATGCCTCTAGGGAGTGGTGAGATGTACCCATTTAGTTATTCTTGTTCCTAATTATCACATCATTTATAAAAATAGAAATATACAAGAATTGACGCTGGGTTCCATCTTGAGAGGTTTTTCTCGTTGTCCTCTGAGAACATGTTGGAGAATCAGGTCTCAACAAGCCCTATGCATGTAGCTGATTCGAAGTCAGACATGATTTGCAAAACAACACAATTTTTGCAATGAGTTTAGCAAACTCTGAGGAAATAAAAAAAATAAAACAAATCCACTGTGTGTATGGCACAAAGAGCACAATGACAAGGGCATGTTCAGTAGCAATTGATTCGAATGGTTGGTAATGTGTGCTACAAACTGTACAAGCATGTTGTTTTAAAAAAAGATCTAGGTGGTTCTTTGTTCTTAAAGCCTAGTTTGGGCTTCAGGTATATATATTTCAATGCTGTCTGCCCGCTCACTGGCTGAATTTTGCCGGAATGATGCTGCTCTTTTTGCAGCCATTAGCCGCCTTCTGGCTTCTTGTCTTTGTCTGTCAGGTAGGTCCAGAGACTTTTCTCGAGTGATAGGGAATTTTCCCCTGGAAGGTTTCTTTGGTATTGGAGGTGGGGGTTTCTTGTCATCCTAAAAATAGAATTAAATTAGATATTTTTAGTTTGAAAATGTAATGTGAATATTTGCTATTATCTTATGCATGTTGATACTATATTTATATTGTAAATTATATACATAGTGAAACAATACTTTATTAACCACTTCAGCCCCGGAAGGATTTCTCAGGTTAGGACCAGAGCACTTTTTGCAATTCGGCACTGCGTTGTTTGATTGACAATTGCGCGGTCGTGCGACTTTGTACCCAAACAAAATTTGCTTCCCTTTTTCCCCACAAATACAGCTTTCTTTTGGTGGCTATTGATCGCCTCTGCGTCATTTCTGATCGCCGCTATAAACAAAAGAACAGCGACAATTTTGCAAAAAAAACTGTTTTCCTTACTTTTTGCTAAAATACGAATCCAAAAAAGATATAAAAAAACATTTTTTTTCATCGGTTTTGGCCTATTAATATTGTTCCTCATATTTTTGGTAAAAAAAATCGCAATCGGCGCTTATTGATTGGTTTGCGCAAAAGTGGCTGCGTTTACGGATGATGAGAAGCCCCCCGCAAATCGCCGCTTATTTACGCCGATTCGTGGGATGCATCCACACTGCCACCGTGAATATACGATAGGCAGTGTGGAAGTGGTTAATGAAGATGATTAAAAGGACTGCTTTCATGAAGGAAAAAAGTGCAGAACTGCAGTAGCTTGATAACTGTTTCCATGGTGACAGCTGCTATCTCTCTGACTTCAAAAGACAAACACTATACAGAGGGTAAATAAGTAATCTGATATACACTGAGCAAAATTATAAATGGAACACTTTTGTGTTTGCCCCTATTTATCATGAGCTGAACGCAAAAGAACTACGACTTTTTCTATGTACACAAAAGGCCTATTTCTCTCAAATATTGTTCACAAATCTGTGTTAGTGAGCACTTCTCCTTTGCCAAGATAATCCATTCACTTCACAGGTGTGGCATATCAAGATGAAAATTAGACAGCATGATTATTGCACAGGTGTGCCTTAGGCTGGGCACAATAAAAGGCCACTGCAAAATGTGCAGTCTTACTGAATTGGGGGGGGGGATAGTCTAG
>BLSH010248974.1:330283-374628 GCA_018402905.1 Glandirana rugosa | reverse complement strand
CAAAATTATATACATAAGTTCATTTTATTTATAATTTTGCAGAAGTGACTTACCAGATTTTGCTGACAAAGCCAATAAAATTGCTGAAACTTCTGTGACATGAGCAGTTGTGCGCTTCCCACTGCACTCCGGATTTTACCTAGATCTAAACAGAGATGCAAAACATAAGTTGATCCTAAAAAAAAATAGCAAGCAACAACAGCACTGCTTGATTCAATCAAACTGTCTAATAATGTTGTGGCTGAGAGTGCCTACTTCCCAACAACCAAAATGATATTGGGTGACCATCAAAAAAGTTCCTTTCCCTATCTTCTGATTAAGACCACTCAGAGAGGGCAGGGATATAGTTGATGGAACAATAACTTGGTGTCTTATATTAGAATTCACTGTGTAGGAGAAAATGTGGCTTCCTCAGGAAGCTCTTGAACTGTATTAGTAATGGTATAGTTGCTGAGAGAAAAGTACATATGTGTGCTATTGGATCTATTCCGCAGCCAGTGGACAATGCTATGGATGCAAAACCTTTGTGTGTGTCCTCCTCTAGATGTGCTCTGTCTTCCAGGTTGAATGATTCCCAGCTTTATTAAACCCAGGAGAATAAAGTTGGGTATACACTTATTTTTTCTTCATTTAACAAGTGGGTTAAAGTGGTTCTAAAGGCATGGCTAAGCACATGTAACCTATCCCAAGGTATAAGATGTCAGGAATGTAACAATATTTGATTGTATAATCATTTTTATATTTTGTGTTTGACTTATACGACCAAAATATATCAGCAACACTTCTCCCGAGGATTCCCCTCATCAGCGCAACATGCTTAGAAAGTAAAATCTGTGTAGCTGTTGTGAAATATTGACAAAAATACTTGTTGTGAAAACATTATATAAAACATGATTTTATTATGTTTTTAATTGTAACACAAATAGCTCCGGACTGCAGTTTGGTTGCTGCTTTCCCAGAAGTGGTCCTCTCTGCGTGCAGGTTCTGTGCCTCATGGTGTCCACCTTATATGTGTAGATACACACAAGGGTCATCTGAATGATGATATTGTCCATCTATCCCTTCACATCTTAAGGAGGTTGTATTGCACTCCTTGGATGTGGTTTGGGTGTATCTGTCTGCTACAGCCTCCTTTCAGATGTCTGATTCTCTTTTTGTGATTGCAGACGCCCATGAAAAGGCTTGGCGGTCTCCTCTACCATTATATCTCGATAAATCAGGTAGATGGTGGTTCATGTCTATGCCTTTAGGGGCTGGGCTACTCCCTTCTCTGTCATGGCACACTCCACCAGGGCTGTCAGTGCCTCTTGGGTGCTCTGACATCAGACATCTGTATCTCAAGTTTGCAAGGTGGCTATCTGGTTGCCTGTGCACACCTTTACCAAGTTTTACAAAGTTGATATTTACGCACCTTCTGGGGGAGGGGGGGGTCTTCAGTTTTGTCCTTTCTCTGTTTTCCAACCCCTCATCGAGGCACTGCTTTAGGACATCCCTATGGTCAAGATTAAGAAGAACTGTGTCCGTCAATGAACGTAAGAGAAAACGGGACTTTGATTACTCACTGCAAAAACCCCTTTCTCTGAGTTCACTGATGAACACAGCACTCACCCCATTTGGAGGTTATTTTTTAACACTATACTGCTTTGTGATGAACTGGGCAGCCTATGGCAGAGAGGAGGCTGACTACTAGCTAGGACTGCCCATAGATGGTGCTGTGTTCTTTTTTTGGCCTAGCGCCTTACTCAGGAAGGTGACAATATAACCCTATGCTCAATATTAAGAAGAGCCATTGAAATGAAAACTCCACCTGTGTAGAGACTTATTATAGCATATATATTTGTATTACAAGCCATTCTGTAACTTAAATCCATTAGCATGAGCTTTCCATTATAATCTTCAGCAGCTATCTGCATTGCTTCCTCGCAGCCATGGCACAACCCCTGCTTTCTCATAACTATGACCATTAACCCATAATGTTTGTTATTTTGTATTTGAATTATTAGGTTTGTCTGGCTACTGCATTGCCAATAGACCTGTGATGTGACTGCTTAACCCCCACCTGCAACATTTCTCTCATGGAAAAAGTTCTCACCAGTTCCAATAGGAAGATCGCCAACATAACTTTTGCATGCTTCTAAAAACTTGTCTGTGAATGCTTATCACATTCTCTAAATCTCACTCCCCACCTTTTTTAACATGCTTCCCTATATAAGCAGTTACAAACCACCCATCAGAATACAGCCTTCCACACATAGCTTGTTCACCGCTTTATCACAAAGCACTTTAACCTTGTCTATTGCTCCCATAGAATCCAAGAGATCCTCTTTTCACTTATTTTAAACCATGTATTGGTGTCCTTGTATCATACTGACTAGATATTTACCTGCCTTTTGTGTAGTGCACCTTCACAGTATGACAGTTTAATTATAAGTTATATATAACATTATATCAAAGTAAACTACAGTGCTAACACACTTTACAAAATAAAGGGGATTAAAATTCATACTTAACGCAAATCGGTAAGGCACATTTTAGCATTAACAGTGTTATTTTGAGTTAAAAATAAGAATTTCTTTATATGGATAAAATCACTGCTTCAAAATTCTCTTGTACCTAAAGGTTTAGCATTGGTTTAGCTCCCTCATGAAGCCTAAATTCGAGGCAGAAGAGATGACACGATCTCCAGCTACCAAGAACATTGTGGGTGTTTCATGTCATTAGTGACTACAGAGAGTCTATTCTTTTCAGGTGGTCAGAACATTTCTGGGTAAAACTGCAAGCAATTATACTGCCTGGCAATACTAAGCATTAATTAGAGTATGCATACAGTATGTAATGAGCGATTATGGCTTACATTGTATAGATATTTACTTATAAAATGTACACAGAAGCAAGGGTTTTAAAACAGTAGTAGGTAAAACATTATTAATGTTAGTAATTTGCTCCCAATGAGCCCCTTAGATTTCGGGACACAATTTAAGACTATGTCCTACCCTTTTACTGGGCTAAGCCCTGTCAAATGCCAAAGCTTCCACTGCTCACATAAAAGCAAAATTACAACGCTACAATGAATGGGGTTTAATCTCAGCTTGGAGAAAAGTCAGAGCCTGCAATATCCTGGGCCTAGGGCTCAATGGGTTCAGTGACACAGGGATCATTTAAAGACAGGTACCTGTATTGATTGTTGATTTCTGTGTTCATGCATAAAATAGTTCAGTTCAAACTAAGAAATATTTGTGAGAGTGCTTTATGTTTTGTAAAACAAACAGCTGTGTCGACTTAATTTTTTTGGTTACATCTATTTTTTTTTTAGATATTAGGCCTAGAGCAAAACAGTTAATACACGGTGTCTTGTCTTTTCTGAAACAAAGTATTTATTTTTTATTTTATTATTAGTGACGCATGACTTGGCACCTGTGTAATAAATAATTACAATAAAGTGTCTTGAAGGAGGAAAACAATTAGCTTTAATCAACTATTTAAACATTGTATTTACCCATAACATCATGTCAAGCAAATGTGATTAAAACTAAATTTTTATGTATTTTCAGAGATTAATCATTTTGTGTTGCTCTAACATGTACACAAAAACAATTTGTGATGTGCAATTCACATTTTTTTATTATAACATTGCTTCATATTTAAAGTGTAACTCCAATTTGTTGAGAAAAAAACATTCCCCTCTGGGTGATCTATGTACATGCAAGGATTGTAACAAATTTTGTTGCAGATCCCTACCTTTTGTTATTCTGAAGAAATCACTGTTTGTTCTTCTGTGCCTCTCTGCTAAGTGGGTCTAATGGGAGCGGTTTCATAATTATCAATCAGGTGTGCAGCTGGAGAGCACTAATGAGGAAATCTACTGGGCCTGCATCCCTTTAGACGTGCTTCTATTGCAAGTATCTCTCTAAAAATGACATTTTTGTTGCAAGGGATGCCAGAAAAATGACTTGTATCTTAGGCAGACTTCTGGGAAAATCGGTGAGCCATTAACACAAGCAGGAATTTATGTTTCTGGGGAGTGGTCAGTACACACTCTGTGTGCAGAACACCTCTAGGTAGCTATATTTTACTGCATTTGCAGAAAATTACAGAGCTTCAGATTGAAAAGGAAAGGTAATTTTTAATTACACTCAATTAGAATATGACTTGTGTCGCAATCATGTGCGCTATATTATTTTTTCTTTATTTTCTATTTTTTTCCCCACGAAAGTGGAGTTACCTTTTAATTTTTGGGAATTATCTTTCTCTCTGCACGTTTTATACAGTGTAGTCAGCATGACGCTGCTGAGATTCCACGTAAAAAAAGCCACATAGTCTATTGTTGTCAGTCAAACCTGATTTGGGCTTCTATTGATAGAAAGGAACAGTAAAGCACAATTTTAATGCCACAATACTAAGACTCATAAAACCCATATTGTGTATGTAAAGAGCAAATTGTGACTGCCCCATGTTTATGTTTACTTACAAACTACACATTGAAACAAGGTCTATAAAAACCAACACATCTTAATATGGCTACATTAAACTGATCACTTTTCACATTTACCTACAGAAAAAAAAAAAAAAAAAATTTACAAATGATTATAATGTCCCTTAAAATGTTAAGGTGGCTCTCCTTTTTTCTTGCTCCCAGCCTCTCTTATTAAAAGAACAAAAAAAAAAGTTTATAAGCACTACTCACTCTCTTCATGCTAAAGCGATGCCCTCTAAGTCTGCCTCCATCCTCCAGCGCCTGTCCTCTTCCAGGTAAAAGGAAGTCCAGCATTATTTAAAGTAGGACTTCACACCTAAAGGGAATTTCCACTTTTCTGTCTCCTCCTCCCTTCCTTTTGAACTTTCAGCCCCCCATCTCTGCCCGCAGACTCTTGGAACATGTCCGGGGTCCAGGAGGCTGTGGGACAATTCACAAGGCTTGCAAAAGCGCAGTGGGGAACCACAAGGAGTCACAGCTGGCTTTCCACAGCTGTGGAAAGTCCAGTGCAGAACCATCCCAAGTGAGGGCAATGCTGGATGGGCTGGAATTCTGCTATTCAAAGTGCACATTTAGTTATGAGATTAGCTGAATTAGTCACCATTCTTTTTGCACTCAGAATCATGTATGCAAGAAACCCTATTCATAATTCTGAAAGAATTGTCCGATGTATACATTTAAAAAACATGAATTTTGTGCCTTATCTTTCAGGTGAAATCAGCAGTCTGTGACTGCTTCCTTTTTTATCCATATAGCATAAGAAGACTGTGAGGTGTGTAAGTATGTATTTTAATAACTTTGCATACATTTGGAACCAACAATATGAAGGTAACGACTCTGCTCTCTATTGGATGCTGAGCCAGCTTCCAGCCACTGTAAATGAACAAATGTGTCTGTTATTTCAAGTTAGTCAGCATGATACAGCATGAGCCAAATATTCTGTCTAATACCCGGCCTAACACAGAACTGATTGAACACATGCATCTACAGTATCTCACAAATGTGAGTACACCCCTCACATTTTTGTAAATATTTTAGTATATCTTTTCATGTGACAACACTGAAGGAATGACACTTTGCTACAATGTAAAGTAGTGAGTGTACAGCTTGTATAACAGTGTAAATTTGCTGTCCCCTCATAATAAATCAACACACAGCCATTAATGTCTAAACTGCTGGCAACAAAGTGAGTACATCCCTAAGTGAAAATGGGAAGCAAGTGTGTTAAAATTTGTATTATCGCTCTCACTCTCTCATACTGGTCACTGGAAGTTCAATATGGTACTCATGGCAAAGAACTCTCTGAGGATCTGAAAAAAAGAATTGTTGCTCTACATAAAGATGGACTAGGCCATGGGTGCTCAACCTGTGGCCCTCTAGTCATTGCATAACTACAAGTACCATGAGGCATTGCAAGGCTGACAGTTAAACAAGCATGAGTCCCAAAGGCAGAAGACATGATGGGACTTGTAGTTTCGCAACAGCTGGAGGGCCACAGGTTGAGCACCCATGGCCTAGGTAGGCTATAAGAAGATTGCTAAGACCCTGAAACTGAGCTGCAGCACGGTGGCCAAGACCATACAGCGTTTTAACAGGACAGGTTCCACTCAGAACAGGCCTCGCCATGGTCTACCAAAGAAGTTGTGTGCACATGATCAGCGTCATATCCGGAGGCTGTCTTTGGGAAATAGACATATGAGTGCTGCCAGCTTTGCTGCAGAGGTTGAAGGGGTGGGGGTTAGCCTGTCAGTGCCCAGACCATACGCTACAGACTGCATCAAATTGGTCTGCATGGCTGTCCTCCCAGAAGGAAGCCCCTTCTAAAGATGATGCACAAGAAAGCCTGCAAACAGTTTGCTGAAGACAAGCAGACTAAGGACATGGATTACTGGAACCATGTCCTGTGGTCTAATGAAACCAAGATAAACTTATCTGGTTCAGATGTCAAGTGTGTGTGGCGGCAACCAGGTGAGGAGTACAAAGACAAGTGTGTCTTGCTTACAGTCAAGCATGGTGATGGGAGTGTCATGGGGCTGCATGAGTGCTGCCGGCACTGGGGAACTACAGTTCATTGAGGGAAACATGAATGCCAACATGTACTGTGATCCCCTCCCTTCGGAGACTGGGCCACAGGGCAGTATTCTAACATGATAATAACCCCAAACACACCTCCAAGATGACCACTGCCTTGCTAAAGAAACTGAGGGTAAAGGCGATGGACTGGCTTAGCATGTCTCCAGACCTAAACCCTATTGAATATCTGTGGGGCATCCTCAAATGGAAGGTGGAGGAGCGCAAGGTCTCTAACATCCACCAGCTCCGTGATGTTGTCATGGAGGAGTGGAAGAGGACTCCAGTGGCAACCTGTGAAGCTCTGGTGAACTCCATGCCCAAGAGGATTAAGGCAGTGCTGGAAAATAATGGTGGCCACACAAAATATTGACACTTTGAGGTCCAATTTGGACATTTTCACTTAGGGGTGTACTCACTTTTGTTGCCAGCGGTTTAGACATTAATGGCTGTGTGTTGAGTTATTTTGAGGGAACAGCAAATTTACACTGTTATACAAGCTGTACACTCACTACTTTACATTGTAGCAAAGTGCCATCTCTTCAGTGTTGTCACATGAAAAGGTATAATAAAATATTTACAAAAATGTGAGGGGTGTACTCATACTGTATATACAGATCTATCAGTCTGTCTATTTATCACATTTGTTTAATAAAACAAGTGCACTGTCCCTTTAAAAGTTGAACAAAATTATAAATCAATACCAATAACTGAAAAAGTTTTTCATTCCATGTACTTACGGTAATTCATAAATGTGAAAAATCTATGAAAAAAATCCTTATGTTATACTTGTCATAGACTATGTGAATCAATACCCATAATTGATAAAGGTGCAAAAGCCATCATTTTGTATACAAATTTATATATATATATATTTATATATATATATATATATATATATATATATATATATATATATATATATACTGTATACAGTATATAGATATAAATAAATTGTATAAAAAAAAAATAAATATGTAATAAATTCAAAGTTTATATTAAAATATAGTCCATATTATAACATCAAAGGTGCCTTTCAAGTGCCCATTGCTCAAAAAATATAAAAGGGCTCCAATGTTAAAGAGGCATCTCATATGTTGAGGTCTTTTGCCAGGCAGGAATGATCTCAAATTACAGAGATCACATGTGCTTTATCTCCAAACAGAAAACTGATGCTTTTACAATCAGACCTTCCAATAGCTCTATGACCCTGTCATTAAGATATAGCAGGCGTATCCCTACAACCGAAATGCATGTCTTAGCCTCTACTTAAATCAACCCTTACCAGCATGGATATATATTAAGCATAAAAAAGGAAACACCTTATAGTGCAGTACTCTAAAAAACTCTTTTAATAATACATAATTGCACTTACATGTCAATAAAATGTACAAGTGGTATACACAACCAAAAGCATGGCCGTGGGATAATCCAACACAGCTGTACGTGATGACATTACAGCTCTAGCTCCACCCGATGCCTTTCTCCATAGTAGGCATCCTCTGGGATGGGAGACTAGTGTGGGACATTGATTACTCCCCATTTAAAGCGAAATTAATTCCAGAAGTACACAATCCATACATATTAACCCAGGGAGACTGCTGACAACAATGCACAGCCCATCCACATGACATAGACGCATCAAAACCAGCAGCTCCCCATAAAATCAACATAGCCATAAAAAAATATAAATTAATTACTGAAAACATTTTTTTGTCAAAAATATTATTCTTAAAGCCAATTACCTACAATAAAAATTTGGACTAAAATTAGCACCAATTAGTGGTTCCAAGTATGAACAACAATTCACTCCACATGAAGAATCAATCAAATTCCCCCACTAACAAAAGATTACCTTATTAAAAATCACAAAAACAACTAAAAATGTATTCGAAAATATGATTTTTTTTAAAATTAAAAATGTTTTATATATGGAAATGAAGGAGAAGAATTAGCTATTATTAATAAAAAATATATATCATATCCCACTCCACATTGAGACCCCAGAGATAAAGGGTTTTCAAATCAAATATACACTGTGTTTCATGGTGGGAGATTTGCCTCCTTATATTACTACCCCGCCAGTGTGGAGTATATTTTTCAGCTCCTATAACTTGCAAAGAAAAAGGATCTGTGTTGTGATGTTGGGAAAAGTGTTTTGAAAGGCGATGTACCTTAAAGCCCCACCATTTTGGACATACAACGGTCATGACGGCCTCCCCACATATTGAAGACCACATGTGCAATGGAGGAGATAAACTACACCCTTCATACAACACTTCAAAGTCCCGAATGGCAAACTATTTAGTTGTGGCACAAGAAGTGAAAGTTCCAGTGTGAATAGTTTGAGAATTCCTACATATATTACATCTTCTACAAGGATACAAACCCATCAGATCTCCAAACATGTTTATCTCAGGAGGTTTTTCTACTAAGTTGGGAGCAATCTCATCCCTAAGGGAAAGTGCCTTTCTGAAAATTGCCTGTGGCTGATCTGGAAGCACGGGACCCAAAATGTTATCCTCTTTCTAAATTGTCCATTTACCCAGCGATGCTGGGTCGAGAAAGTTGTCAAGAATGACCATTCATGTTTTTTGGTTTAGTTACTGGTTCTTTATATAAAAGTATTCATCATATTTGTTTCTATATTGTATGCCATGGCAAATATTACCCAGTGTTAGGATGTATCGTCTGCCTCCTAAATTTTGAGATTCTTGGCCCGATGCGGACTCTGACTTCTCCTGTATATATTAAAATTAAAAGCTTATGGTGTAACTATACCTTTCCCAGTGAACCTTTCCAACCTCCCAGGCCCTCTATTCACTTGTAAGCAAGAAGCCATACGGTACTCAAACCTCTGGCTGTCAAAACCAGGTACCCACTCCTGCCCCCGGTTCCAAATGTGCCACCGGAGTGGGGGAGGAGGCAAACAAGCAGAGCTTCCCCGTTTGGGTGAAGCCCTGCTTTAACAACATTATAGAGCTCAAAAAACTTCATGCAGAAATGACTATAGTATATTAATAAATTAAAGGATAAAGAAATAGCAGTGTCTTACAAATTTTAACCATTTCATGTTATGTCAACTTTTCTGCGATATCCTCATGCCCTATAACGTTTCTTTTCCAAACAGTCGAAGATGTCTATCATGGTAAACCATTCCTTTATAAAGGGATATTTACCTTGGTATCAGTAGCTCCCATTCCCAACTTCAGGTATGTGTGCAGTGCTCCACTGAAAGTAATAGCTTTACTTGGACATTGCTATTTATTATTAAGAGCGGTTTATAGGCAAGACCTTTGAGCACTGTCTGGCCCTGGAAAACCAGGCAGGTTAGGAAACCCTTCCATGAGAAGGCTATCAAAATGTATTATCCTATAGCCTCTATAACTTACTGTAGATACTAAGAGAAAAAAGTAAATTGCACTTAGCAGACAATCAAGAGTGTTACCATCTTGGGGAGGAGGAGGGCGTGGCTACCATGCTACAGGATGGCTGCTTGACACAACAGCTCCACTCCATCGCTGGGATTGAGCAGCTACAGAGGTGAGCCCGACTGTCACCACCAACACCAGCTCCTGCCCGCAGGGTCCTAGAACCTCTTCAGCCATGACCTGTAAATGAAAGGAGGTTCATCAGCCCAAAAAATTCCCGCACTTCTTCCCGCCGGCCGAGTGGGTATAAGTCCAAGATGGCGCCGACAGCCGCTCGCCGGCTGCATCCAGCGGCTCTCCCTGCGCCTCCCACAGCTTCAGCTCACAAGCAGGCTACCAGCGGAGCTCACCATGTGCCTCCACTCTACTCACCTGCAGCCCAGCTAAGTCAAAGCCCAGAATGGAGGCTGATTCCCCTGCTGCAGAGCTCCACAAAGGATACATTAATCTAGATAACACCAGGGAGCTTGTGGATCCTATAAGCTCATTTCCTACCACTAACTAACCTATATTAGACACAACAATGAAAGACATTTTGGTCTCCCTGCGCAGTTATCTCCACTCTGACATGATGTCCTGCATTCAAAACTCCAAAGCTGAGATAGTAGAGCTGGGTGGCAGGGTTGACCATGTGGAGAAAAAAATGGGGGCGTTTGCTTCCTCTCACAACTCACTTGTAGATGCCCATAATGAGCAATCTGACGAGGCAGACTGGCTCAAAGTTAAAATAGAGAGGACCACTCGCGTAGGAACAATGTGAAAATCCGTGGCATCCCTGGATCTATACAGCCTGCCCAACCGCACCAATACGCCTGTGAGCTTATTAGGACATTTTTACCATCTATTCCTGACTCTGAGTTGATAATAGATTAGATCCATTGCTTACCCAAGCTGACCTTTCTTGCTGATGACGTTCCCAGAGACGTATTGATAAGGATACATTTTTACCATGCCAAGGGTCAGTTTATGTTGGCATTCCGTAAGAGCACACATTCTCCTGCTAAATATGCTGCAATTCACATTTTTCTCAGACCTGTCTCAATATACTATGCAAAAGAGCAAGGCCCTATTGCCCATTACCAAAGCTCTGCGAAACCACAGCATAGTATATCGTTGGGGATATCCTACCAAGCTGACCATTACACACAATGGATCTTCCACTGTTATTTTCTCTCTTGATGAAGGGCTAAAGTTGCATCAATCCTGGGTTATCCTACCTGACCAGGACCCCCCCCCCCCCCCCCCAGGACAATCCCTCTCACCCAAGCTGGACACCCAGAATGACTGCAATCTGGTGACCTACAAACAACGCAAGAAGAAGAGCAACACATAATCACCTCATGTGCATATCCTTTCAAAAGCAACAAAATCTCGTGGTGCTATGGAGATTATAGCCCACAAATTTACCCCAGTTATAATGTGCAGTTCTACTGCTGCCCATTGGGATTGCCCCTTTTTAGTGTTATATATGTTGTTATTTTCTATTGACTAACTCTTTTACTCCTGTTCTTACTAAGGTCCAACTTAAAGTTTGAAAAGTGCTCTCATTTGGAAGACTCCTCACCCTCAGCATACTGACTGCATCAGTCTCACTCCGGAGAACCTCACCACCTGGACCCAGTCCCCTTGGACCAACTGGGGGGCTATCAAGGTACTATCTAATCATCTCAATGCTCCTTAACAATGGTACGCTAAGATTGTACCCTTCAATGTAAATGGGCTAAATCACCCAGCTAAAAGATCAGCACTCTGGAAAGAAGCCCTTAAGCTCAAATATCCACTTTCAAACCTGCAACACCCCCACTCTTAGACATAAACTTTTTTCTCATATCTTCTTGACTTCAGCATCTACAAAACAGAGAGAGGTTGGTATAGCTGTCAAAAACGCAGACGGTGTTCTGATGTCATGTGACGTCGGGGGCAGGTCACGCACTTACGTCACCGGGTGGCCCCGCCCTTCCATATAAATAAACTGTTTCTGATATCTATGTATTTTTCAGACATTGGACCTAAATGTTTGTGTTTACTTTGTACATGTTGTAACTCTTTTTTTTTTTAATTGTACTAATTGTACCATTTTTGCACTCCTTCTAACTTTAAAATTAATAAAAAAAAAAGAATGTAAAAAAAGTTTTACCATCTTGTGCTAGATGATAGCTGGAATTAGGTTGGTTGCTTTATTTGTCCATTACAAAAAAATTGACTTGACCCTTCTGCAGCTGAGTACTGTCCCACAAATTAAGTGTTATATTTGCTGTAATGTGTTTCTACATTTTGCTCAAAAGGCTACACTTTGTTGCCCTCATGTTTGATCAACAAAAGTATATGAATTCACAGGATAACTGCCAATTTCTACAATGTAAAATGTTCAAGCCTATCTCCAGGGGAAAAAGCCTCCCTTGCAGTGGGACTGCCCCTAAACTGAAATGCTTATTTATCTCCAGGGTATCAGAAAAATCAGTTTTGCTTACCTGTTGGCAGCAGCAGGGCTATATGGACCCAGGCGGCAATTGAGAGAGGCGGCAGAAGTGGCTATTTTGTTAGCTCTGAAAAACTCTCTGCACTCGTGCCTTAGGATGCCAAGATGGGGCATGTTGCACTGTTACTTCACTTGCACAGGATCCCCTGCACGCCTGACCAACGGCACAGTG
Source organism: Glandirana rugosa (assembly GCA_018402905.1). Classification (NCBI taxonomy): domain Eukaryota; kingdom Metazoa; phylum Chordata; class Amphibia; order Anura; family Ranidae; genus Glandirana; species Glandirana rugosa. Next base: position 362,002 of record BLSH010248974.1, on the reverse strand, counting down.
AGCAGCGGGGAGCCCAGCTCCCTGGTGCATGATACATGCAGAGTGCCCGTCCAGGTAACCTGGACGGAGCAGGAGTCAAACCAGACTGGAGGCAGAGGGGAGTAGGAGGAGGTGAGCAGAGGGCACAGGGCTCATCCTTTAAAGCATTACAAAAGGCTGGGGGAGTGCAGCAGCCAGGGCCGGACTGAGCTGCCTGCTAACAGTGCCCTCGGGCCACTTTTAGCTTGGAGTAAAAAGAAGAGCAGCGGAGGCAGCCGCATTTTGCGAAGCCTCCTCCTTTGGGCACCGCCCACACTGTGACTGAACTAATACCTGTCTGCAGGCTGCAGAGTCATAGTAGTAGCAGGAGAACTGGAGAACGGCTGTGGGCGTGGTGCATATCTCCTCCCAGGCGTCCGGATGGCGTGGCACCACCCACTAAACTGGCGCTGCTTGCAGAGTCACGAGTGTATGGCTGCAGCAGGAGAACGACCGTGCATATGCAGCAGAAGTAGTAAGGTACTGGAATGTGGATGCATATATTATATATACTCTCTGGATGGATAGATTTATTCTCTCTTGTTAAAAAAAATTTTGTTTGTTTATTCCTTTTTTTTTCTTAATTGTCTGCAGAACATTGCACCCACTTCTCCCTCTCTCTCTCTTTCTCTCCCTCTCTCCCTCTCTCCCCCTCTCTCTTTCTCCCTTTCTCTCTCTGTCTCTCCCTCTCTCTTCCTCTCTCTCCCCCTCTCCCTCTCTCTCTCTCTCTCTCTCTTTCTTTCTCTCCCTCTCCCTCCCTTTCTCTCTCTGTCTCCCTCTCTCCCTCCCCCTCTCTCTCATTCTCTCTCTCTCTCCCTTTCTCTCCCTCTCTTTCTATCTCTCTCTCTCAAATTGTGCATTTGTTCTTTTTTTTTTTCTTAGTCGGCAGAGCATCGCACCCACTTGTATCTCTCTACTGTCCTCTCTCACCCTCTCTCAAATTGTGCATTTATTCTTTTTTTTTCTTCCCTTAAATACTCTGCAGAGCATTTCACCCACTTGTTTCTCTCTCTCTCTCTCAAAAAAAAATGTGCATTTCTTCTTTTTTTTTTTATTAAATAGTCTGCACAGCATTGCATTCACTTGTATTTCCCCATTAATGCACAATAGTAATGCACATGCACTGAGCAATGTACACTCTGGCCTTAAGATAAGAGGGGTTCTAGGAACACTAACTCCGGTCTCAGCGCATGTGCACAATTTACATCACCTGAGGACATCCAATGCCTGAACAGAATCCTCACACACAGGACAAGGAATAACTAGCAGAGTAGATGGCGTTGGTGGTGGACGCTTACAGTCCCTATTTTTTAACTCTAATCAGCTGCAGGCCATTCCCCACCATGCAGCCAATGTAAACAAAGGGGTGGGGTGCTGGTGATGTGCCCTTATATGAACCAAAATAAAGTGTTGCGCTAATCAATACAGTTGTGAAATTGTGATATATCCCATGAGGGGTAGGTAAATTCACGCATTAAATGTAACAAAAATAATAAATAAGTGAAAGTGTTATAGTCCAAAAAAGGTCCAGAGACCATGGTCTCAACAGAAAGAGTGAAAATCTGAATCCAGACACAAAAACAAAAAAACAAAAACAGTTCTCCCACTCCAATAAATGGAATAAGGTTGATCCAGATCCAATGCCAAACTTCTCCTGTTTTATACAGAGAATAAGATGGACTCTTACCGGAATCATTGGACCCACTCGATCGTACAATTGGCGAATAAATCGAGCTTTGGTGGATTCACCACCGGGATGGATAAGGTCTTCAAACCCACTGCCAGATGTCCCAGGCTCTTGACTTTCATGATGTCAGCACTGGTGGACTCTCTCCTTTCATCAGCGGTCAAAGCTCCAAGCATCAAAACAATGGAAGCCTTTAGTGGCCAATAACCCCCAATGACCCACCACACAGGAGTGATCTCCGACATTAGGGGCTAACCTGGTTGATGGACGGACTGTGGTGAGCGTTCTGAGGAGGGAGGATTTGCACTCAAAGGTGGAGAGCAAGTGAGGGATCCGGTTTCTGACTCAGGGGAGCTGCAGATCTCAGGGAAAGGAGGGACTCTCTACTATATACATATATACATAGTATATGTGCATTTTATTCAATACCATGTGAGTGTTTTTATTGAAGTTTTAATAAATGTTGGTGTAAAATGGAATTACGCAATGTTGGTGTAATATCATTCTTGCAAGATCCTCATCAAGCCTGTGGTGAAGATTCTGAGGCAGGATAAAAGGTTTCTGGCATAGTGAGGAGAAAAGTTGTGGAATATAAGAAGAGGAGGATATCTTGATGTCTGCTAATCTGTTCAAAGGAGGATACTTGAAGGCGTTTTAATAACGCCCAGGAGGTGAAGGCACATCTGGTGACGGGCACAGGGTGTTGTGTGCTAATTGTTTCACGCCTGCTGCAATTCAATCTGCAATTTAAATCTGTCACACATTGGATGATCTATGATATTGCTGTGGAGCGCAGGATATGCTATCAAGGCAGCACTATATGGACTAATATATGAACTTTGATTTCTATGAATGATTTCTTTTGCACTTTATTAACGTATTATATTGCACTTTATTAGTTATCCTACATTAGGACATAGTCATTTGCACTTTATGGATATATGCACTTTATTTAGTTATAATTAGCCTGCACTCATATATATATAACTTTGGTTATATCGGGTTTTAAATGGTTTTTATACCCAGTCCGGCCCTAGAAGCAGCTGTCAGAGTTAGACACCTGCCTGCAACCCTCCACCTCCTGACGACCACACCCTGGCCTATGAGCACTTCTTCACCCACTTATGCTAACCTTTGTAACTGGCACTGCATGGGCCCCACCACCCACCACTGCCTGATGACCTGATGCTGGAGAGGTTCCCCTCTGTCCTGTTCTGCTGCCCCCACCTATCCCCCTCCTGTGATGCATGCCCCCCTGTCCCTCTGCACTCCTTCTGTGACATGCTGCCCCCACCTGTCCCTCTGCCCACCTTCTGTGATGCATGCCCCCTGTCCCTCTGCCCTCCTCCTGTGACACGCTGTTCCCCACCTGTCCCTCTGCCCCCTCTTGTGATGCTGCCTCCCTCCTGTCCCACTGCCCTCCTCCTGTAATGCTGCCCCCCACCTGTCCCTCTGCCCCCCTCCTGTGAAGCTGCCCCCTCCTGTGATGCTGCCCCCCTCCTGTCCCTCTGCCCACCTCCTGTGATGCAGCCCCAACCCCACTTGTCTTGTGTTCTCAACCCAGCCATGCAGTGGCTACTCAGGGTTTCGGTGGTGACGTCTGTAAGAGGAGTCCAAGGATGGGGGAGAATTCCATCTGCACAAGGAGACTGGGGATCCAGTGAGTCAGATGATGGGGAGGATCTGTCTGTCTGCACACATTACAGTCTGCACAGGGACACATGGTTTGGGCGGATGAGATTTTTTTTTTTGGGTGGGCAGCATTTCATTCTCGGACCCAGGCAGCACAATGTCTTGGGCCAGGCCTGGGCAGCAGAGTAATAATGTAAATTGTAAGATACATTAATTGGGGCTAAGGATTGCCACATGGAAAAATCAGTTGACTTCCACTTTAAATAATACTATTAAGAACACTGTAAACTAAATGTTAGCAAACTCATATGGCAAGGTACAACAAGTCATTCAACCCAATGTCAGTTGTGTCTATGCAAAGACACATTTTTATGTGTCTAACAAACTAAATTACAGCTCTTAGGAATGTCATGGAACGCAGAACATGATGCAGATTTTATGCCCCACAGCTTTGTTCATTAACTTTATAGGCTCTGCTGAAACACAGTTTACATTTTTTGTAAGAACATTGATTAATGTCCTTATTTAATGTCACAGGCCTGTAACTGTCTTGCCAATGACTCCTGTTTCTCATTTTTCTGATAGATATGTCAGCAGGAGACAAACATTTTCATATTTTACAAGGAGAGGAATGCTATTTACATATGGTATGCTAAAAGACCACTGGAAAGGAAACACGTTATTTTCTCACTGGGTTTGGAAAATAGATAACCAATGCACAAACCTACACAAGCAAGGAAAGACAGGTTACCATGAAAGCCTACTTATTTTTAAGGCTACTTTTTCAAAACATTTGACAGAAAATGCAATAAAACGTAAATGTTCTAAAATAACATTAAACACTATAAGAGAAACTTCAGTACCATTGCATTTTCAAAATTACCCTTATGGATTAAAGGAAGTATCATATTTTGTAAAAGTATTATGCAACCCGAATAAAGCAAGGTAGTTTGGCTTGACTCATATCTCCCTTGTTTGTTGCCAGCCATATTTTGTGCACCTTGCATATTTTCATTGTTCTTCCACTGGTCACATTTTCATTAAAACTTGATTTAAACCTTGAAAAAAATTGACACAGTCCGAACCCAACCTTTATATGTTGGTTTTTTTAGTCTGCCTTGTCTGGCCATCTGTGATGACTTTTGGGTAAATGGAACAACAAAATCAAAAGTAGATTATCTGCATGTACCGCTGAATGGAGGCACACTATTCTCTAGTCAATATATAAGGATTTACTCTCTCTCTATGTTTACACGGAAAACCATACATCACATTAACATTCCTAAATATTTTAGTACAATAAATCTCAAAAACCTTTTTGCCTCATATAGTGACATTTCAGGCATCCCTTAGGTTCAGATAAATTAATTTGTTAATTTTAATTCAATACAAAAAACAATTAAAAAGCCATGAATGAAAGCAAGACTTGTACCTTCATACATCACGTTTGCACCCAGTATCATATTTGTTATTTTGAACACAATTCTATTAACATGTTTTAAGTGTATATTTCCACGACTAGAAGTCATATTTCATTTGTATCCTTGAAATCCATTGGTGTTACAGGGTATAAATATCTCATATTTCCTCATTGAATTTCTTAGGATAACTTGCATCCTTAGGAATATGGGATATTAGCTTAGCTATACCTACAATAGCATCAATGTATGAGCAAGTCAAAATGCACATCATATATATCAGTAGAATTTCTTACAATAATATTTATTCATCTAAATGTGCAACCACGTGTTCCTGATTACAGACATCTTCCTGGGGACCATTAAGGAGATTATATGGAGGCTTTGGTTACATTTCCACAGAAAATTACAATTCAAAGGGTATATGTTGTATATTATTTCTTTAAAACCAGGATAATATCATTTCATAGCATATAAGAACTTGCTTGGATACAAGGGATTACCACTAATCCTATATAGTTCCCATCAGTGAGTGTTTTACACTTACATGTGTGCAGTGGAAAAGAATGAAAACTAATTTCAGTTTATTGTAAATCATAGGGGAATAACCCTGACTATATAATAATATACCTTGACTCAGAATAAAACAATGCTGGATATATGAGAGGGTAGAAATCAGAGGGATTCCTTTACTTCTGTGGTGGCTTCACTTGAAACTGGAGGTTGGTGATTGACAGTGTTACAGACTGGAATATCAGTAAGTATACTGAAGTTATTTTAAACCTAAATAAGTTGAGCTTATTCCCTGGTGGTTTTGAGTAAACGGAGTAGTTCTTTTTTTTAATTTTTTTTCAACACAATACAATACTGTATGTGTAAAATGCTGACCTATCAATTGTTACTATAAAGTATTAATGGTAAACCACTGTATCCGAGTGAGTACTTGAATGATTTGAAAATATCCTGGTTTTAAAAGAATATTATGCAACATATAATCTTTGGGTTGCAATTTTCTTTAGATAAGTAATCAAAGGCACAATACAATATCCGTAATGGCCCATGGGGAGACGTGTATGATTGGGAATACATGGCTATACATTTAAATAAATAAATAAGTAACTCTATTGATACATAATATATAGTTTGATTGTTAGAATTTGATGTGTATTTTGACTTATTGTTCATACATCTGAACTACTGCAGGTACAGCACCTAAACTGATAACCCATTGTAAAGAACCAGGTTTTCCTATGAAATGCATCAAGGAGATGGGATCATTCTAAACGGTCACACATCTGGATTTTAAGGATACATCTGAGATGTGATTTCTGGACATGGAAATATATACTTAAAAGCTAAGTACACTTTTGCAGAAAAAAAAATAAATGCACATATTTTTTCAAAATAAAAATGTGCATTTAGTATTTTTTCCCGCAGTAGCCTGGAAAGAATTGCACCTGCAATCAGTAGATCACGGGTGCAATGTGGGCTCCTGCAGACATGTCCTTTGGCTTTCAGCTCATACCTTTGTATGGGCTTTATGTTTAAAAGCTGGAGGATATGTGGACTATGAGCATGCTCATCGGTGTCTCCACAGCCCACTGAAACTATAAGTCTGTCTGCCACGGTGAGAAGTGGGGGGGGGGGGGATTCGGGGTAAAGATGGTAGGAACTGGTTTAAAGAATAAAAAATCATTTTTATATTTACTGTATATATTCTTACATCTTTGTATGTACTTAAGGGTACCTGAAAAAATACCAAATAGGGCAAACGGGATTTTGAAGTTTATGCTTCCTCATAATCGTATGAGGATCCCAGGTGTGCAGCCGTTCAGATTTATTTGTTGTGTAATGCCTTTGTGATCTGGGCTGGAACCCTTTTATGTTGGATAAGTGGAATCCTGTGAATCAAACTAACCTGGTGCTGTGGAAGTGTATTTAACAGAATCTAAATGATACCTTCTATAGCATATCACATGTAATTTTTGTCTGTGTGCGGAATTTCTTCCGCCAAACATTATCGATCAAGTGGGGTATACACAGGCACTTATTACCCTCAGTGACTATTGATGTAAGGGCAATTAATACCCCTGATGACATGGGGGGGGGGGGGCTGTTTTTTCTCCTACTGAAAATATCAGACTTCATTCAGCTCAGTTTGCCAACACACAAGCTACATGCTAATTATTCTATCCTAGTTGTGGTGGTCCTTTTTATGCTTCACATACATTGGTTAGTTTGGATACCAATATCACAGGGTATGAGCTCTCATAGTAACCCACCACAGCACATTCACGTTTTCTTATTCTACATTGGGTTCATGTTTCTGTCTAGTGCTTGTGTAGCAGAATCTCAATGATATGCTCTGTAGCATATCATATGTAATAGATTTTGTCAGTCTGTAGGCGGAATTTCTTCCGTCAGACATTATCTATCAAGTGGGGCTTAATTGTCTTTCCTGCATAAGATAAAACTAAGGCTTCTTTGCAAGGGCTTACTGAAAGATTACATACTATATATAATTGAATGAAGTAATTATGTGGATCCAGCAAGAAATCTAAAGCTTTAACACAAATCTAGATATAAATTATTCAAGTGTCAATTCTCACTAAGGGATTAATAGTAGCCTGGGACTGTTTATTATAAAACTATCTCACAATTACAGATCTCAACACTTCCATAGTATGCTTTGGAATTCTATAGAATTTTAATGTGATGTTATTATGCCACCATAGTTTGTGTACATTAAAGTCAGAGTAAACGTCTTAGGTTGATGTTCACCTATAGGTAAGCCTATAATAAAGCTTACCTATAGGTACAGTAAATATCTCCTAAATGTGCACCGTTTAGGAGATATTTACTTTACAAGTAGCCGGTGACTTCACTGGCGCATGTGCTCTGAAGGAACGGCATACCCGTGCCATTCGTTCAGAGCCCTGTGCCGTAAACAGTGACTCCCATGGCAATGCAATCATTGCAGCTCGGCCATTCATAATGCTGGAGCCCGCGAACGCAGAAGGAAGACCAGGTGAAGAAGGAAGCTCCTACCATGGTGACAGCTGCTAAGGGGGCTCTGTTTTTAGGTAAGTATGCGGTGCATACTAGCACACTATGACTTAAACTGTCCGGGGGCCAATTTTTTTTTTTTTGCTGTGATTTACTAGGGCTTTAAGAAATTTAATGCTAATCATCTGCCAGTAGGGTTAATTTTTAAAGGGTGAAACCTATTATACCGATTTATAATATAAACTATGCATACACCACTAGATGTTAATCCTGTAACCTTGATATGCAGCACAAACAGGTCTACAGCTACAATTCTTGTAAAAATATGTCATTTCTTTAGAACAGTGTTTCTTTTCTGCAGTCTTTAAGTACTCCCAACAAGCCCTGTGTTTTTTAATTCCTTACAATATTAGGTAATTTAATTAATATCACATGCTCAATCATTACCACGTCTGTTTTACGTCTGTTTTACCTTTGGGAAATCCTAAAATCATTACGTTTTAGGGCTTGTTAAGGACTGGAGTTGAATCAGACTTTTTATCTAGTTCCATGTTGAATAGGCTTTTATTCACATCTTCAAATAATACCAGGGTCCTATTAGGCTACGTGCACACTGGGCTTAAAAAATGCCACTTCCCTTGGCAGAAAAAAATGCTCATATAGAGTATTTTTGTGCAAAGTTTAGATGAGTTTACGAGAGTTTAGCGTTTTTTCTGCCAGTAAGCTCCAATTAGGAACGCAAACCAGAAGGTTTTTTTTCCTGCCTCTAAATGTTAAGCTCAAAATATGCCTGTAATTGTCCTAATGTACATGGATACATAGGATAACATTGAGCTGCTTCTACAGGCAGAACACAAAACTCCTGTAGAAGCAGCAATTTTTAAACCAGTGTGCATGGAGCCTTACTGTGATGACATGTATGTTGTGCATTTGTAGAGATTTCCATATCGTAAGAGGTAGAGGTTTGGTGTGGACCACAATAGAAGTAGTAGGAGTTATAGTCATATCAATTATTAGAACCTAGATTCCATTGCTTTTATAGCATCAAACACCAATGAGTTTGTTGTGCTGGTCAACTAAAAACTTGTATTAAATAGTTAGTTCACCTTTACCAAAAAATGCCTATGCAGGTAAGTGGTGCCTGTAGATAAAAACAAATTGTGCAGATCAAAGTTCAATAATACACTTGATATAGGTGTAGGCCATTTATTCACCTCCTGAAGCAGGGGAAAAAAACTCCTGGAGATGGCATTATCCCATCCTTCTGTGTTGTTAGGTCATTGCTAGGACACTCCGAGCGGATTCCTGAAACCCCATTGCATGTGCTTTTTCTCTCCTGTCTCCTGAGCTCAGTGATGCTGTTACAGAGGAGATAGTGGCTCACACATGCATGGGCATTTGAGAGCTTGCTTCTGTGATGGTGGGGTGAGCAGTAATGACTGGGAGCATCATAGCAATGTCCTAGCAACAAAGCAGGATGAAATGACGCCATCCCTGGGAATTTTTCGGACAGGTTTTGGGACTTACTGTATGTAAATGGCCTACACTTATAACAAGGGCACTATCTACAGGTGCCACTTACCTACATAGGCAGTTTTCTTAGTTGAACTAACCCTTTAAGGATAAATGCTTATTGAACATATATGTTAAAGACTATATACAATATATCAAAATAAACAATATCCAAAATTGCACTGATAAATCCACTGAACCTTCCATTCATTGTTTTAAAGTTTTACAATTTGGAACTTAACTTCTCTTTTTGAAGCAAGGGATATGTAATGTATATTGCATTGTGGTAGAAAATATCAGGTCCTCCGTAGCCTATGGTCTTCCTAAGGTCACACTCATGATCTTTACATTTCAAGTGCATATCACCATACTGTAAATCAATACACAGTTCTTCCATGGCTAGGAAGTTCTAGTTGCTACTATAAATTAGAAATGATTTAAAACAGGTATACTTGATCTAGGATTATGAACACTGCTGCATTTTTTATTTTTTTTGGACAATTGGTAAAACTTGCACACTCTCAAGAGAAACTTCCATGTTCAAACCTCATATATGCCATGGATATTATACTGTGCCTCCTTACATTGTATATGGATAACACAGGGTATTGGGCTCTAAACCCATCAGTAGACATTTGCATGACAAAAAAAATTGTTTAGCTTCGTTTATCTAGTTATTTTGTTTAGTTAAATTCGGTTGATTCGTTCAATTCCTATCCGGAATTCGTATTTGGAATTTTGGAATTTTCTTTGAATTTACCATTTTTTTTCGATTCAAAATGTTCAAATCAATATTTTCGAAATCGGTCAAAACGAACGAAAATGTTATATTTTTTCGATTCAAATGCAGCAAAGTGAACAAACAAAAGAAAATCTTCATCAAATGATTACAATGACCCTTTAAATCACCTTTGGCTTAACAAAAACAGCATTATTTCGAAATGGTACTCTAATAACACACAAATTGTTTGATTTCAAAAGTATGTTTACAGTTCAAATTGGAATGCAATGTAAAATTTGATTCAGATTTCAATTCGAAATTCGGACTAATTTAGTTTAGTTATTCTGAACATTCGGTAAACTTTGTTTATACTGTAATTTGGATATTCAGATATATGCGAATCTCTGAATAATGAAAAATTTGTCCGAATATTAATTTGGAACAAAACAAACCACACAAGTCTACCCATCAGGATTGCTGTCTGACTTTTTATTGGTATTTAGGATACATTTTCCTTGGGCTTCCATGACTTCTTCCACAACCACAAGGCATTTGACAACACTGCTCTTAGTGGGCGTGGGCGTATAAATGTGGTGGGAATATTAGATGGCAGTTTCCCCCTGAAACAGGATATGATGTTTATGGGATGTTGGATGGCATCCTTCCCCAAATCAGGGTATGATGTGGATGAGATATTAGATGGCAGTCTCCCTCCAGAAGCAGGATCTGATGTGAATGGTGGTAAGTATACTTGTAAAATGCTGCATAACATTTTGATAATATTAATTTATGAAATTAGCTCATATATGTTCGGCTTGTACTGTACAGACGATGTTCGATTACTAGCTCATATGAATGCTTGCATTGGAAGGATTTAGACATTTATGACTGTTGAATGATGGTCCAACAGAAAGAAAATGATTTTGTATAATGGGATAGAGATTGAACTTACACACAATACAGTACAAATCCTTACAAAGTTCCAGATACACAACTGCACCAGTAAACCATTATCATTACCAAATGAAACTATAGTAATTTTTTTTCAGCTATCTCACCATAATTTCTATATCACATCCTACACAAAGTAAAGACAAAAAAACCTACTTGTGCAATAACGTGTAAGTGTGTGCATATATAAATATAGTGGTTTCTTACTTTCTTCAGAAAGGTCATTCTCCTCTGCTTCCCTCTCCATGTCCTTACACCATTCTTCCATTCTTTTCGTTTCTGCATGGAGCAACTTCATAAACCATGTGCCATCTTGTCGACTAGGAGATATTCGCCCTGAGTCCACAGGTTCATGAGAAGGTTCCAGCCATGGGTCTGGTGGTGGCAAATTTGATGTATCCACTGGGGTCCTATAATCCTCTCTGTAACTAAACAGTCCCTGAGTCCGTACTGTTCTTACTGCACCATACTGAGTTGGGGTGCTAGGTTCAGAATGTCTTTGAAATGAAGATCCAAACTGTAGACCTTTATCCTCCATTGTGATGTGACCTGGGAAGCCCTCTAATTCAAGGTCAGCTTGTACAGCTGCAGTCACACTATTTGATCTTTTGAAACGTCCTTGCCTAAACAGATGAAAGCATAGAAAGATCAATAGATACTATTATTTTACATAATTTTTAGTACATCAGCTTAGATTTTCAGAAGTGCTGTAAGTTCTCTTGTATTGTCCATTGTGAAGAGCTATGTCACTCTATTTATATTTGACCATTGAAAGTTTAGAATGAAAATGCAAGTGTCCAAATAATTTGGACATAATGCAGCTCAGGTGTATATGGCAGACATAGAATGTACACAGGGTTATGGTCTTATTCATACTGCAATTAAAATGTGGTGCCTGGCAGCACTCCTGACCCCTGACAAAATCTCCTCCCTCTTCATTTTAAAAGCTTCGCTGGATGACTTAAATTATAGCCTGCAAGGAAATGGCAAAGAGAGGTCAACATTTGTGAACTCCAGGACCATTTCCCCAATTCCCAAGTGATTACATTTCATAAACTCTAGTTGCAGTTACAAGAGGATATACCTTATCTTTACTGAGTTGCAAGCCTCAAAAAGACAATGTTTCAAGGCATATGTCTGTGGTCAGGGAGGTGTTTCAGCATGAACAATGGGTGGGGCATCAGGGATGTAGAAACCTATTGGATGTATTTAGTTCCCCAGCGGGCCCCCTTCCAGGAAAGCGGTCCAGCTGTGGGCAGAACACTGCTAGAACAACACAGTTTTTTGCATGCAACATCAGTGCAAAGAAGACTTAGGAGGGAAGAGCAATATGTAAAGGGTACAATGTCATGATAAATGTCCTTAAGCTCTAAATATTTCTAACATTTTCTAGAAAGACAACATAATCACCAAGAAATGTGGAAATATACATTTTTCAGGCGTTACGAGGTCATATTAAATTTGGAGCAAGGCTGTACTTGGACATTAACATCCTAACTGAGAGTATACTATTATTGGATATGAACCATCCCAATATATAGTCTTCATGTTAGTGGATTGGATTTAACCTTATGGATGGTTAGAGTATTTTGAAGGTTAGCAGAATATAGGAAATAGAAATGTGTCCTTATGTGGTAATAACTATCGTGAATACCAGGTTTCTATATAGAAATGGAATCCAAGACTAGGTATTAAAGAAAGAGAGAGAGAAAACAAGTGACTAAACATGAAAAAGAGTGTGTGAGAGGGAAAAAAGAGAATGGCAGAAAAAAGGAAGGAAGGGAACAAAGACAATGCCGAATTTAGTTTATATAGCTTTAAAATAATTAAAAAGCCTTAAAAAGAAAACTGCAAAGAAGCTTGCTCAGTATAAAGTGTTTGTAAACGATCACCTTGTAAAACAACCCATTCAGTTTAAAATTATTTTTAAGTGATTAATTTCCCTCTGTCCTTAGCTGCATAAGAGCTGGGGGGAGGAGAAGCAACAGCACAATGAGCTTCCCAGTGACTGGCTGTGCAGCAGGGTGTGTCAGGACAGGTCTAATCATTGAAGGAGAGTACATTGAGTTCCCAAAATAGCTTGAGAACTGACCGTGGTGTGCTCTCCTGCTTAGTGTGGTCAGTTTTTAATAGTAAAGCAGAGGGACTGGTAGGAACAACAGGGATTTCACATGAAGGAAGCAATACAAAGAGAACAGTGTACTTTCTCATACAAGTACATGGTACAGCAGGCACATATCAGGAATATGAAGTGTTGGGGTAACAAATACTTTAATACTGAAAGAATCCATCAATATTTATAACCAGGATTTACAATATTAAAAATAAAATCCGTTAAGAAAGCTTGGGTTAGTGCAAACTTTAAAACATTTTTTTTTCACTGCATTTATGATTAAACCTGTAGGTGTCCAAAGCAATAATCGGTGTGGGTCATATAATAATAATAAACAATAACCAAATAAAATAGCCATCAGAAAATTGTGCAGCATGATTCATAGTGGATTTTACCTTTTTGAGTCTTCCACTTGTATCCCAACAGAATGATATTCTCTTCCTTTGCTTTCTGTATCTGAATCAGCTGCTTCCACCTAATTTAACAAAGAAGTTAAGAATAACTAATAAAAACATTAAGAATTAGTATACTAACATTGACATCTTGTGAGTGTGAGAACTCAGAAAGTATTGTATATGTACATACTTAGTTGGCAACATTCTCAAAAAACATTTAGACACTTTTTTCCAGTACGTGGAGCATTATTTTAATTAGAGATGGGACATTCCAATGTAGGTGTGGTCTAGGAGGAGAGAAAACATGTGGTGCACTAAATATTGGGTGTGGCTTTAAAGGGGTGTGGCTAAATAGAGACTGAGATGACTTACATAGTGGAGAATGCTGTAATTTTAAATAGGGAATGTTGGTAGGGCAGTGTACGAAGGTAAGTAGGATGTAGGGCAGTGTATGGTAGGGTGACCAGACGTCCCCAGTTTCAGGGGACAGTCCCCGGATTGAGGACACTATTCCCGGACCAAATCTGTCCTCGGTTTTGTCCCCTGATTGGATATGAACAGGGGCCCAAGCCATTTCAAAGACAGTCAGTGCAGAATTTAAAAAAAAATTCTGAATTACACACCCCCACTCTGCTGCTCCTACTAGCTTGGGGGAGGGGATTGTAATTACCGCTCGCTTGTTCTTCTGCTTTGGCTCAAGTTCCGGCCAGCTGCCTGCCTGCCTATCTCCTTGCCTTCCCCAGAGGAGTAATCTTCCTCTGCTCAGTTCCGCTCCCCACCCAGTAGTAGCCGAGGCCCGAAGAGAGGCTGTGAGGGGTGCAGTGGTGGTGACAGGAAGGGAAAGGCAGCTGAGCTCAGCTGATAGTGTCCAGCAGCAGTCACAGAGGGGAAGCGGATCCGATTGCGGGGCTGCCAGTGCCTTCAAGGCTTCAACACCGGTGTGCTTTGGGGATGTCTGTGAATAGACTACATTGCACTGTGTCTGTCTCTCTGGCATAATGGATGGTATCATAACTCACAGGCAGCAGACATTCTATCATGGCTCTGGCTGGCATCGCACTGCCACAGTGTGTCATATAACATGGCTGCTGGGACAGGGATTTGTGCCTTCCTTTAGTAAAAACAACCTCCCCCACAGTGAGAAAACACTGGTTAGGCACACATTTAACCCTTTGATTGCCCTAGATGTTAACCCCTTCCCAGCCAGTGTCATTAGTACAGTGACGGTGTATGTTTTTAGCACTGATCACTTTATTAGTGTCACTGGTTCCCACAAAGTGTCACTTAGTGTCCAATTTGTCTGCCGCAATATCGCAGCCCTGATTGCCGCCATTACTAGTAAAAATAAAATATGTCCCAAGATTTCATTTTAAAAATCTGGTCACCTTAGTGTATGGAGGTCAGTAGAATTTATGGCAGTGTACGGAGGTCAGTATGATTTAGGGCAGTGTACAGAGATCAGTAGGATGTAGGGCAGTGTACGGAGGGAAGTAGCATGTAGGGCAGCGTATGGAGGTCAGAAGGATGTAGGGCCCTGTACAGAGGTCAGTAGGATGTAGTGCAGTGTACGGAGGTCAGTAGGAGGAAGGGCAGTGTACGGAGGTAAGTAGGATGTATGGAAGTGTACAGAGGTCAGTAGGATGTAGGGTCATGTACAGAGGTCAGTAGTATGTAGGGTCATGTACAGAGGTCAGTAGGATGTAGGGCAGTGTTCGGAGGTCAGTAGGAAGTAGGACAGTGTATGGAGTTAAGTAGGATGTAGGCCAATGTACAGAGTTAAGTAGGATGTAGGGCAATGTATGGAAGTAAGTAGAATGTAGGGCAGTGTACAGAGGTAAGTAGGATGTAGGGCAATGTACAGAAGTAAATAGGATGTAGGGCAGTGTACAGAGGTCAGTAGGATGTAGGGCAGTGTATGAAGGCCCACGTATCTAAAATTGCAGCACATTTTGGGGGTGCTGGAACCACAGGGAAATCACATGGTGCAAAAGCACCATGCAATTTCAAGGACACTGCATTTTTAAGATGCTGCATGCACTTTTTTTCTGTGAGAAACATTTCCTGCAGAAAAAAAGTGCCCATGCAAACCCTTATAGATGTGAACCAGGCCTAAAAGCATCAAGCAATGCTGACTTGTGTGCCAGTGGCGCTGTGGCCCTTGCTCTCTATAGAACAACACCACAGCCAGGTCAGGGTTTAGGAATAGTCTATGGGGAGAAGGCAGCTCATACCTGGTCACCATCCGCAGGCTCTCTGTATAGCCTGCTACCACTCCCACTGTCAGCAGCTCCTACCTCGCTGCATCCCGAGCATACAGGTAGCACGATGGCATGGGGCTGGGTCAGAGCATTAGTGGAGCTCTTGTATTCATAGATTCATGAATACACAGCACATCGAGCCGCTGCCTGTCCCCTAGAGTCCTGTCCAGCGGCTGCAGCTTGTACAGTGAGTGTGTCGTCATTCTGCAGTGCCAATGGGTTGCTCATCACCCTGGACTGGCCATTGCCCCTCTCAGCACTGACCAATTTGCAGCACTTCCTGGAGGGGGGGAGGAGGTAGGGTAGGGATGGCAGTGTGATCTGGGAAAGAGGCCAATTTTTGGGATTCTGCCTGGGACAACAACAAAGCAGGACATGGTTCAAATCTTAGGGACTGTCCCGGGAAATTCGGCACTGTTGGCAACTATGTACATGCAATATTGAGACAGCTTAGGTTCGGCTACATTATAAAACTTCTGAAATGGGGGAGCTATTTTCTTGACTGAACACATTGTATTCTACTAGGCAGTAGCTCAAGACTATAGGATAGGATGTTCCCTTTGATGCCACCTATCCTCCCAAATGGCTGCATAGCTTTTTCTTAAAGCTCAATTATAAGCAGTAAACTAGACCTGCATTGTAAAATAAGATCCAACACTCTAAAGAGTATCTGAACTCAAGAATGGTAATGTAGTATGTCAGGCTTTTCCCCTTTCTTTTTATCTGTGGATTTTGCCAGTTATTCCCTGCACTAAGGTAAAAACACTAAGTGTATTGTACTAGATTGTATTATTACCCTAGAAAAGGACTACAGACCAACAGCCAGCATAGACAGTAAGCACAGGAAGTTATCTGCTCACATGATTTTTAGCAGAATCAACTGGTATTATTTATTTTTTATTTTTTTGCAACTATCAAACAGCTATAACAAAACCCTTTAAATGGTATAGTTAAAGCAGAGTTCCACCCAGGTGGAACTTCCGCTTTAAGCACTCCTCGCCCCCTTACATGCCACATTTGGCATGTAATTTTTTTGGGGGTGGAGTAGGTACCAGGTTTTGACAGGTACTTCCTGTCCAACTTCCTTCTTCCGTCGCTTGGCAAACTAGATGACTCCTCCTCTTCCCCTAGGTGGCCCCTCCCTCTCTGTATTCTTCTGGGACCTGTCACAGGTTCCAGAAGATTGCCTGGCCACTAGGAGAGCGCAGTGCGACTCGTACATGCGCATTGAGCGCCCGACTGTGAAGCCGCAAGCTATCACAGCTGGGTGCCCACAATAGTAATGACGGCGCCACAGAGAGGAGAGGGACAGGAGTGAGGCATCAAGCGGCCACATTGCTGGACCGTGGAACAGGTGAGTGTGTGTTTATTAAAAGTCAGCAGATACACTTTTTGTAGCTGCTGACTTTTAATAAACGTACAAATAAGTGGAATTCTGCTTTACAAGACCAAAGGCAAAGATAAGTTCATTGTTAGTGTTCACATACACTTTAAAGCATGTAAACCTTGGCAATTTCTATTGCAAATTTTTATTTTCAAAAGAGATGAAAGAACAGAACTGTTACCTGCACAAGGGCTAAACAACAGGAACACAAGCATACAAATCTTGGCAATTTAAACTGAGCATATGATTTAAAAAATGCACAAAGGTTTACTTCAGTGAACACATGTCAAAATATAAACATAACTAAACCACAAAACTGGCAGCAGAAGTCATATGCAAATCTAGACTTGGCCTCAGGACTACCTACAGTTCCTTTGTAAATAACCAATAGGGAGGCTGGAGATATGTGATTTTAAAAAACCAAACAGAAGGGAGGCTCACGCACCTAGTGCATTACCATACAAATTTATTGGAAATGTAAAACAGTTAAAAATGAATACTCACAAAATCATAAAACCAAAGCAAGAGGATATTGCAGATGAGAGAACACAAGATGGGGTAGCTGCTGACGCGTTTCAGGGGTGCACCTCCTTCTTCAGAGCTGTGCACCCTCTGAGGAAGCTCTGAGGAAGGGGGTGCGCCCCCATCTTGTGTTCTCTCATCTGCATTATCCTCTCGCTTTGGTTTTATGATTTTGTGAGTATTCATTTTTAACTTTTTTACATTTCCAATAAATTTTTATGGTAATGCACTAGGTGCGTGCGCCTCTCTTCTGTCTTGTTTTTTAGTATTTCCCAGATCACCCTGTCCGAGGGGGGCAGCACACATTTGGTGCCCTATTCTTTGATGCTCCGGTGGCCTTTCACTCTGAAGGTCCTCTAGCGCTGGAAACAACTTTTTTCTTTTGTACAACATATGTGATTTTAAACTTGTGCGACCTGAAAGTCACGCGATTTTACCACAATTTTTTTTTGCGATATTGCCGCAATTTTTATGCGACTTTAAGCAATACCTGTGTAATCTTGAGGTCTATGGGCCTCAAATTGCATCAAAGTTGGACCAAAGTAGTGCAGGGACTACTTTGAAGTCGCTGCAACTTGAAGTTGTACAGATATGAATTTTACTCATTGGAAATCATGGGGTACGACTTGTCATGCGACTTTGCAGTCCCAAGTCGCAGGACAAGTTGTACAAGTGTGAAAAGGACCTTATGCTGTCCATACACTATGCGAGAAATCGTCCCAAAATCGGTCATTTGGACAGTTCATTCGTTTTTCGGCCAGTTAATGGGCACAAATCGGTAATCATTTGGGATGTTTTTGAGCCAAAAAAACGAAGGACAAGTTTGGAAATTTTCGGCCGAACGAACGATAAATCGAAAGGTTAATGTGTTTCCTTTCACATTACCTGTTTGCACTAGGTATATGTGAAAAAACGGATTCTTGTATGTCCATTGAACGATTTATCGGTTATTACGTGATGGCACCATCATTTGCTCTCACAGCCGATTGTTCGTTGTTCGATAATGGGTTCGTCTGATTTTTCATATAGTGTATGGCCAGCATTAATAGCCTGTATCTCTGAATCTACATGTGGTTTCCATTAACCACTTCAGGACCACCCTATAGCAGATTTACTGCTACAGGGAGGCTCTCCTGTGTAGGATCGTGTATCTATACATTAGTTATATTGTCAGTAAAAGTAACACAATGCAGTATTGGAAAAAATGTCCTGGTTGTGAAGGGGGGTAAATCTTTCAGAGGTCAAGTGGTTAAAGTATATCTAAAATAAAAGGAGGGGGGGTAGAGGGGACATCATCCAGTCGGGACACTGGGGCTGATTTGCTAAAACTTGAGATTGCAAAATCTGGTGCAGCCCTGCATAGAAACCAATTTGTTTCCATTTTTTTAAGGCTTAATTAAACAAGTTGAAATTAGAAACTGATTGACTACCATGCACAACTGCACCAGATTTTGCACTCTCCAGTTTTAGTAAATCAACCCCACTGTGTGTGAATAAATGTATCTTCCTTTGAGATGTCCTATCATTTCTTGTTGTGTCTACATGACAGGAAGTTAAGGGGAATTTCTAGCAAAAAAATGGCCAGTGGATGCGTAGTCCACAATGGTAATATGGTAAATGGTCCAAAAATGGTCCAAAAAAAAGGTTTGGCTTTACTTTAAGAATATACAATGTGCTGCTGATATTTATTATTTTCAGGAATACAAATCAGGTCATACACATATACAGAATGGGTCAGGGGAAGGACACCTCCCTCAGTTTAACAACAAAGGACCCAGTGATTCAGAAACCACATGGCTATCGCTTATACAGTTATGTAAAACCGGTATATTCATCAAAAATGTTGACTTTATTTAAAGCAAAACTTTACCCATAACAGTTTGGTAACAATTAATGTTTTTCAACAGACAGAACATACATTCCACCTTAATAATTATGCTACTAAAATTATCGTGTGCTGTAAATTGCCACCAGCATTGCACCTGTTTCTTTTTGCTGGAGGCTGTCATTTTGTTGAAGCCCAGATCAGTAATTTCCTTATTGGAAACTCTACCCCCTCTTTGGTCTCAATAACTATATGTCACTTTCTTTGATTAAAATATGTGCATTTCCAGCTCTGATTGAATGTCTTGGGGAAGTTAGAGAGGTAGGCTGACTTTATAGTGCTGAAGTTCACAGACTGCCATTAACCGCTTCGTATCCGCGCCATAGCCGATTGAAGGCTACAGCGCGGATCTAAATTGCCGGGAGGCCGTCAAGAGACGTCCTCCCCTTTGGCTCGTGCCAGGCGCTCTCTCGCTGCCGCGCATGCCACCGCATGCTGCGTGAGCATGCCCGCGGGTCGGGCGGAGTCGATGTCCGCCGGAGCACTGCGATCTGGTCACAGAGAGCCAGAACGGGGAAACCGCCAATGTAAACACAGCAGTTTCCCGTTCTGTGGGGGGGGGGGCATGACAGATCTATTGATCCCTGTGATCGGGATCAGTTAGATCTGTTATGCCCCTGTTAGCCCCCCCCCCCCCCACAGTTAGAACACATACAGGGAACACATTTAACCCCTTCCCTGCCAATGACATTTATACAGTAATCAGTGTCTATTTTTAAATCTGATCGCTGTATACATGTCATTGGTCTCAAAAAAGTGTCAAAAACGTCAGAAAAGTCCGTTGCCATACCGCAGTCCTGATAAAAATCGCAGATCGCCGCCATTACCAGTAAAAAATAAAATAAAATAATAAAAACGCCATAAACCAATGTCCATAGTTTGTAGTCGCTATAACTTTTGCGCAACCCAATCAATATACGCCGATTGCAATTTTCTTTTACCAAAAATATGTAGAAGAATACATGTCAGCCTAAACTGATGAATAAATTGTTTTTTTTTATTTTTTATTTTCGGATATTTATTATAGCAAAAATTTAAAAAAAATAGTTTTTTTTTCAAAATCATCGCTCTTTGCTTGTTTATAGCGCAAAAAATAAAAAACGCAGAGGTGATAAAATACCACCAAAAGAAAGCTCTATTTGTGGGGAAAAAAGGATGTCAATTTTGGGTACAGCGTCACACGACCGCGCAATTGTCATTCAAATAGTGACAGTGCTGAAAACTGGTCCAGGCAGGAGGGGGGTTTAAGTGCCCAGTAAGCAAGTGGTTAAGGAGAAAATATCAGGGAGAAGAGACACTATCCTTTGTGTCCCCCTGACAGCAGAGTTTGTCTTGTCTCCTCTGCTGCTTTTCTTTTCTCCCTCCCTAATCTGTGTTCCCTCTGCATGGTCTGTAGCATTCCTTTTGCTATCTTCCCCTTTCAGCAACAGTATATCTTAAAGTGATATTAAAGGTTCATTGTTTATTTTACTCAAATAATAAACATGTTATACTTACCTGCTCTGTCCAATGGTTTTGCACAGAGCAGCCCTGATCCTCCTCTTCTGAGGGCCATAGCTGGTTGCTCCAGGCACCTCCTCCTTTCGAGAACCCCCCAGAAAGCTGCTTGATGGGAGGTACTTGTGCAGACTCGCTCCTGAGCCGTACTGTGTTTGTCAGTTGACACACACGGTGTGGATCGGCCCGATCCCTCATCACTTGATTTGATTGACAGCAGTGAGGGGGGACAGAGAGAGCAGTGTCACTTTTCTCGTGCACAGTGCTGAACCGAGATCAGGTCAGGTAAGTATTTAGGGGGGCAGCTGCACCTAAAATGCTTTTTACCTTAATGCAGAGAATGCATGTCCCGGCTTTTTTGGGAAACTTGCTGTCTTTTGATAGCAAGTCCCAAAGCCCATTGATCGGCTTTTAAAATGATTCTATGTGCGCCACTGAAAGATACACTGATTGGCTATTGGCTCCAGCCAGTGACTAATTGGTCAGGTCATGGGGGCAGGGGCGGGACTGGCGGACATGCTGGTGCTTGGACTATGGCCTCAGTCATTGGTCTCCAGCCAGTGACTGATTGGTCAGGTCGCGGGGGTGGGGGCGGGACTGGCGGAAGTGCTGGTGCTTGGACTGGAAGTGTCCAGCACGCACGTATGTTATTCCCACCGGCCGGCCGTGTGAGAGAGCGGACTGACTCCCCTGAGGTACGTACTGCTGTGCTGTGTATTGGCTGCAATGCCTGTGTACTGGTTGCAATACCTATGTACTGGCTGCATACTGTGATACTAGCTGCAATACCTGTGTACTGGCTGTATACTGTGATACTGTCTGCAATACCTGTTTACTGGCTGCAATACCTGTGTACTGGCTGCATACTGTGATACTGGCTGCAATACCTGTGTGCTGGCTGCAATACCTGTGTACTGGCTGCAATACCTGTGTACTAGCTGTATACTGTGATACTGGCTGCAATGCATGTGTACTGGCTGCAATACCTGTGTACTGGCTGAATACTGTGATAATGGCTGCAGTAGCTGTGTACTGGCTGTATACTGTGATACTGGCTACAATGCCTGTGTACTGGCTATATACTGTGATACTGGCTGCAATACCTGTGTACTGGCTACAATACCTGTGTACTGGCTGCATACTGTGTTACTGGCTGCAATATACCTCACCTGTGATGCTGAGCTGTATACTCTGTTCTGTGATGCTGAGCTGTATACTGTGTCCTGTGATGCTGAGCTGTATACTGTGTCCTGTGATACTGAGCTGTGTACTCCTGCCACAATATGTGGAATAAAGGGGACGGAGTGGGTGGAATCTATAAGGGGTGGGGCTTATGATAAGTAGGAGGGGTCAAAAGGGGCGGGGCCTAGCACCCCCATACTAAAACTTCACCAGCCGCCACTGGTAAGCCCTAGAATCACCAACAAGTGGTAGCAGGGGGGGACATCCCCTTCCGCCACTTCTGAAAGCGATCCAGCAGCAAAATACCTTTTATGAGAAAGCCAGCTGCTGGCTGAAAAAAAAATACCGGGGTATATCAAATTGTGCTTGATGAGAACATGAGGCCATCTGTCTGAAGTTGAAGTTGAACTGGAAATGGATAGTTCAACGCAATAATGATCTGAAGCAGACAAGAAAATACACCAAGGAATGGTTAGTTCTAGACTGGTATAATGAAAGTCCTGATTTGAATCCTAGTATAATGTTGTGGGCGGCTTGTCCTCTACCTTCAGTGGCTGCAGCCGTATACTTTGGTTTTTTAGCTAAATTGCAGACCACTGCTTTCACACTTATTATAGTTCTGTTTCTGTAATGGCATGTTCATGATCCATGATGTACAATCTCAAACAACGTAGATGCTAATGACTTGGTAAATGTTTGAACACTCTGTATATGTATATTTTCTCTGGAACTGAACAATTGGAAAATCAATGAAAATGTATTGAACAAATATGTTGTGGGGGGAATGTGCAGTTCAAGCAAGGAAACGCATAACCAACTTGCAACTGAAGAAATTTGGAGGAGTGGTTAAATGAGTGGTTAAGCCTATGTGTTTGATGTCAGAGACTGGTGGGCAGTTATGCAAAATGCCTACAAGAAGTAATTTCTGCCAAAGGGGGCAATGGCAGTTTCTAAGGACAAGTGTGTACTTAGTGCTTCACAGCACACCATTACAAATATTAATATTTTTGTTGAAAAAGTAATTGAAAAGTAAATTGTCCTTGTGTTTTATAAGTATATCACTTTTATCTGTAGACCCTTTTTGAATGGAAATCCAATACATTGTATTTGTTTGTAGCAATGTGTAGTAAAGGACAACAATTCCCATGGGGTGTACTTACTTTTTCATATGGCTGATGACTATATTGTAGTTGTTTTTCTATTTACTAAGATTTGCCTCATTATGAGTAACCCTGGCAAAACTGACAACCTGAGGAATCAGTTATTGGCAAGGGGTTTGTCCGGAGAGATGATAGAAATGAGTGTTAATTCTGGCAATTCCAAATTCTCTAGTATGTTGTGTTTCCCTCTTAGTGCTGCAGATCATAAATACAACAACATCTAGTGGCTAAATATGAGATTCATGTGTCAGGAATGAAATGATGTAAGGTTTCATCTATTTTTTTTAGTAATCTGAATAGCTTGCAGTGACTTGCAGAGAAGGGGGAGAAGTCAAAAAAGAAAAGTGTCTGTTGGAATTGTTCTGCATCTCAATGACACCAAATCATTTGGTGGAGGGGGATTATGATATGGGGTTGTTTTTTGGGGGTTGGGCTTTGCCCCTTATTTCCAGTGAAGGGAACTCTTAAGGCGTCAGCAAACCAAGACATTTTGGCCAATTTCATGCTTTGAGCGGAGACTGCGAGCCAGGCCTTCTCATCCAACATCAGCGCCTGACCTCACAAATGCACTTCTGGAAGAATGGTCAAACATTCCCATAGACACACTCCTAAATCTTGTGGACAGGCTTCCCAGAAGAGTTGAAGCCATTATGGCTGCACAGGGTGGGCCAACTCAATATTGAACCCTATGGACTAAGACTGGGATGCCATTAAAATTCATGTTCGTGTAAAAGCAGGCATCACAATACTTTAGTGTGTGTATATATATATATATATATATATATATATATATATATATATACACATATATATACAGTATATATAGAATATATCTCAACTGTTTAAAGCGGTTGTCTACTGAAGAAAAAAAAAAACCTGCAAGGCAAAGGCATAATGAGCTCATTATGAAATACCTCAGAACGAATCTCCCGCAGTGCTGCCTGGTCCCCGCAGAGGGAGCTTCCATCTTCCCTGTGGGGACTCTTCCGGGTTCACGGCTCCGGCGCTGTGAGTGACCAGGCCTATCTTTCTGGCAAAGTTCCGGCACTATGCGCCAGGCCTTCGCCGGGACCATACTGCTCATGCGCTGTGACGTCAGTGGCTTCATGCAAGTGGAATATCTCCTAATCCGTACTTATTATAGACTTACCTGTAGGTAAAAATGAATTTTGGGGGTAGACAACCGCTTTAAATGGTCACAGTCTAATTAAGAAATTAGCCTGAAAATATGTAAATACAGTGTAATATGCTTGATTAAGTGATTCATTTTAGTGCAGGCTTCTGTGGAAGTATGTCATTTTAAGGTCAGTGCAGCAAACAGATTTCAACAAATAGCTAACAGTGTTTCACAAAGTGTGAGATAAATGATTATTAATGAGGTGTGTATGTGATACATTTGAGTTTTTAGAGAGAATCTGACCTACTAAAATCATTATTTATGTAGCTGTGACTTTCATTCACTTAACCTCAAGGAGTTTAATTATTAAGATGGATTACTTAGGCTTCAGAGACTATTCTAGTGATGATTCCTAGTTAAAATTATGTTTTTAGGCTTCATTTCTTTTTTCTTCAGTAGATACAGGAGGCCTCTGTAATTCATTAATAGCTTTGTCTTAAGCTCTTACATGGGCATATTGATTTTTCCAAAAATACTAGACTTAGTTATGCCAAGTATACTACACCTGAGGGCAAAGTTATTAGAATACCTACTGTACAGGACGCCAAGGTTGGGTCCTGGATGGGTGCTATATAGCATCAATATTTGGTTTGTGGTCCCTTTAAGGGAAAGGTGTAAGTGCTCAGGGGGTCACCCGAGGTGGGTGAAAAATTCCGGGGATAGCAATGTTACACAGAGGACTGACTCGCAGTTCTCTCTGTGTTGCTAGAGAGGTCCTGAAGTGATCTTCGGGTGGGATGGGGCCTCCACCCCTGACTACGGGGACTCCAGCACCAGGGGAGGGCTGGCCCAGGGGGTAGGGTGGCAATTGCCCCCCAGGCCACCCTAACTTACATTTAAAATGGCTGATGGCTGCTGCCCGCTCACACTTTCTTGTGGAGGAAGGAAATAGGGCCCAGGGGCACAGCCACCAACTAACTGCAGGCAAAGGGGGGCGAACAGGGCCGGCCCTACCATGGATCCCGCTAGGCCCATTGGGTGGGCATGGATGGTGAGCTGATTCGGTGGTTCAATGGGCCACTTGACTGGACTTGCCCCCCAGGCCTACGGCTGCCAGCCCTCCCCTGTCCAGCACACACGGGGTTAAGAGTCTCCAGGAAGCAGCTCTTAAAGTAAGGAAATGGTGTTAGCTGTTGGTGTGGAGGAGCTGTGAGGAGACACCTGTGTTTGGTGAGCTGCACGTGTTTGGAGAGCTAACAAGGATTGTGCAAAAACCTGGGTTGAAGACCCTTCAACAAACTGTATGTGTCTTTTACTTTTATATTTACCTTGTGCTGAAGACAAGCGGACTTTCTTTAGGTATGTTTCATTTCTGTGTGCTGCTGGAAGCTGGACTTTAATTTGCTTGCTAAAGAAATAAAAGCCTCTTTGTTTCAAATATACTGGCGTTGCACTCGATCCTGTGGAGCTACAATCCCCCCAAATATTACAATACCATAACAATTAATCATGAAACTAGTGTTCTTTACACTGAAAAATTGAGGCATAAGACAATGTTAAGCTTAAATGGATCATTTAAACACCTGGTTACAAATCCCATATTTTTTTTACAATCAGAATGTTCCTTTATTGAACGGTATGGTCATACAAATCCAATATATTTAAGCTACCACAAAGCAAAAAGGCTATGCCAATGTCTAAGTGCCGGTTCACACGTATGTGATGACAGGCATCGCATTGCTGTGCAGATCACATGCATTGTCTATACGATGCGAATTTTAGCCCTACAAACTATATGGCTTAAAAATTGCATCACATTCACACCAAAATAATGCAGGGCCATTTTTTTGGTCTGCACTGGAATCGGATTGCATGGGTGTTCACTCCTATGCGATTCAATTTTGCACCATTTGACAGTTCCCACTGCGATATGCAAACCAATCTGGGGGTGTCATTATCTTTCCATTGACATTCATGGTGGTTCAAGGTGTGAACCGCTGACAGGTGACATGCGATAGGGTAACCCGCACTGGTATGGCATGGGTTTTCGCATTGCATATGTGTGAACTGAGCCTAAGGCCCCCACACCGCATATGAGTGAAGCGGTGCTAAAGGTATTTATAGGTCTGGTAGGAAATCTTTGGATGATGACTGCGTAGGCATCACTGGTAATCTTTACAGAAAGAATAAAATCTTTTAATTTAAATATTCATCATGTGTGCTAATGTTTTTATAAGTTTACCATTTTATTTAAAAAGCTCCAGCAAATCAACACACATTTGTAGCACTGCATTTGCCACACATTCACCAACATCCACTAGATAGGGTGAATGTGCCATCATCAAGTGTTTTACTTGGCAAATGAGTAATGTACAGTGTAGTCATTTTTAGTAAATATTGCCGAAAATGTTTATAAATACGACTATGGATGGAAATTGTGTAGTGCCCTTCCACAACAGAGCTCTTAATTGTTTCTGAAATAACCTAAAACTGACAAATTAATTGGCATCCATCATTTTGTATTCCACAATTAATAAAAATCAGGCTATGCTTTTGATTCAACAGAATATTCAAATGATAAAACATATGGCATGGACAAACATGACAAGACCCTTAACCCAATATTTTGTTGGAAAACCTTTAGGGGCAATCACTGCAAATAAGTGATTTTGTAGCTCTCAATGAGACTTCTGTACCTGCCAACAGGTAGTTTGGCTCATTCTTCTGTCCCAGGTTTAAAGGGTGCTTCTTTCCACAGATGTTTAAAGGGATTCAGATGAGGACTCCTAAAAGGGCTGTTCAAGATAGTCCAAAGTTTTGTTCTGAGCTATTCTTGGGTGCCTTTAGATGTGTGGTTTGGGTCATTATCCTGATGAAGAACCGATGTCCTGTGACTGACACAGAGCTTTCTGATACTGACCAGTATGTTCACTCCAGGATAGTCTTGAAGCCCTGCACAGATTCAAGGCACCCTGTGCCAGGCACAGCAAATCAGCCCTTAAAGGTTAATTTTTTTTATCTGTAAACATAGAGCTGATGTGACTTGCCAAAAAACTCCAGTTTTGTCTCATCTGTCCCCGGCATAGTCAGACAGATTGGGATGGGAGTTACAAAGGATGGGAGAAGCTTGGGAGAAGTCTTGGAGGCGATCATGGGAGCAGGTTACAAGGGAACTAGAGAGCAGGAGGTCTTGGAAGGACCGAAGAGAGCGGTTTGGTTGATATTTTGAGACCGGGTTAGTGATGTAGCTGGGGGCTGAGTTGTGGATGGCTTTTTAAGTTGTTGTTATTACTTTGAATTGTATTTGTTGGGTGAGCAGAAGTCAGTGGAGGGATTGGTAGATAGGGGTACTAGACACAGAATGGTTGGTAAAGTGGATGAGTCTGGCAGCAACATTCATGATGGACTGAAGGGGGGATAGCCTGTGTAAAGGTAATCCAATGAGGAGAGAGTTTGAGTAATCGAGGCGAGAGATAAACAGAGGGAATTTGAAGATTTGTGGTGTCATTGGTTAAAAAGGGGCGTATTCTGGAGATGTTGCAGAGGTTGAGGCAGCATGATTTGGACAGGGATTGAATGTGGGCCTTAAAGGATAGTTCAGAGTCCAAGGTTACCCCTATAACCCTGGAATGTGGGATGTGGCCGGACTGATAGTTGTGCCATTAATCTTGACAGAATTTAGGGGAAGGGGCACATGGGGGAGGAAATATTATGAGCTTGGTTTTGGGAAGAAGTTTGAGGAAGTGATATGACATCCAGTCAGATATGCCTGTTAGTAAATCAGTGATATGTGAGGAAACTGATACAGTGAGCAGAGGGGTAGAGAGATAGATTTGGATATCGTCAGCTTAGGAATGATATTGAAAGCCATGGGAAGCTATCAGCTGACTCAGGGAGGAGTGTAGATCGAGAATAGTAGAGGTCCAAGGACAGAACCTTGGGGGACCCCAACGGTAAGAGGAATAGGAGAAGAGGAAGCAGAGTTGTAAGTGACACTCAAGTTGTGGTGAAATAGGCACGATTCAAACCAACGGAGAGTACAGTCACAGAGACTGAGGAAATAGATTTTTTTTTTGAGGAGGGGGTGGTCAACTGTATCAACGGCCACGGAGAGTTCCAAAAGTAAGAGAATATTAGCCGTTGGTTTTAGTTGTATAATATAATTTGCACTTTACTTTGCATTAAAAAAATGCAGGCCATGGTGTATCGCCTCTAATGTTCAATGTAGTTCCAAAAAAAAGTACATTAGCTGCCATGCAAAGAAATAAAGAGACAGCAAGGTGAGATTACTACAGAGTGCAAAATGACCACATTTTTTCAAATATAGATGGAATGCTTCATGCTGACATAGGAAATATTAATGTATCCAGTGAATGTATCGGATGCATGATATAGCATTCACTAGGTTTTGAAGAGAGTGATTAGTAAAGTTAGCTTCTTTTCCCTTTGAAGAACCGATGTTGGCAAACGTCAGTGATTTCTTCTTGACCAGGTGAATGTGGGAGAAATATGCCTTTTAAATCAGAGGACTATCTTGATACAAATATCCCTTTGTTTAGGTATATAGTTAATAGATATATAGTTAATACAAATCTGATAGGGGTATTAAACTTTCTCCATTTCAAAAAAAAGTTGGCTGTAGATGTACTTTTAGCCCTCGTTCACACCGGTGCAATTTGTCATGCGATTTGACAGTTCCAAATCACATTACGAGTCACACCCCGTTGCTGGCAATGGAACCGTTCAAATTGATGTGACTCATGTCATAGTGACTTTGAAAAAGGTTCCTGCACTACTTTTTTTCCAATTTCATTGCAACTTACATACACTTCTGTTAAACGAAGTTGCAAGCCGCAATGAAATCGGAGATGCAAATCACTGATCTGCGGCTTTGAATTGCGTTAAAGCAGTGCGATTTCAAAGCCACACTGGTGTGAACAAGGGCTAAATCCTGATCCTTATTCTAGGCTTACCTTTAGCCTTGCACTAGTACTGGCACCTGTACTGAAGTTATTTAGTCTAATTTTACTGCACACTGAGAGATTCTCCTAATGTGCTAATTAGAAGCTGCAGCGGGTCAAATAGATCCTGCCTTATTTATTGACTAGAGGGTGAAAAGCATCATCTAGTCCTTTTCCCAAGTAAGCAGTATTGAGAACTGGGAATTCATAGTGTGACATCATTCAGCTGCCCACCATTAGGCAATGGAGACAGGCCCCTTGCACTCAAGAAGAGGTTACATGACTTCGGAATCCAATCAAATATATAAAAATTTACATATATATTTAAAAAAGAAATGTTTAAGCTATTTAAATACAGTTTCAGAATGTACAGTATCTCAGTGAGTACACCCTTCATATTTTTGTAAATATTTTATTATATCTTTTCATGTGACAACACTGAAGAAATGACACTTTGCTACAATGTAAAGTAGTGAGTGTACAGCTTGTATAACCGTGTACATTTTCTGTCCCCTCAAAATAAATCAACACACAGCCATTAATGTCTAAACCGCTGGCAACAAAAGTGAGTACACCCCTGAGTGAAAATGTCCAAATTGGGCCAAATTAACCATTTTCCCTCCCTGGTGTCATGTGACTCGTTAGGTCTCAGGTGTAAATGGGGAGCAGATGTGTTAAATGTGGTGTTATTGCTCTCACTTTCTCATACTGGTCACTGGAAGTTCATCATGGCAAAGAACTGTCTGAGAATCTGAAAAAAAGAATGGCCTAGGCTATAAGAAGATTGGCAAGACCCTGAAACTGAGCTGCAGTATGGTGGCCAAGACTATACAACGTTTTAACAGGGCAGGTTCCACTCAGAACAGGCCTCATCATGGTTGACCAAAGAAGTTGAGTGCACGTGCTCAGTGTCATGTCCAGAGGTTGTCTTTGGGAAATAGACATATGAGTGCTGCCAGCATTGCTGCAGTGTGTATATATCTCCAAAGATGTAATACTAATAGTGTAGCTACCAATCCATGTATCATTCATTGTGAAAAATAACCCTTTTGTTGTGGTACTTTGCAGGTAGTGACACTACACATAATTGTATAAAATATTACATTTTTTATTGACACATAATTAAAAGGGTATAACACCCATTGGAAAATCTAAAACACATCTATTTAAGATAAGTGATCCTATTACAGTAATTGGCAATGTTGCATCAATGTTACAGTATATGCTTGTTTCACTCTGCAATCCAACTTTTTGAAGAAATGCCCGACGTGTTTCAGGTCCATGCCTTTCATCAGGGGCTTTGTGCAGAAGATTTCTAATAATTGATTGACAAAAAACGTATCTATAGCGTGTAAGTGTATAGCAACCATATACTGTATGCAAATGTATAGATGGTATAAGGTATAGCAACACATAAGACAGCATTGCTGGTGGTGAGGCAATGGAAGGACTGGATGGAAAAGCCCTCTGCTCTGTATGGATCCCCAGGTCTCAATGCTTTTCTATATTGTGGTGGTCAACACGCTGCCTGGGAGGACTGATGTGAGGACGCCCAGTGGACCTTAGGCTCTCTTGGACACTGGTTGTTGGCGGAAGATCCCGCAGCCCCTGAAGGGAATTCTGTGTCAAATAGATACCCCGTTTGTGCTTTAGTGTTACATCATAGTGGTGGATTTGCGATGGAGAACTCCATGCCCAAGAGGGTTAACGCAGTGTTATAAAATTATGGTAGCCACACAAAATATTGACACGTTGGGCCCAAGTTGGACTTATGTCTGCCTATATCTGCCCACATCTGCTTACAATGCATGATAACTTATTGAGGTTGATTTACTGAAGGCCAATAGTTGAAACTAGTGTTGAGCGAACCCGGACTGTAACGTTCGGGTCCGTACCGAACTTTAGGGTGTCCGTGGCACGGACCCGGACCCGGACATTTCAAAAATCGTTCGGGTTCCATTCGTCTACACCCGTCTATATCCGTCTGTATTCAGGTTGAACCCGGGTTGCACAGTTATAAAACACACCGATGGTATTAAAATATTGTGACGCAATTGGGAGAACCCGTACCTCAAGAGGTAGCGTTTAGGTGGTGATACTACATTGTGATTTCGTGTTTGCCCCATAGATAAACTGTGTCTTAAGGGAAGTCCCCGACGCCCTAGAAGGCGGTTGTTGGTCACAGGTTCTCTCGGATTCCAGGTGACCCGCAGGAGTGTAGTCAGGAGGGTCCGTCGCACAACTGGTGGTGTTATATCTTTTCGTAACTCTGGACCCCTAGGTATGTCTCGTCTCCCGAA
>BLSH010248974.1:314210-325759 GCA_018402905.1 Glandirana rugosa | reverse complement strand
TTGGCTACCTCCTCCTACTCCTCTACCACCGCCACTTCCACCTACACTGCCACGGTCACGGCCTAGTCAACCTCTAGGCTCCTACTCCACATCCACCCCCCTTCCTGTTATTTAACTTGATTTTAATTTATTTTCCCTATCCCCATTTATTTGTAGGGCACTTGCCCTAGTTTGAAGATGATTTTAGAACAGTTATATGGCTTCTACCGTTAATTAATACTTTTCAGACACAGTTTGAAGATGATCCACATTCACCTCCATTTTTGCTTTTTTTATGTTTTTATTTTTTTAAAAATATTTACAGTTATTTCCCTGTCCCCATTTTTTTGTAGGGCACTTGCCCTACCCTTACCCCCATTTTACTTCCTTTTGCAGCCCTCTGGGGCTTTCCAGGACTTTCCTACAGCCATTTTTGTGCCTAAAAGTTCGGGTCCCCATTGATTTCAATGGGGTTCGTTGTCCGTGCGATCGTTCGGGTTCCGTCCGGACCCGGACCCGGACTTTGTCCCGAAGTTCGGACGGACCAGCAGAACCCGAACTTCCAGGTGTTCGCTCAACTCTAGTTGAAACCACTAAGCAACTTATTCACTCCCTTCTTATCTCTCACCTTGACTAGGCTATCCTCTCTTCAGTCTATCATGAATACTGCTGCCTGACTCATCCACAGCAGTGGCCCATCCATAAGGGGGTTGTACAAGGTTTTTTTTTTTTCCTTGTGAAGCACATAATTAGAGCCGGAGGCTTCAAAAAGGTTGAGCTTGGGGCACAGAGCACTGCGCCCTGAGCCCACCCACTTGTGACATTAGTGAATCAACATTCGCTATTGTCTTCCTGTTTCTTCTCTCGGCCAATCAGGACAGGAAGCAGGTCCTAAGACCGGATTAGCAGGGAGGAGAAGTCACCGGATTGGCCGGGAGGAGAAGCCGGGGAAGCCACCCTCGACCTAATGGGGGCTGGCGGGCTTGCGAGCAGGCGAGTGGGGCTGGCGAGCGGGGTGGTTGTAGGGTTTGTTTGCCCCCCCCCCAAAAATGGAGCACCAGCCGCCACTGCTCATCCACCTTATCAACCAGTCAGTGTCCACCACCCCTCTCTGCAAATCTCTCCACTGGCTTCTCATTGCCCAATGAGTAAAATTCAAAACACTAACAATGACATGCAAAGTCATTTACAACTCTGCCCAAAGCTACATCACTAATCTTGTCTCCAATATCACCCAAACCATCCTCTCCACTCCTCCCAAGACCCCCTGCTCTCTAGCTCCCTTTGTCTCCTCCTCCCATACTTGTCTCCAGGACTTCTCCAAAGCCTCTCCCATCCTCTGGAACTCACTACCCTAATCTCACTGGCTATCTCCTACGCTGTCCACTTTTAGGCACTCCCTGAAGACTCATCTCTTCTGGGAAACCTATCCTGCCTTTTGCTAATAACCAAATCTTCTATTTCTCCTATCAGTTCATCTCTCAAAGTTACTACCTTTTGTTCCACTAACCCCTCCCTATTAGATTGTAAACTTGCAGGAGCAGGGCCCTCCTAACCCTCTTGTATTGAATTGTATTGTCGCTCTATTGTCTCCCTTTATATTGTAAAGCGCTGCGCAAACTGTTGGCACTATATAAATCCTCAATAATAATAATATTAGACTGTGCACTTTGCATGTGCAGTTGCACTCATTTTCCCCACAATTTAGAGAATGTGGTGAAGCTTTGCTGTTTTCCATGATCCAATCATGTGCAAGAATTTTTTTTTTTTTTTTCCTTGCACCTTATTGGGTATTCATTACAAAGTGAAGCTTCACTACATTCACTAAGCTCTGGGGAAAATAAGTGCTACTACACTTGCACAGTCTATTTGCCTTTAGTAAATCAACTCCATTGTGTTTGGTCTGACAAACCTGAATGGACACAGATGTACATGGATGCACATCTGCTTATATCCTGGCACTCATAGCGATACCTTGTTTTTCATCTATTTAATCACGGGGCTAAAATAAACTGGTGAAACACTTGTGTGAAAAGAAGAAAATATTTTAAATTTAGTCATGACAATATTTAAAAAAATATATATATTTGCATGGGGTTCCCCCCCAAGAGATACCAGACCCTTCAGTCTGGTATGGATCTTAAGGGGAACCCCCACGCCAAAAAAAAAAAATGCAGCGGGTTCCCCCAAAAATCTGTACCAGACCCTTATCCAAGCACACAGCCCAGTAGGTCAGGAAAGGGGGTGGTGAGCAAGCATACTCCACTCCTGGAATATACTAGGCCACATGCCCTCAACATGGGGGGTGGGTGCTTTGTTGATGAGGACAAGGGCCTCTTCCCAACAACCCTGGCTGGTGGTTGTTGGGGTCTGCGGGCGGGGGCTTATCGGAATCTGGAAGCCCCCTTTAACAAGGGGGCCCCCAGATCCCGGTCCCCACCCTATGTAAATGAGTATGGGATACATTGTACCCCTACCCATTCACCTAAAAAAAAGTGTAAAAAGACACACTACACGGACTGTTAAAGTATTTTATTAAATCAGCTCCGGCGTCTTCTCCCTTTCCGGGTCTTCTCCCTTCTCCGGCGTCTTCTTTCTTCTGCTCTTTTTCGGGGTCTTCTTGCTTCTGAGGGGGGTGGGGGGGGCTGGGATCTGGGGCCCCCCTTGTTAAAGGGGACTTCCAGATTCCGATAAGCCCCCGCCCGCAGACCCCGACAACCACCAGCCAGGGTTGTCGGGAAGAGGCCCTTTTCCTCATCAACATGGGGACAAGGTGCTTTGGGGTAGGGGGCGCAGGGCCCCCCTGCCCAAAAGCACCTACCCCCCCATGTTGAAGGCATGTGGCCTGGTATGGTCCAGGAGGGGGGGGGGCGCTTGCTCATCCCCCCCTTTCCTGACCTGCTGGGCTGTGCCATTTTTTTTGCCACGGGGGTTCCCCTTAAAATTCATACCAGACCGGAGGGTCTGGTATCTCCTGGGGGGAACCCCACACAATTTTGTTTTTCATTTTTGTGGGGGGGGGTTTCCTTCAATATCCTCAGCACACAAGTCGCACCGCAAGTTGGATCATCATGATCCGACTGCTGGTGTGACTTCTATTCAAATCAATGGGTTCCCATAAGGAGCACATGCACTGACGCCAATGCAAAACGGTGATAAAAATCACGTTTTTAATGCGGCTTTTGTCCTGGCGTCGGTACTAGCTTTACAGCTCGTTTTTCATAACGCCCGTGTGTATGAGGCCTTTCACGTGTGTGTGTGTGTAAGGAAAAGAAGTGGAAATATAAGTGAAAATGTTAGTTCTCTAGAGCCTGCCAAGGTAATTTTTTTTATCCAACTATACTATATCATTATTTAATAATATGCCATATCTGAATAAATGTGAAATACAAGCTACTTGAGATATTTGTAATATTAAAATTAGCACCACCTTCAGTCTGTCATCCATAAAATTTGCTGAGATAACTGCTTCAAATTGGCAGATTGTTGGAGCAATACAGCACTGGGTAATGACCAGTTCCCTGAAAGGTAACATAAGCCTACAAGACACAAACATGCATATGGCCAGGCCATGAGGGATATTTCAGGTAATTACATTTTTAATGAAGCAGCTTTATCTTCTAGGTATGAGATTGTTTTCAGTTTACTTGTCAGCAGAAAGCTCATCACATATCATGACGATTGCTCAGAAAACATAGCTGCTGACTTATCACGCATTCTTCTTCCTCAGGGCCAACTATTTTTAACAGTTTCAGATGCAGCAGAATTTCTGCACAGCAAATTGGCTGTTTTCAGACTTCACATGCATTACGTTCCACATTGTGGAGTAGATGTATCTGTAGAAAGCAGAAGGCTGGATTGTCAGAAACGCATAGGGTACTTATTGATGATCTGAGACTTAAAGAATTTCCATACCCATCCTTTGTTTTTTTTGTTTTTTGTCAAAACCTGGTGTTAATCCATACCATAATGCAGTCAGTCATGTGAATATCAATAGCTTTCATATAGCAGCAGCAGAAGAAGCACAAGTATGAAATTGTAATGCAAGTTAGAAAACCATAGGTGGAAACAAGGCAAGCTGAAAATGCTTGCATGTGTAAAGTGTAGAAATGGGGTCCTGATAGACTGATCAGATATTTTCAAAAGTTATATTTATCGATCCATGAGTCTCAAAGAACTGCAAATCTGGATTAGTAATTCTAAAACCATATGCAATCGGACATATACTGTATTTAATTCATGTCAGTAGTAAAGCTGAAGCATACATTATCTACAGCATATCTATCTCCTTGTCAGAGTAAAAGGCCCAATTCATACACAGTCAGCCCACAAGAAGTGTGTAATTGCATTCAAAATAACCTTTTAAGAAAATAGTAAGAAATGCTTTCCAGTAAATGTCTTAAATTGTAACACATCAGTCCAAGATATCTCATAGTTGTAGTCTAATTAGACTAAGAGGCAGTGAGTGGATACTTATTTGGGATGTTCTGAGCCATTCAAGTCCTGATCCAGCATCATAGTAGCCAACCAAAAGGTATATTCCTGAGTGTACAGGTAGCCTCAAGCTCCAGAACCAAAGCAGCATGCATAGAGCATGATAGTGTGGCAAAGAGGTGGCCATTCACACACGGCCAAATCCGTATATACTTTATTTTGTATCTACTCCAAATAGCTGGATGGATAGATTAGACTCTGGAACCTTTTTAGAGCATTGTGTCTTTTTACAGCTTATGAAAGTGAAGTTCTTTTGGTGTGTGTTCAGTTAGACCTAATAGCCAATATATTAAGTGACATGGCATATGTTTGGCTTTAAATACATGGGTATACTTCATATTTGATAAATACAGAATACATAACGAGAATCGTCATGTTTATTCTGATTTATTATGGTGGTTCTCTTATGGCTTTCATAGATTTTTTTTTAGATTTATTTTTATTTAATTGGGAGTGGAAAATGTATTATTTGGGGGTCTGTGGGAACAAATTAGGTTTCTTTTTTTCTTTTATCCCCTTCTATATTATAATAGTCTAATTTGTCCCTCAGACTGATTAAAGTGATTGTAAGCGACCACCTTGTAAAACAACCCATTCAGTTTAAAATAGAAATGAAAGGCAAAACATTTTTGTATAGATATAAAAAAACATTATAAATACCTTTTTTTCCCCCTTTTTAATAAGTGATCACATTCCCTCTGTTCTCAGCTGCATAAGAGCTGAGGCGACGAGAAGCAGCAGCACACTGAGCTTCCCAGTGAATGGCTGTGCATTGGGGACATGTCAGGACAAGTATGATCATTGGAGGAGGGCAGGCTGAGTTCCCAGCACAGCTAAAGAACTGACCATGGTGTGTTCTACTGCTTAGTGTGGTCAGTTTTTAATAGAAAAGCACAGGGACTGGCAGGAACACTAGGGATTTCACATAAAGGAAGCAATACAAAGATAACAGGGTACTTCCTCATACAAGTACATAGTATAGCGGACACATATCAGGACTATGAAGTGTTGGGGTAATAAATGTTTTAAGATCATACTTAACATATAAAGTGTGCCATGTGTTATATGATTATTGTTTTTCTTCTTGGGGCTGGTTACTTCAAAAAGTCTTATTTTCCAATAATAAAAACCTGAAAGGTTCTAGTCTTTCTCTACTTAAAGCATATTTTAAATTAAGATTCAAAATTTGCACAGCTCAGTGTACAATCTCAGCATCTGCTGGGTGCTTTGCTAAATAACTAGTTGTAAGAAGTTATACCACCCTGGTGTGGCCAATCATGATAGCAGAAGAGCCAAAAGAAGCAAGCAGAAAGAAGTCAGTGGAAGATAGCAATACAGCAGATGCTGCATCACTGGAGTGGAGGTAAGTACTACATATATATATTCACTTTAAAGCGTAGCGCCACCCAAAAGGGGAAGCTCCAATTGTCTGCTTTCTCCACCTATCCACTGTCACATTTGGCACCTTTTGGGGGGGGGGAGCAGGTACCTGCTGTGGCGAACTGAGCTGGAAGTTCACTCCCTTTCACACTTCACAGGTCCCAGGAGACTGCGGCCCATTCACAAAGTGCAGCGTGCTCCGCACATGTGCAGTTGGAAACCGGCTGTGAAGCTTCACTACTGGTTTCCCTTAGTCAGGATGGCGGTGCCAGCACCTAATATCCGATTGAAGAATTGGCTCGCGTGAGGACATTGCTGGATGCCTGGACAGGTAAGTGCCCTAATATTAAAAGTCAGCAGCTACAGTATTTGTAGCTGCTAACGTTAATTTTTTTTCTTTAACTTCAAAATGCATTTTACCTCTGTCTGTGTGGCTGTTGGAAAATTTCCTTAACTTCCTGTCTGGTGAAAATGTTGTGTTCCTGGGACAGAACGTGATGCGAAATTTCTCTAACTGAGCCCTGGAGACCAATAAAAGCACTGAGAAGCATTCTAAACCTTCCAGTGCAATCCCAAAAAAAAGTTTCTACACACAAGGGTATACTCTGGAGCATCATTGAAGATTTGCTACTATTTGCGCAGTCAATGGTAGGTTCCCGGTCTTTATTTCTTTTCACGTAAGGCCATTCCATCTCTCTACCATCACATGGAAGGCAATGTTGTGGCATCATTGGCAAGGCAGTCAGCCGCAAAGTCCACATTACTGCTGACACGTGGTCCAGCAAGTATGGGCAGGGAAGATATATTTTGTTTACAGCCCACTGGGTAACTCTGTTTGCCACTCGGAAGGATGCAGGACAGGGCTCAGTGCTGCAGCTTGTTATGCCCCCACGTCTCTACAGTGGTGATGATGTGAGATTTATGTCAGCTCCACCCCCTCCTCCCCCATGCCCTCCTCTGCTGAATTGTCCTATGAACCTCAAGTACCCTCTAAGCGTACAAAGGGCTGTTCCATGAGTCAGGCTAAAAGGTGCCATGCAGTGCTTCAACTGATGTGTCTAGGGGACAGGAACCACACCGGAGCAGAGATTCTTGTATCTCTGCAGGGACAGGCCCAGAGGTGGTTCACACCACACCGGCTGGGCAGTGAGTGATAATGGCACAA
This sequence comes from Glandirana rugosa, assembly GCA_018402905.1. Classification (NCBI taxonomy): domain Eukaryota; kingdom Metazoa; phylum Chordata; class Amphibia; order Anura; family Ranidae; genus Glandirana; species Glandirana rugosa. Next base: position 318,741 of record BLSH010248974.1, on the reverse strand, counting down.
ACCTACTGTCCGCCCTTAGACAGGGAAAGTTGACACATGTGCCATTTCTGGCACATGTCCTCAATTTGGTGGTGCAGCGTTTCCTAAATAGGTACCCAGGTTTGTAAGATCTGCTAAAGCAGGCCAGAAGAGTCTGTAGCCATTTCAGGCGGTAATACACAGCCAGTGCTTGGTTGGCTGAAATTCAGCAGGAATTCCACCTACCCGTAAACCACCTGATTTGTGACATGCCCACCAGATGGAACTCGACTTTGGCAATGCTGCAGTGGCTGTACATGCAGCAGAGGGCTGTCAATGAGTACCTGTGTGAGTATGGCACAAAATAGGCTCAGGCCAGCTCAGCTTTTTTTCCCCATGCCAATGGCTGCTCACAAAGAATGCATGCACTGTACTGTCACCATTTGAGGAGGCCACAAGGATGGTCAGCCGTGACAATGCATGCATCATTGACACAATCCCTCTTGTGTTCCTGCTGGAGCAGACTCTGTGTGGCATTATGGACAGGGCACTGGAGGCAGAGCAGCGGGTGGAAGAGCAGGACTTCCTTTCCTCTCAAGGCCCACTTTATGCAGACACCATTGTTTCTATGTCACAGAACACACAAGAAGAGAGAGAGAAGGAGGAGGAGGATTCTGGCAGTTTTGGAGGCATTGAAGCAGAGGAAGACATATGTCAAACAGTAAGCAATGGTTTTCCATCCTCAGAACCCTTGGGAGTAGTACATGGCAGGGAGGAGGCAGTTCCAGATACTGTAATGCTCAGTGACCCCGAAGAGTCTGCTTCTCATGCCTCTGCAAATTTGTGGTGCATGGGCTCCCTCATGCTTCAAAGCCTGTGAAAGGACCCAAGAATATGTGGCATAAAGGGGAAGGATCATTATTGGTTAAACTGTAAAATAGTGAAGCGCTACCTATAATATTATGAATAAAATATACTGATGATAATAATTCAATTGCACAGCAATAAATATACCAACCTTCTAATGAGGAAAATAACTAATAAATGACACTCAAGTACATAAACTACACCAAGTGGAAATAAACAAATGAATAGTCCATTATTGTGATTACACACAGTGCATCTAAATTAATTTCCAAAAGTCTTCAATATAAACAGGATGATCTTGACAGTGCTGTGAGCCCTCCACCAGTCTACCTATGCACTCATCTCCCCAAGCGACCCTTAGTGGGTCTAATCGCGCTTTCCCCTCAGGGGTTAAGTCCTCCTGGCTGGCGGCTACTCAGATACATCTTACACTCTCATTCATCATGATTAGGACTGATTCCAATATGAGCATGTGGATAAAAAGGAACTAAATAGTGTTTTATCGGTTTAAAATATATTTTATTAAAAAAGAAGATGATTGCACTCACATTTAAATGTGCACAGCCTCTGGTGCACTCGAGCAATACGCTCAATCGCATTTGGGGAGTGTGGTCCTTCTGAAATCCCCCCCGGCATCTGTGTATTCCTCGGCTGCTGCACCTACGGGTCCCAGTCTCCTTCCTCGTAGTTCGTACTGATGGGGGCTCCACCCCGACACTTTTCCTCACATGCCACGTAACTTTATCAAGAGGTAAATGCCTAGTGACAATCAATGTATTTATATGGTCTGAAGTCCATTTTGTTGTAGTCTGTGGCGGCCATATCGTAACTGATCAATGTGGGACAGTGAAGAAAAGCTAAGCTACTCACAAGCGTTGACCATAATTCATAATTCATCAGCGAATCTGCTGCGGTTGAGGCCAATAAGTGCACTAGCTCTTCCAAATAGGTGAAGATGCTAATAAAAATGTCTGAATACACCATGCATGTATCCTGTGTTTAAATAACAAAAAATGTATAAAAATAACAAGGTAAGTTAATAAAACCAAATTAAAAAATCAGCCGAACAATACCGACAACTTTGCACTAACAACATGTGGAGCCAACTTGTGGTGGGTATATATATTGTTACACATAATTAAATACTAACATACAATAGATGTTTATTATTTATATATATTATAATGAAAATGTATTTATATATAAAACTAAAATCAGATTAAAAATAAATCAGATGAAGTTAAAATTAATTGCAAAGCAATGTGAAATTTAAAACCACCCCCCACTTTTGCACCCAAAACCCAATATATTAATACTGACCCATATTAGACATAGGATGTCTGAGCGAATTAATATAAATTCTAAAGGTAAACAAACCTATCTAAATGGTGACTATACATGTGTTTGAAACCTTATCCATACTCGTGGAACAGAGGGACGGCTACTATCTATGATACTTACCTGTGATGAAGCAGTTTAAATCGAAATCTGCATTAAATCCCCTAGAAATGCAGCAATAATCAAGGACACAGTGAGGCTTCATCATTGGAAAAAATGTTCACATTTATTTTCATAAGTAGCAGTTAAAAACAATGGAAACGATAAGATCATCAATTACCAAAAAGCCTGATCTAAAAAAAAGTCCAAATGTGGGTGAAAAATGGTAGAAGTTAAATTGGGGTTAAAACAGTAACATAGAGGAATAATGAGCTGTGCTCCTATGGAGCTATCAGTGTCAACATCAGCACTAGCCCCGTCACGTCAGGCACCCTGTCACAAAGTGAAAACAAAGCCACCACTCACTGATCCTGCGGGTAGGTACCTGTCAGGGAGAGATCGGAGAGGTCACCATGTGCCGTCCAAGGGGGAAGGGAGGGTGGATTCCACCTGCTTTACGATGCAGACCCGATGGTTGTTTCTCACTCTGCGGGAGGTGAGCTTCTCTCCGCTTCTCACCGCCACGGCTGGTCCTGCTGTGATGACATGGGCGGGAGTGAGGCTGTTGGCTCATGGAGGGGTGTGCACTGCGATTGGCTTGGACCTGCACTGACTGCTGGGGTGGCTGAATGCAATAACCTGTCACAGTGACAACATGTTTAGTGCTACGGCACTTTGTCAAGCCCCCCACATTTGGACTTTTTTTTAGATCAGGCTTTTTGGTAATTGATGATCTTATAGTTTCCATTGTTTTTAACTGTTACTTATGAAAATAAATGTGAACATTGTCCTTGGACAATCCTTAGCGCTTGATTTTTGCTGCATTTCAGGTTCACTCCCCCAGGAGTTATTACAGAGCAGCAGGGATTATCAGAGGCAATAAATCAACTAACTCAATTGTCTCAGTAGAGTCTACAATTTTGCAAGAAAAGCACCAGATTTTTATGCTAATTAAGTCCCCTAGGCCTAAGTGAATGCATTTCAAATATCCACCAGGATTCCCTCTGGCTTATAGTTTTGACCTTGTCTGATCCCCATCAGTGTTTATGATATTTTTCTATAACCCAAAAACTCATTCCTATTAGGATTGGATTATGACCATCCCTTTAAAGTCTGGAAAATTGATGATTTTTATATCCAATCAATATATTGTAAACATGTTCTTGGATCCTTTTGGCCAGTTGACTTTAAGGTTCTCCCAATATATTGCAATTGGCAAGGGCATTGTATACAGTATACTACTCCCTCTGTATTGCATGCGATCAGATCTCTGATTTGGTATTCTTTCTGTGTTACAGTAGATTAGAACTTTTTTCTTTTTCTCAAACTACCTATGGTACTAGTACATCCGGCACATCCTCCACATGCATAGAAACCTTTGAGGACCAAGAATGTAGGGATGTTAGCTCTGGGTGGATCTATGACATTTTTGACAATCCTGTCTCTTAGGTTAGGGGCTCATTTATAAGTAAACTGAGGTTTAGGTGGCAGTATTTGTTTGAGCTCTTTATCCTTCAGCAATATCGGCCAATATTTCTTTATGATGTTTTTAACTGGTCTATTTTGCTTATTATAATCTAATACTATGGCCCCATCTTAACCCCTTCTTTGGTCTCTATTAGCTTTATCTTGAATCAAGGGTGTCTTTTCTATTTTGGCTATTTGTTGGACTTGTTCCATTATGTTCTTCTCTCCATACCCCTTATCAATAAAACATTTGCCTATCCTGTTTGCTTGTCCTTTGTACATATCGACTTCGGTACATTTCCTTCTAAGTCGAAGGAACTGTCCTCTTGGTATATTCTTAAGCCATGGTTAGAGTTGAGCGAACACCTGGAAGTTCGGGTTCTGCTGGTCCGTCCGAACTTCGGGACAAAGTCCGGGTCCGGGTCCGGACGGAACCCGAACGATCGCACGGACGTCCTGAAAGGATGTCGGTAAAAACACGGATTTTCAAGCCCAGGGGTAACTAAAGTTACCCCAAGCAACAGGCACGCTAGCAAGCCCAAGGCAGGCCTGGGCCTGGGCCTGAAACAGGGCTTCAAGCCTGCCTGGTCGTCTTGGGCTTGAAGGTCCACAAGCGAGTTGAGATTGGTACCGAATTCTTATATGGTTCTCCTGTCAAGGAAGCTGAATCTTCCTTTACATGGCTTCAGCTATACATGTTTCCTGTTCGTTTGTCCTATCCGTTTACAAAATAACTATTCCCCATACCTCTCTTCTTGTATTACCTTGTTCAGGTTGTTTATCGGTTTTATCTTTTCTGTGG
>BLSH010248974.1:290314-301808 GCA_018402905.1 Glandirana rugosa | reverse complement strand
ACACTCTCCTCCTCTTTCTTTCTGAACCTCCTCCCCTCTCTTGGTTCTCCACCCCGTTTGTTTTTAGAGGGCCTTTGGAAAAAAATGATTAGACTGAGGAGGGGCATTATTCACATATGGGGGTCTTCTGGGCTCATGATAGCTGTTAGATGTTACTCTATTCGGTCCATTCCTAGGGGTATGGTATGAGTGATTTACCTTCCATCATAATCCTCATCGTCATCCCATCTGAGGGGTCCATATTAATTATGGGACTGCACATCAGCCTGGTAGGGAGGTGCCCACTGTATATATTGAATGAACTCCCTACAGACAGCAAATTGTAATGCTAAATGATCATACAGTATATTGGTATGTATATATTGAACATTCATCCAATATTTGCATGTAATTCGTCAAGGAGGGACACTACATTGTCCTAACAATTTGGCTGTTCCTGTGAGGCAGTAATCAGATTTAATCAAACAGGCAGAATCTAATATCTAATTTTATATGACATATCCCTTTATTTTCATGAGCAAATTCTAATACACAAAATGCTTACTGGCACAGACAATTCTGGCAAGGTTTTATGGAAATCTCTGCCAACCAAGAATAGTTATAGTCTGATAACAATGATAATATTTCATTTTGCAAGAATTAACACTATTGAAAACTATGTTAGAAAAATGTCCATAATGCAATTTAATTTGTTTCCTAACTATTGTTTTGTTGGTTGGTGAAAACTTTTCCTAGCTGCCAATGTACCGTGACTATGGGTACACTGACCTGTACATCCAAAAATAGCTCACCATCTACATGTATTTACCACACTGGGACCTGACTGGCAAACAGGAATGTAAGTAATTTCTTTTTAAGTGCTAGTTAACTCATTTGGCCCTTTAAATGATCCAATTTACTGCGTGAGTGGTAATTGTTAAGCTTTGTTTTTGCTCTACATTTGTGAAGCTTAAATGTCGCTTTGGTGGAAACTTTACCCTCTGCTTTAACTCCTTCCTATCTGTCTTTTTTTTTCAGTTAAGTGCTATACAATGCACTAATGACACAGTAGAACTAGAGAATGAATGGACATGAGTCTGGTTTTAGCATGCTTATTTCCATTCTATGATGCATTTCAAAACTTCTAAACTTAAGATTCCAGTGTATTTACTCCTCTGGATACAGTTTAACCACTTCCACACCGCGCGCAGTATATTTACTGCGGCAAAGTGGATGTGTCACGCGAATCGCCGTAAATAAGCGGCGATTTGCGGAGTGGCAACTAGGGGGCGCGCGCCCGCCGTACTCCGGAGGAGTGTGCCCGTGGCTTGGGTGGACCCGATGTCCGCTGGCAGGCCGCAATGAGCTGCCACAGCAAAAGAACAGGGAGCCGCCGATGTAAACACGGGATCAGTTAGATCTCTTATGTCCATAACAGCCCAGCCCCCTCACAGTTAGAACACATGCAGGGAACACATTTAACCCCTAGATCTCCCCCTGCAGGTTAACCCCTTCACTGCCAATGACATTTATACAGTAATCAGTGGACATTTAAATTTCTGATCACTGTATAAATGTCATTGGTCCCAAAAAAGTGTCAAAATGGTCCGACATGTCCTCTGCAATATCGCAGCACTGCTAAAAATCACAGATCGCCGCCATTACTAGTAAAAAAAAATAAAATAAATAAAACCCCCAGAAATGAATTCTTATCATTCGTAAACACAGCAACTTTTGCGCAAACCAATCAATAAACGACATTTTGCGTTTTTTTTTTACCAAAAATATGAGGAAGAATATAAATCGGACAAAACCGATGAAAAAAATGTTTTTTTATTTATTTATTTTGGATTTGTATTTTAGCGAAACTGGTTTTTTTTTTGCAAAATTGTTGCTCTTTTTTTGTTTATTGCGGCGATCAAAAATGATGCAGAGGTGATCAAATACCACCAAAAGAAAGCTCTATTTGTGGGGAAAAAAAGGACGCAAATTTTGTTTGGGTACAACGTCACACGACCACACAATTATCAGTTAAAGCGACGCAGTGCGGAATCACAAAAAGTGCTCTGGTCCTAAAGGGGGAAATCTTTCCGGGGCTGAAGTGGATATAGTACTTATAGTAAAATAGGTGGCTTTCTAAGTTACATTAAAAAAATGTCTTGATTCATGTGAGCAAAGTTCCTGGCAATAAAGACATAAAGCATGACTGTGTGCACATGGCGATCCGTCTTACTTATCTAGCACCATTTCTTAATTAAAGTGGATGTAAACCCTCACATATACCCAATGAACTGAATAGCCACCCTCAGATGATACACAGAGATGAAACAAATCTCCCTACATACGTTTTTATTTGTATATCTGCTGTCTTCAGCTTTCTGCACTGTTTAGAAAGTTAACATCGTGTTAGAAATTTTTCTTCCTGTTCCACCACTGGGTGTGGAATCTTGACATAGACTGTGTGACAGCTGATTGGAGGTAACCCCCCCCCCACCCCCTCCATGTAGATAGATGAATGAAGAAACATGCAGAGCTGCAGTGTAAATAGATAAGCTTTCTGCTAATCTATCTCTATGCACCCACCCCAACACAAATTTCCAGCTGCTTTTATCTTCTGTGTCGAAGAACTTGTCAGAAGTTATCATGCTGATAACAGAGAAACAGAGCAGCAGAAAGACATGGGACTTAGGGCTTTGGAGAGAGATAGAGTTAGTAAACACTACACAAAAGTGAGCACACCCCTCACATTTTTGTAAATATTTTATTCTATCTTTTCATGTGACAACACTGAAGAAATGACACTTTGCTACAATGTAAAGTAGTGAGTGTACAGCTTGTATAACAGTGTAAATTTGCTGTATCCTCAAAATAACTCAACACAAAGCCATTAATGTCTAAACCGCTAGCAACAAACGTGAGTACACTCCTAAGTGAAAATGTCCAAAGTGGGCCCAATTAGCCATTTTTCCTCCCCCGTGTCACGTGACTCGTTAGTGTTGCAAGGTCTCAGGTGTGAATTGGGAGATGGTGTGTTAAATTTGGTCTTATCACTCTAATTCTCTCATACTGGTCACTGGACGTTCAACTTGGCACCTCATGGTAAAGAACTCTCTGAGGATCAGAAAAAAAGAATTGTTGCTCTACATAAAGATGGCCTAGGCTATAAGAAGATTGCCAAGGCCCTGATACTGAGCTGCAGCACAGTAGCCAAGACCATACAGTGGTTTAAAAGGACAGGTTCCACTCAGAACAGGCCTCACCATGGTCGACCAAAGCAGTTGAGTGCATGTGCTCAGCGTCCTATCCAGAGGTTGTCTTTGGGAAATGAGTGCTGCCAGCATTGCTGCAGAGGTTGAAGGGATGGGGGATCAGCCTGTCAGTGCTCAGACCATACACTGCACACTGCATCAAATTGGTCTGCATGTTTGTCGCTCCAGAAGGAAGCCTCTTTAAAGATGATGCACAAGAAAACCTGCAAACAGTTTGCTGAAGACAAGCAGACTAAGGACATGGATTACTGGTACCATGTCCCATGGTCTCATGAGACCAAGATAAAATTATAAGGTTCAGATGGTGTCAAGTGTGTGTGGCGGCAACCAGGTGAGGAGTACAAACACAAGTTTGTCTTGCCTACAGTCAAGCATGGTGGTGGGAGTGTCATGGTCTGGGGCTGCATGGGTGCTGCCGCCACTAGGGAGCTACAGTTCATTGAGGGAACCATGAATTCCAACATGTACTGTGACATACTGAAGCAGAGCATGATCCCCTCCATTCGGAGTCTGGGCCACAGGGCAGTATTCCAACATAACAACCCCAAACACCTCCAAGACGATCACTGCCTTACTAAAGAAGCTGACGGTAAAGATGATGGACGGGCTAAGCATGTCTCCAGACCTAAACCCTATTGAGCATCTGCGGGTCATCCTCAAACGGAAGATGGAGAAGCTTAAAAATGCGCCTCCATGTTATTCAGTGGCCTCATATGCACACACAGATGTTTTTGAGCTGTATGTGGCATAGGCGTTTCTAAGCTCCAAACAAACCCAGGACCAGTGTGTTCTGAGGCTGATTGGTAATTAAACTCACTTGGTGCCTCATGTACATTAAATTAGCCTCAGAACCTGTGCAATTCATATGTGTCCTAGATTAAAGGGATGATGTGGCAACCCTATGTGGTAGTCTTTAGGTCCTTTTTCTTGTTATATATATTAAACTTGGTGTTCTAGCTCTCACTCTCTCATACTGGTCATTGGAAGTCCAACATGGCACCTCATGGCAAAGAACTCTCTGAGGATCTGAAAAAAAGAATTGTTTATAAATCTATAAGAAGATTGCCAAGACCCTGAAACTGAGCTGCAGTATGGTGACTACGACCATCCAGAGATTTAACAGAACAGGTTTCACTCAGAGCAGGCCTCGCTATGGTCAACCAAAGAAGTTGAGTGTACGTGCCCAGCGTGATATCCAAAGGTCGTCTTTGGGAAATAGACGTATGAGTGCTTCATTGAGGGAACCATGAATGCCAGGGAACCATGAATGCCAACATGTACTGTGACATGATAATGAATAAGCACACGTACCCTTGGGATGTCCTAATAAAGGATTTTGCATCGCAGTTCGTGGTGTGCAGCCATTTCTTCTTATCTATGTACTGTGACATACTATAGCAGAACATGAACCCCTCCCTTTGGAGACTGGTCCACAGGGCAGTATTTCAATATGATAATGACCCCAAACACACCTCCAAGATGACCACTGCCTTGCTAAACAATCTGAGGGTAAAGGTGATGGACTGGCCTAGCACGTCTTCAGACCTAAACCCTATTGAGCATCTGCAGGGCATCCTGGAAGATGGAGGAGTGCAAGGTCTCTAACATCCACCAGCTCTGTGATGTCATCATGGAGGAGTGGAAGAGGTCTCCAGTGGCAACCTGTGAAGCTCTGGTGAACTCCATGCCCAAGAGGGTTAAGGCAGTGTTGGAAAATAATGGTGGCCACACAAAATATTGATACTTTGGGCCCAATTTGGACATTTTCACTTAGGGTGTACTCACTTTTTTTGCCAGCGGTTTAGACATTAATGGCTGTGTGCTGTTATTTTGAGGGGACAGCAAATTTACACTGTTATACAAGCTGTACACTCACTACTTTACATTGTAACAGAGTGTCATTTCTTCAGTGTTATCACATGTAAAGGTAGAATAAAATATTTACAAAAATGTGAGGAGTGTACTCACTTTTGTGAGATACTGTATATGTGCCCAGGTCAGATTTCATGAATGGGGTTTACATCCACTTTAATTTCAGCATGAAAACTTTACATGATACTATTTGCAACCAGTTTAGTCATTCTAAACACACAGACGTTTTTACCGCCCGCGTTTTTTTACAGCTTAAAAACGCCTCTCCGTGTTATTCAGTGGCCTCATACACACACAGACGTTTTTGAACTGTAAGTGGCATAGGCGCTTTAAGCTCCAAATAAAAACCCAGGACTAGCTCCAGCACTAGAGCTGTTTTGACGCAGACACCGGTAAAAGCTCAAAAATACGGCTTAACGTTGTATATACAGTGTTAAGCCTCGTCAGGCATTTCTCTGTTTTTATTCAAAATCAATGGTTCCCTATGGGTGCCCACTGATTTGAATAGAAGTCGCACCAGAAGTCGGATCATAATGATCCGACTTGCAGTACGAATTGTGTGCTGAGGATCTTGAAGGGGAACTCCTGCAAAAAAAAAGTTGTGTAGGGTTGTCCCCCAGGAGATACCAGACCCTTCGGTCTGGTATGGATTTTAAGGGGAACCCCTATGCCAAAAAAAAAATAATGGAGTGAGGTCCTCCCCAAAATCCATACCAGACCCTTATCTGAGCCGCATGCGCTCAACATGGGGGGTAGGGTGCTTTGGGTGCTTTTTTTCTGTGGCATCGATACTAGCGATACGGCTTGTTTTTCATAATGCCCGTGTGTATGAATCCTAAAGGACTATCATGTAGGACTTTTTTTTTGTTCCCAAATCAGGCATTCTTAAGGGGCAATTGCAGCACAGCACTAAGCCCCAACCTACACTCTAAGCTAACTGTTTGCAATTATGAATGAACAATCAGCACTGCGAAGTTGTGTAATAGAGCTGCTGACTGCTAGCAAACATACACGGCACCAGTAGATTTATTACAAAGCCCAGATAGTGCATACTGTTCATTCATAAAAGTAAAACATCTGTCAGCACTGCAAGGCTCCGTGATGTATCTGCCAGCATAGTGGATGTGTACTAGTAGCTGGCAGCTCTATCACACAGCCCCTCCAGCGCTAACTGTTATTTCATAGAATAAACCATTAATCAGTATTGCAGGACTATGTGATAGAGCTGCCAGCTGTTAGTAAACATCCTCTGTGTCAGCACATACATCACACTCATTATATATTCAGACCACATTATGCATTTGTCTTCTTGCTAGCAGCAAGGGACGAACTGTCTGACCATGTTGCTTAACAACCAGGGAACAGATCAGAATGAAACCAAATACTACATGCAATCCCTAAGTGATTTAACAAATTTTATCTTGTAATGATGCTTCTTCTTTAATTTTGAATCTGAAAGATTATAAAGAGAAATTGTAGTAGGTGGCCCTCAGCACCAGCCCATAGTCATTTGATTTGCAATTTTACTTGAATCAGTCTCAGTGATGTAAGGACATACTTGTTCAGATCTACTCTAGTGGGTCTGTAAGAGCTACCTTTGCATCCTAAATGTTATCTGAACAGCACAGTATCTCTCAAAAGTGAGTACACCCCTCACATTTTTGGAAATGTTTTATTATATCTTGTATAACAGTATAAATTTGATGTCCCCTCAAAATAACTCAAAACACAGCCATTAATGTTTAAACCGCTGGCAACAAAAAACGAGTACACCCTTAAGTGAAAGTGTCCAAATGGGCCCAATTAGCCCTTTTCCCTCCCCGATGCCATGTGACTCATTAGTGTAACAGGTATCTTAAATTTGGTGTGATCGCTCTCACTCTCTTATATGGCTATTACTATAACAAATTTGATTCCAGGGATGGGACTTCAGCATCTTCAAAAGTAAACAGCCCACGGTCCATCCAAAAGTGACTGTGTGTTGAATTATTTTGAGGTAGACAGCAAATTTACACTGTTATACAAGCTGTACACTCACTACTTTACACTGTAGCAAAGTGTCATTTCTTCAGTGTTATCACATGAAAAGATATAATAAAATATTTACAAAAATGTCAGGGGTGTACACACATTTGTGAGATACTGTATGTCCAAGCATACTTAGGACTTCTGTATACAAGATTGCCCTCCAGTTTTGGATGGACTGTGGGCTGCTTCCTTTTGAAGATGCTGAAGTTCCATCCCTGGAATCATATTTGTTACTGTAATAGCGATATGCATTGGGTTGAATTACTGAGCCTAGGTGTCAGACGTTCCCTATGTCTATATAGGACCCCTGAGCCACTGGGTATTTTATATAATTTTCTATATAACAGGCGGCATAGCGTGTGAGTGATGGCATGTATGTAACCACAGGCATATTTTAGCTGTGACAACATTGTAATTTTTTAAATGAATTGTGGAGGTCACGTTTTGGTTTTTGGTATTTGCATTTAGTTTCTTTTGTATGCAATAAAGTTTTGAAGGAGAGACTGCTGTTTGCCCTCATATTAGAACTACCTTGGTGGGTTTCTTTCTTTGGTGAGTCAGTACCCTTCTTTAATTGGTCTGTATACTACCTAATCAATTTGGATCCCTGTGCTTTTATAGATTGTTTTCTTGATTTACATATGCACCGTAAAGTGACTGAGAACATTTTTATTTAGCTCAAAGTTTACTTTGCCTGTACAAAGTACCAGAGCCAATGCACTGTATATGGTAATTGTGATTGTCATTTAGACCCACTCAAAATTTCTGTGTGAGTTTCATCTTACTCTAGTTTCAACAACATGAATACAAGATGGTGATACCTACAGTATATGCTTACTGTTTTATTTGTCATGGGTTTATGCCATTTGTATGCTACATACACATTTTGCTAATGAGATTATTATGCTTCTTCCTTGCTTAGAATTACTGCTTCCTGGGTCAGCTCCATTCTCATTGGACCATAGTGATGATGCACATTCACTGCCCAATAATCAGATCTGTCTAGAGCTGGGGAGATGACATATATAGCTGAGATTGCTGAACCAGAAAGGTGAGTTGCTTAATCAGGAACTATGTAAGTCACCTGTTTCATACTACATTGGGAACATTGTGTGAATCAAAAAATAGGTTTTACAGAATTGCAAATCTTTTGGCAGGCATATTAGGTTATACATATGTATTTCATCGTTGTATTTAGCTTTTTGCCTGGAGGTTTACTTTGAGGAGTGTTTTGCAATCTAAAAAGTTAAAACTCAAAATGATTGTATTGTACTACAGAGCATGTAGACATTTCTACCAAAGGCTGTTAAAAGAAATATATATGTACCATCCAGTGGATTAATATAAGATTTGCCTGCTGAGCTGTGTTTGCACAGCTAACAATTCCATTAGGAAATTTCAATCCAGAAAAAGACTATAATTTTGCACTACCTGTGTAGACAGAAAACCTAACTCGGAGATCAGACAAACCAGCAATAGACTGGACTACTGTGAGAAGCTCTTAGTAATTCCTGAAAGAAAAGATGAATTGTATAATCAAGCTGTACCTATTCTACTAGGGGAGAAGCCTTATTTCAGCTAAAATGTATTGTTCTGAAGAAATTGAAACATTTTAATGAGGAAAAAAGGAAGTTGCATATAGCACTGAACTAACTTTACCTAAGGAAGAAGTTGCAGGATTCTTCAACTTTGGAGTATGTGAGACCTAAGTGTCGAAATTTGTGCAAACTGCCTTGTAGAGTTACAAATACATTAGTGTGGTGTGGCATTTCAAAGACATGGTTATTTACAAAGTGTATGTAAGTGTAGAGAGTGTTGTGTCTTTGTAGGAGCCAGATCGATGGTTCTGGAGATAATGTGACAATTGTACAGGACACAGACAAAGTATTCATAGACCCTAGATTTACAGACCCATACCTTTTTAGATGATTGGACACTGGCATGATTTTTGAGGACATGCCCAGTGGATGACTCCCCCCACCGCCCCCCCCCCCCCCCATAGATCCTGGGACATCCCCAAGCAATAAATGAGAAGGACGGGCAACAACTAGGCAAACAGAACTGCACCAAGAGACCCAAACACAGGGGTGAAAATTATACAACTTCAGAGTGCTGCAGCAAGAACTTTGTGGCAAAAAGCTGCATCTGCAGAAGAATGAACATCTACCTGGTAGAACTTTGAAAAAGTATGAACAGAAAACCAAGTGGCAGCCTTACACACCTGGACTACACAGGTCTGGAAACTCCCACCGATCTGGTGGAATGGGCATGTAAAGCACAGGAGGAGATTTGTCCTTGAGAGTGTAAGCTCTGGTGATTAGACTTCCTATCCATCTTGTGATGGTGGATTTAGAACCAGGGTGTCCCTTGCAAGGTCCTCAGGACAGGAAAAATAGAGAGTCTGTCTGTCTGATCGAAGTTGTGAGACTTGTTGAGCCCAGCAGTTCTAATAAACAAAGTTGTTTGGGGTGCTCAGCTTAAGCAGCCTAATCACAAAGTGAGTCTTCAGAGACTCGTTCACACCAGAGGCCGTGCCCTGGCTCTGGAACTGAAAAGCATTCCCTTGATAACTAACACAGTGCATAAAGATCTGGAAAGCATCACAAAGCAGAGCCCAGTGCCCAAAGGTCACATTTCAGGCATGGCCTGCAATAGTTTCCATCCAGTGAGGTCTGAGTAAGGCTTCCAAAGCTATTGATGTGGATATGACAATCCAGATAGCTGCTAAAAAGACCAGAGCTCAAGCTGTGGAGATGTCTTGTTTGGTGAAAAAATCTTGAAAACATGTTAAATAAAAATAGTTACACTTTTCTCAGAAGAGAAAAGATGTCCATCCTCCTAGGACACTAGTAAAAAATTGAGGCATGCAGGGAGTTGGATGGGTTATACCAGGCTGGTCACTGAGTTTTTGTTTGCCAGTGTTCAAATCCTTCTGTAGGCATCACTATAACCCACCTGTCACAATTAGTTGTATGTACAATACATTGGTAGCCTTGTCATCTGCCTGATCCCACACACTGCACACTTGGAAACAAGGTCAGAAAACTTACAACAGTAGTCTGCTTCAAAGTGTGTAATGTATCAAATGTAAAGGCAATAACCATCTCACAGGTGGCATATGACCCTCTGACCCATATGTATTACAAATATGACCCTCAGATTCAACAGATTAAATGAAGCTAAATTAAGAGAGAGATATAAAGCTTTAATATTATTTAAATGAAGGACAGTTTCTATTAATAGAACTTATTATTATTATTATTATTATTATGAAGTTCAGCTTTGAAGCAAACAATGGAAACCTACCTTGAATAACCTTAACTGCGCTATATGCTAGGTCATGGATAAAAATGCTTTACGCTGCACATTTAGAAAGGCTGCTTGTGCATTGTAATTAGTAACCTTTAACGATGTGCTTCTCACCCATTATGCTCATGTACTATTGAGTACATGAAGAACAACTCCCAATGGTCATATATTTCTGCACTGTAAGCAGAAAACGTGGGGATCAAGATAAATATTCCACTAGCTCAACTGTGTTTTTTAGGCTACTTTCACACTGAGGCAGAAGCCGCGGTTGCGGTAAAATCCCACTAGTTTTAGCGGAGTTTTACCAGCGATAGGGCTCCGCTATGCGGGCGGGAGCGCCGCGCTTTTAACCCCCCACAAGGGGTTAAAAAGGGGTTAAAAGTGCCGGCGCTCAATGCTACTGAGGCGGTGTGCAGCTGCTTCGGAAGCGCTTGCCATTCATTTCAATGGCAGGGGCGGTAGAGGAGCGGTATATTACCGCTCCCCTCACCGCCCCAAAGATGCTGCTTGCAGGACTTTTTGTAATGTCCTGCTAGCCCCAGTGTGAAAGCACTCAGGGCTTTCACAGTGGGGTGGATTGGGGGGGGCTTTTGAGGCGCTTTACAGATGTTATTTTTAGCTAAATAGCATCTGTAAAACGATTCAGTGTGAAAGTAGCCTTACTGTGGCTGGTTTTACCAGAGTCCCAAAATGATCTTGTGTACCGGCTTGTACTTAAACACAAATTGTTATCAAACTCTTTCATACAAAAGACAGTCGATAAAGTTTTTATTATAAATCACTCTAAAGAAATAACAACTAGAACTGAGAACTACTGCACATTATAAGGTGCTATCATATGGTACCATTGAAAACATACTTTCTCAAACTATTGTTAAACACAAATTCATGTTCGGCCATGTGTTCTAGTAAAACCCTGAGACCATTTTGGTCGGTGTCATTCCGATGAAAGTGTGACTTAGCAAAATGTCTACGATAAATCGATTTTTATTGTAGACATTTCGCGGAGTTTTCGGGGGGGGGGGTTAGGTGGGGTG
>BLSH010248974.1:259574-290304 GCA_018402905.1 Glandirana rugosa | reverse complement strand
CTTGATTTTAATTTATTTTCCCTATCCCCATTTATTTGTAGGGCACTTGCCCTAGTTTGAAGATGATTTTAGAACAGTTATATGGCTTCTACCGTTAATTAATACTTTTCAGACACAGTTTGAAGATGATCCACATTCACCTCCATTTTTGCTTTTTTTATGTTTTTATTTTTTTAAAAATATTTACAGTTATTTCCCTGTCCCCATTTTTTTGTAGGGCACTTGCCCTACCCTTACCCCCATTTTACTTCCTTTTGCAGCCCTCTGGGGCTTTCCAGGACTTTCCTACAGCCATTTTTGTGCCTAAAAGTTCGGGTCCCCATTGATTTCAATGGGGTTCGTTGTCCGTGCGATCGTTCGGGTTCCGTCCGGACCCGGACCCGGACTTTGTCCCGAAGTTCGGACGGACCAGCAGAACCCGAACTTCCAGGTGTTCGCTCAACTCTATGTGTAATGTATCAAATGTAAAGGCAATAACCATCTCACAGGTGGCATATGACCCTCTGACCCATATGTATTACAAATATGACCCTCAGATTCAACAGATTAAATGAAGCTAAATTAAGAGAGAGATATAAAGCTTTAATATTATTTAAATGAAGGACAGTTTCTATTAATAGAACTTATTATTATTATTATTATTATTATTATTATGAAGTTCAGCTTTGAAGCAAACAATGGAAACCTACCTTGAATAACCTTCTTAACTGCGCTATATGCTAGGTCATGGATAAAAATGCTTTACGCTGCACATTTAGAAAGGCTGCTTGTGCATTGCAATTAGTAACCTTTAACGATGTGCTTCTCACCCATTATGCTCATGTACTATTGAGTACATGAAGAACAACTCCCAATGGTCATGTATTTCTGCACTGTAAGCAGAAAACGTGGGGATCAAGATAAATATTCCACTAGCTCAACTGTGTTTTTTAGGCTACTTTCACACTGAGGCAGAAGCCGCGGTTGCGGTAAAATCCCGCTAGTTTTAGCGGAGTTTTACCAGCGATAGGGCTCCGCTATGCGGGCGGGAGCGCCGCGCTTTTAACCCCCCACAAGGGGTTAAAAAGGGGTTAAAAGTGCCGGCGCTCAACGCTACTGAGGCGGTGTGCAGCTGCTTCGGAAGCGCTTGCCATTCATTTCAATGGCAGGGGCGGTAGAGGAGCGGTATATTACCGCTGCCCTCACCGCCCCAAAGATGCTGCTTGCAGGACTTTTTGTAATGTCCTGCTAGCCCCAGTGTGAAAGCACTCAGGGCTTTCACAGTGGGGTGGATTGGGGGGGGCTTTTGAGGCGCTTTACAGATGTTATTTTTAGCTAAATAGCATCTGTAAAACGCTTCAGTGTGAAAGTAGCCTTACTGTGGCTGGTTTTACCAGAGTCCCAAAATGATCTTGTGTACCGGCTTGTACTTAAACACAAATTGTTATCAAACTCTTTCATACAAAAGTTACCATGGTATACTATCGTGGAATATTACACGTCATCAAGAGTCAAGATCAACAATAAAGAAATCTCACTAAATATTATTTTTGAAATAGCTGACAGAAACTACACAAGGACACATTTTATATATAAAATATATTCTACCTGTATTCCAATTGAGGAACGCCGCTTTTTAAGGAAGTCATCTGACTTGCCCACTAGAACAGCCTTGTCACTGGTGCTCCGAACAGAACTGCTTTTACTTTCAGAGGCATGACGCTGTGCTGCAGCTGACTCCAAGGCAAGGTTCATGGCCTTATTACTATCCAGGCTGTCTGTGGAATTATAAAGACCCCGGCCATCTAGAGGCCACGGGGACATCCTTTGAGTCCGTTCATGATAGGCATCCTGGGTTGATTCTGTGCTGCTTTGTGCTGTCACTGAGATGAGCGGTTTGGAGGTTGTGCGCGGGGGTACAGGAGGAGGTGTTTTCTTGTAATTTGGATATGATACGGCTAAAAAAAAAAAAGAAAGATACATTTTTTTATATGCAGCATTTATAAGTTTGTTATGATTATTTTGCAGTGTCATTTATTTCACCTGCTAATAATAAAAGTCTAACGCCAGTAATTAATACCTTACTATTACCATGTACAGTAAAGCAATATTACTTTTTCATTTTATTGCAGTAACATAAACTTTCTATTACTAAAGGGATCTGATCAGTTATTTACGTATGTCAGCTCATAGTCTTGAAAGGACAAGCAAAAGGAAACTGTAATAGTTTTACTTAATTGCATTTTACATATTTATGAATTGTTATTCTTTTTATTATTTATGTAAAATCATAATTTTCAAACAACACATCTATTACAGCATTTACACATGATTTTGCAATTTCAAAGGCTTCTCTGCATTCTGGTTGAGTGTGTTAAGTAGACATGGGCTGAACACCCCCCAATTCGCAGCAGAACTCCCGAACAAGGGAAATCTTCTAACCTGAACAGCGAACCCCATGGAAGTCTATGGGAGCTGAACAGGAAAAATCAAAAGTGCCCATTTTGATTTTTTATGCAAGTAATTGGCAATAAAAGTGACACGGGGGTCTGGGTACTGCCCTGGGGGACATGTATCAATGCAAACATTTTTTTAAACAAACAATAGTTTTTTCAGGAGCAGTGGTTTTAATTATGCTTAAAATGCAGCAATAAAAATGAAAAATTCCTTTAAATAAAGTGCTTGGGGGGTCCCCTTAGTCTGCTTGTAAAGTTGTGCATCTGTAGCATATACAGTATCTCACAAAAGTGAGTGCACCCCTTACATTTTTGTAAATATTTTATTATATCTTTTCATGTGACAACACTGAAGCAATTACATTTTGCTACAATTTAAAGTAGTGAGTGTACAGCTTGTATAACAGTGTAAATTTGCTGTACCTCCAAAATAACGCAACACCCAGCCATTAATGTCTAAACCGCTGGCAACAAAGGTGAGTACCTTTTTGTTGCAAGCAGTTTAGACATTTATGGCTGTGTTGAGTTATTTTGAGGTGACAGCAAATTTACACTGTTATACAAGCTGTACACTCACTACTTTACATTGTAGCAAAGTGTCATTTCTTCAGTGTTGTCACATGAAAAGATATAATAAAATATTTACAAAAATGAGAGGGGTATACTCACTTTTGTGAGATACTGTGTGTGTATATATATATATATATATATATATATATATATATATATATATATACATACATACACACACACACACACACACACACACACACACACACACACCATGCTGCAGCAAAAATAACATTTCCAAAGTAAAAAAAAAAGTCAAATCCCATTTAAAATGATTTGTGGTTACAATTGCTGGCATCCAGCTATTGAGAAAATAAAGACATTTACAAAAAATGGCGTGAGGTCCCCCCCAAGATCCATACCAGACCCTTATCCTTGCATGCAGCCTGGCAGGTCAGGAAAGGGGGGCAAGCGAGCACCCCCCTCCTGAACCATACTAGGCTATATGCCTTCAACATGGAGGGGTGGGTGCTTTGGGTCCCCCGGAGCATCTTGTCCCCATATTAATGGGGACAAGTGCCTCATCCCCACAATCATGGCTGGTGGTTGTGGGAGTCTGCGAGCGGGGGGCTTATCAGAATCTGGAAGATCCCGCCCTCCCATGTGAATGCGTATCGGGTACATAGTACCCCTATCCATTCACCAAAAAAGTGTACAAAAAAATAAGATCAAGAGTATTTGACCTCTAGTAAATAAAAAGATAAAAAAAAATGGTGTCCCTTAATGTAAATCCATCGTTAATCACACCACATGCAACCCGCCGGACCCGAAAAACCCCCAAAAAACAGTGCTCCTCCTTCTGGGACGGCCGGCTGCCAAATGCCTCCTCTGCACTTTGACAGTTCGTATATAGGTAAAGGCGGGGCAACCTGGCAATGTCACCCGGTGCATGCTGGGCCCATGCTGTCCCCAGCCCAGCATGCATCGGCCCATGATGTTAGAAGGGAGGCGGGCACTAGGTGACATTGCCTATATAAGAACTGTCATAGCGCAGAGGAGGCATTCAGCAGCCAGCCTTCCCAGAAGGCAGAACGTTGCTTTTTTTTTCTGGGTTCGGCGGGTGGCGTGATTGACGGAGGAGTTACATCAAGGAACACTATTTTTTTACTTTTTATTAAAGAATTTGTCAAAAGCGTATCTCCGGTTTTTATTTTTTTGTATACTTTTTTTGGTGAATGGGTAGGGGTGATAAGTACCCGATACTCATTCACACGGGGGGGGTGGGATCTGGGGCGCCCCTTGTCAAAGGGGGCTACCAAATTCCAATAAGCCCCCCACCCACAGACCCCCCCAACCACATGCCACGGTTGTGGGGATGAGGCTCTTGTCCCCATCAACATGGGGACAAGGTGCTTTGGGGTGGTGGGGGCAAATACCCCCACCCCAAAGCACCTACCCCCTATGTTGAGGGCATGTGGCCTGGTATGGTTCAGGAGGGGAGCGCTCACTCGTCACCCCCCTTACTTGACCTGCCAGGCTGCATGCCCAGATAAGGGTCTGGTATTAATCTTGGAGAGGTCCCCGTTTTTGTTTTTTTTTAAATTTTGGCGTGGACTGGTATGGACTGGGGGGGGACCCCACGCCATTTCTGTTTGGTTTGTTAACTGGCACTTTTTTTTATTCAGCTGTCAGTGGGGAAACTCATTGACAGCTGGCTTTCTGGCTCTACTCCTGAACAACCAGCTCACACTGCGCCATGATTGGGCACAGCTTTGCCCAGTCAGGGTGCAGAATGCACTGTGCAGTGCTCAGTGCATCGTAGGGTGTTCAGTGGGGTGAACACACATCAAACACTATGCAAACTTGGGTGTTTGACGAACGGCTGAACAGGCAAACATTTGACCTGAACTCATGCTCGGGCTGAATCGTTCACCCAACACTAGTGTTAATCCATTAGTTACGACTATCTACCTGTGCTAGCAGAGGAAAATGTGTGCTGTGCCTTCACGATCTGCTGCGGGTGCCAATACACTGTTAACAGCACCTCAAACACAAATTGCAAATGCACGGTGTAATGATATCACGTGCTAGACACAAGGAAAATGTAGCTAGCAGCCATTTTATTCAGACATCAGCCATGACAGTTTAGAGTTCTCCCACTCCCTCCTCCCTTAGGTATGGAATTTCAAAAGACCACTTTAAAAGGGACTGTTATCTTAGCTAAATGAGTCCCCAGGATATGTCTGCTTTTGCTGGACAGTCCATTAAACCCACAGAGCATGCCATCAAAAGGAGGCTCAGAATTAAGGAAGGTCGTAAAAGGACACTGAGAGCAAAAGTGACCTCTGAGAGACCCCTACCCAGTTCAAAATATAGGAATCCACCCATGATTCATAAATACAGACAGGAACGTGACATCTTAATAAAAAGTACATATTTGAATCCGGAAACTCATACTGAATGAATTGATTACAGATATGACCAGATTCAGACGTGCCGGGGGGAAAATCACTGTCAGATGCTTCCTGGGTGACAAGCGTATCCAAGGTACGCTGTGTCTGGTGTCTCTGGACATGAAATTCAATGCTGAGCCATAATTTCCCAATTTCAGGAATGCACCTTGTACATATTGGAAGATATGAACATTGATATGAAAACTGTGTGTAAGGGAGGGTCATTATGCCATTGTCCACCCTGGACAGCCCACGGGCCCTCCTATCTGTTTCTAGTGGTCAGGGGCATATAGCCCACCCCTTTGCCCCCAAAGAAAAGAGAGATGCCAAGGACAGTTCTAAGTTCTCAATTTTACCATCAAACTGCGAACATCTGAGAACCTGTAGGACTCAATCAACCAATCTATGTGCAATCACAGGCATTAATTGCAAGTATCTTTTCTTCCTTAAATTCTATCTGATCTCTTGTTGCTGTGTATTATGTCTTTATTGCTTTGTAACACCATTTTTCTGTAAATATTTTATTTGCACCAATTTTGACCTTTTCATTATTAAACCCTTATGTTGAAAAGTGTTAATCTTGTCCCTAAAGCTCTTAATGCAAGCTAAAATAAATCTGTTCCTTGAAGAGTGCTACTGTTTAGGATAAATCATCTGAATATACCTGCCTGTGGTGACAGCGTGCGTTACAGGCGATTATTCTAAAATCATGATTGGTATTGCTAAAATTACAAGTCCTCTTGCTCAGTCCAAAGAGGTGGTGGCAGTGAAAGGGTTAATTGCTTAAATTACCCCGGTAAGAATCTCTCTCAGGCTGCTGCCACCTAGATTGTGGTCCCGCAAGCTGGAAAATCGTTGTGCTGGATGCAGCTGAGAGTGGCATTGTTACGTTGGCCGGTCCTCTGTCATGAGTTAGTGAGGATGGCAGGGATCTGATACCTGTGTTCGTCACACAGGCATTTGCTGGGATTAGATTGCATGGTACCCCATTGCCATGCCATTTGGTGTAGCGCTTTTTCAAAAGTAGTGCATGCACTACTTTTTGTGCAATCCGGTGCAATTTCAGGCCATTCAAATGAATATTGCAATGCAGGGGAAAAGCACAGGAATCGCACAGGATCATTCAGTTCTGAGATTCAACTGTTATTTTGCTTAGAATCTCATCACCTGACTGCAAGTTGTAGGTCTATATAAATCAGGGAGTAGGCCATCCTTGCTGGGTTATAGTAAAAGGATAGCCACTGCCTCATCTATTGATGGAGGAAGGTGTCCCAGTCCAGAGCTTCTACCAGAAAAGGTTTTAGGCATGGTAAAAGAGTATCTGCATACTTCTTGTATACCTCCACAGACAGCCCGTCTGCTCCTGGGGATTCCCCAGATGGCAAGAGGGCTAATGCATCTGGAAGTTCGCCACTAGTGAGAGGAGCACTTAATATATCCCTGTCAGACCGGGAGAGTTTGGGTAGCGTACTATTATTTAAAAAGGTGTGAATATCGTCCTGTGATGGTGATACCTTGGAGGAGTATAAATCAACATAAATATCATGAAACGTCCTAAGTATATCAGAGTGTGTATAGACTGTACTCCCAGAGGCTGTGTTAACTGTAGGGATAAAACATTTATGGGATTTCGATAACATGGCTAGCATGTGACCCATGTTTTCCCCTTCCCCGGAAAACCTCTGTTGCAGAAAAAACTCTTATTTTCAGCTCTCACTAATGACACTTGTTTGGCCAATCACTGAGCTTCCTTCTACACTCTCTCAGTGTGTTCAGAAGGAAGATCAATGTATGCAGCCTCAGCTTTTTTAAACTCTTGCAATACAAAGTTTTCCCAGGATCTGGTCTTGGTCTTGATAGAGGAAATTGCTTTAGTGAATTGACCCCTCAAAAAAAGCCTTTAGGGCATCCCAAAATACTCCAGAAGCCAATGAATCCTCGTTGATATAGATAAAGGTGTTCAGGGTATGCAGTATAGGATCAGGAAATAGGGAAAGCCAGAATGGGTTTATTTTCCAGTAGGATTGTTTAGTTATATTTGAGGTGATAACCTGAGCCCAAAAAGGGGAGTGGTCAGAGATATTTCTTGGTTCATATTTGGATAAGGGAATTATAGGAAGCATTTCCTCATTACAAAGGCCAAGATCGATCCTATGTAAGGCTGAATAGCAGGAATACATTCTAGCTTGTGGGTTTTTAGTACACCACACATACTGAAAGCCCATCTCTGATAGAAGTCTGGCAAAAAGAGTCTGGCCCTCTGTTACCATCTGATGTAGGGAGGAGGCAGAACATTTATCAAGCCCAGCATCAATAAAATTGTTAAAATCCCCCACAACCAATGCAGTGGTGTTTGGAAGGTGAGCTTAAAATTTGCAAGTATTTTGAAGACTTCCATGGAGAAGGGAGGAGGGATGTAAATATTAACTAGTATACATCAACCCCTCCAAAGTGCATACCAGAAAAATATAACGACTATTCAGATCAATAACGGAGTGCACATGAGAAGGCAACATTTTGAGAGACCAGTGTGCTCACGCCCCTAGAAAACGAGGAGTAAGTAGAGTGGAATTGATGGCTAAGCAGGCAGGTAGAGAATGGAGATGATTGATCTGGTGACAAGTGGGTTTTCTGTAATTAAATTATTTGAGGAACCCTCATACTTAGCCGCGTGTAATATTGCCAACTGCAAGTTTTAATTATGTAATATTCACATGCAGTGATAGGTTGATGAGGAAAGATGTTCCCTGTGGGATTATCCGGTGCAAAAAAGACAATTCGATCTCACAGAGACTAAAAATTTTTTTTATATAAAATCAAATTTTATTATGTATCATCCAAGTAACATCAGCCAATAAATGGCTATAATGCCCAACAAAAGGGCTATAGAAGCAGTCCAACAGAAACACAGAGTTGAATATATAGTTGTGGTTACAGTTGTATTTGGTATACAAACATATTGGTAGTACATGCAATTTAGGTCAACATCCCGACATGTTTCGCCCAACATGGGCTTCCTCAGGGGACTGGAAATGACCGATGCACTTTAATGTTTCAGTAACTGCAAATATACAATGAATTAATACAAAGATACTACAGAGATACAAACGAATATTGTACATGCATTTTATATCATACACCGTCATGTCATGTGGACAAGGCCAACCCACCCCACACACCGAGAGGAGCCCACCCAGCCCAAGCTATCACCACCCCACCCCATAACCCCCTCCCCCCACACAAAAACCCACCCTAACGTGCCGCATACCTACCCAATGGGTCAAGCACAAACCACCAGCAGCCAGGCCAAGAGCACCTGGGGGGGTGGGAGAGAGACTTGTTTTCAGATGAAACATTATCTTTTCTCTTGGTACATGTGGCGGCTTGGTATCGCTATATTGATGATGTACTGATTGTTTGGACGGGCTCAGAGCAGGAATTTCTCCAGCTCTTCACAGCAATGTCCAAAAATGACTATAATCTCAAATTTACGTATGACTATAGTCAAAAATCGGTAAACTTTTTGGATGTGCAGCCAACGGTTGACGATGACGGATGTTTGTGCTCTGCACTCCATAGGAAACCCTCAGCGGGTAATACCATTTTGCATGCCACTAGCGCACATCCAAAGTCACTAATAGATAGTATACCCTATAGTCAATATCTTAGAATTAGGAGAAATTGCACCGACTCAAGAGAATTCGACAGGGCTTCAAAAGAACTATATGTTCGATTAAGGAAACGGGGTTACACCCATGCATGTCTCAAACGGGCTTATAGGAGAGCGAAGGACAGGGACAGACAGTCCCTTGTCTTTCCCAAACCCAAAAAAGAGGTGGATCAACCGATTAGATTCATTACAGGATATTCGTCAGAACATAATAAAATCAAAAGCATCATCAACAAATACTGGCCCCTTCTTAGAGCTGACCCACAAATAAAACCATTTATAAATAAAACCATGATACAAACACGTCTACTGGCCACGCCTCAGGCGTGGCCAGTAGACGTGTTTGTATCATTCATTCAGTGAGCTAACCTAGCAGGTGGAACGCAGTAAGGGGATTACAGGAAGGGGAGTTATACCTTCTTCAAGCAGGTAGAACCTGCAACCCTTCGCTATCTGCTCACTGTTTTTAAAGCTGTTTTAAGCTGTTTTTAAAGTTGTTATCTAAATAAAAACTTTGGATTGAAAATACTACACTATTGGAGGACCTCCATTCTTGATTTTTTTTCCCCCGTATTGGAACCGATGGCGATCGGGATGGCGTCCTAGTGGATCTCGGAGGAGGATAGACGGCCAGGAGTAGGCAACGGTGCGGCACAGGGAATCGAGCATACGGACTCCACTTTCCACATGCGGGTTACCCCTGGAGGGGGAAGATATCTCTGTGGATCCCGGACGAGGACAGACGGCCAGGAGCAGCCAACCGTGTGACACTGGGCATCGAGCTCACAGACCCCATTTACCACATGCGGGATACCCCTGTAGGGGTAAGGAGTCTTTGGTAAGTGCGGGCACAAGAGGGGAGCACAAGTCACCTTTTACCGAGTGGATTTAACATCTGGCACATAAGTCACCGTTTTTCATCATTTACTATCCTAATGTTTCTAGAATTAGTCAACCTTCCAAAACGAGAACACTGCGCTGGATTTTATTAATGTGGATAGATTTAGTTTTAAATTGCTTTTCATATAATATTACGGACTTTACGGACATTTACGGACCACACATTGCATAAATTTATTTTTTATCCGTCTCTTTCACAAGTTTTTTCTATCAATTGGGGTTTAATTTTCAGAATTGTGTGATAAGCAGTTTGTGGTTATATTAGTTGATTTAATTTTATTTAACTTATTTTTTACGGACTTTTCACGGACATTGCAAAAATATTTTCATTCTCACATCTTTGCACTTTTAAATTAATAAGCACATTTTTAACACGTTTCATAGTTAATTGATAAGATATTGTAAATTTCTCAACAAGATTATAATAATTTATTTATTATTTTTTACGGATTTTACGGACATTGCACAAATATTATCACTATCACAATTTTTACACTACTAAGCACATTTATAAAGTACATCTTGAAACCATTCAGTGAGACAGTGCCAACTTCAAAATAGTCTTTTTGTTTTAACACTCCTTACCTTGCTTCGCAGGGAAAGAATTGGAGGGCGGCAGTCCCAATAATAATATTATTTGGGTGTGATCTGTTTAAGTGTATATCCTAGCGCAGGAACCCTCCTTTTTTCAAGTTATTTGTTGGTGAATACCCACAGATAACTTTCAGGCGGGCCCCCTCTTTGAGGGACAAACTAGTACGCAGTCATTTTGAACTTTCAGTGGAAGGAAGCACTCTGAAGGTGGGCACCTTTTCGTGTGGGCATTGTGACTTATGCCCTTTTTTGGCTAATAGCCCAGTCACTTACCTCCCAGGTGGAGGGATCCACCGCCCCAAATATTTAGTCACTTGTGACTCTATTGGGGTGGTGTATCTGGCCACATGTGATTGTGGGGGGTTCTATGTGGGCAAAACGAAACATGCATTTTCTACACGCATTGGTGATCATATTAAACCTATTGGGAAAAGAAAGATGCCCACGGCAATAGCGAGACATGTGGGTTTAAAGCATGATTTCAATGCGAAATGCATCAAATTTTGGGTTTTGGAACATCTCCCTTGACATTTTAGAGGGGGCAGTATAGATAGTGAACTATTAAAAATGGAAGCGAGGTGGATTTATGACCTCAGGGCCACTGAGTATCCGGGGTTTAATGAGTATTTAAGCTTTAAACCTTTTTTACACTCATAAAAACACCTCTTCTAATGTTTGGGGTCCCTTTGAGTGTGGTTCTCCCCTGGGGTCCTGTGCTCCCCTCTTCTTTCTCCTCTTCTCCCCTTCTCCTTGGGGGTCACTGAGCCGTGCCCCCACATTCCCCCCACATTTGGGGATGCAGTTCGACACTAATAGGTGACAATCGGTCCATATATTGGTCCAACATTATTTGGTCATAACAAACTTATCATCATTTAAAATTATATAAAACATAGCTTGTCCAATTAGTACTGTAAATCAATGTTAACTATGAGGTAAGATACATTTGAACTGGTTATGAATTAAATTATGACTTAATTATTGGGTAGTTTGCAGAAATTGTAGAATCAGTGATGGGTTATTTATGTTCTTGGACAGGGTGTTCAGAATTGTCTAGGCTTTGTCGTTTTTGTGATTCTACCGTTATGTCATGTGGACATGCAGTGGGGGCCATCATTGGGGACTCCCGGTGGGCCTCCGCCCCCCTCCACCCTCTGGGCCTCCCCTCCCCATGTCTTTCGCCTTTTCTCCTCCCTTTCCCCCCCTCCTTTCCGCGCTCTTCCCTTCTCCTCCCGTGGCTGTATCTGCACTGTGGGTCGGAGCTGGCCGGGTTTGCTGGGCGTACACTGCACCTGTTGGGTGGTGCCTATGGCCAGCTTGGGATTTGTACGGACGCGGGAGACGCCTTCAGCGCCAGTTCCCTTCCCCTTTGGGGCTCACCACTGATCCTCTGTGTCCATGTCTTTTTTCCACAATAGCATACACAACATCACCTTGCTGGCCTGTGATTGGGCATTTTGTGGGGGGGGGGCGATGTTACGAGTGGGTGTGTTTTTCACCCTACCTGTCATCGCGCACTGCCCCGATGCACTCTGGGGCTTGTGGTCTCGGCATGATCCCATGATCAGATTGGCGCATGCGCATTGTGGGGAATATGTCCGCACTCAGCCGGTGACGTCAGACGCCGGCTGAGTGGAGGACGCTTATAAGCCAGCACGGCAGCCCACAATTTAGGCTGCTGGCTGGGGGTGGAAGCGCTTTTGATGTGCGAGCTTGGTATGTACATTATTTCATCTGTAGACTTTCGATAGGACTGTTGATTGCATTGTAGATACGTCTGACCTAGCCTGGCAGGGGATGCATATGGGGAACTAGGTGATATAGCTGGCCAATTTGGTTATTGGTTGGTTTATATCCATATTACAGGTGGGTTCGTTAGTTTGAGTTTGGGGTTATCTCTTGGATGTACCCTTCTATGACGGTAATGGGGATCGTTTATCCCCACATGACTTCCCATAGTTATAGTTGCTTGTGGGGCACTATTTCATTCTATTTCACTCTTGACTCATACAATTTAAATTATTTATCCCACAGCTTTTGATGGCTGTATATGCCATAGATTTGCTGAGCAGCTCTCTCTGTTGCGCTGTGATTTTCTACATTCAACCACATAGATCCATACTAACCACCCCCAGTAAGTTTTTTTCGGTAACATAACCTCCTCAGCAAGTAAGTGACACTTATTAGCATTTGGATTCTTTATTATGATTGATAAATTGAGACAAACTTGTCCTAATTGTTGCCTGTTTTGGCAGCTGTCTATTGATAGATACCAATTGTGATATACCGTATTTTTCGCACCATAAGACGCACCTGACCATAAGATGCACCTAGGTTTTAGAGGAAGAAAACAAGAAAAAAAAATATTCTGAACCAAATGGTGTACTAAACTATTTACCAGTGCAGCCATATACCAGATCCATGAAATACAGCCATATACCAGATCCATGAAATACAGCATATACCAGATCCATGAAATACAGCATATACCAGATCCATGAAATACAGTCATATACCAGATCCATGAAATACAGTCATATACCAGATCTATGAAATACAGCACAATACACCAGATCCATGAAATACAGTCATATACCAGATCTATGAAATACAGCACAATACACCAGATCCATGAAATACAGCACATACCTGTGTCCATGAAATGCAGCCTGAGAGAGCCGAGAGGGAGATTCATATCTCCCGCCACCACTGCGCTGTGATGATGTCATCACCCTGCGCATAGTGGAGCTCCCCTCTGCAGCCAGATCCCATTCAGAAAGAAACAGCTCCAGCCGCCGCAGTACTTCATTTGGCCACTGGGGCCGAATGAAGCCCCAGTGGCCAAATGAAGTACTGCGGCTGCTCTGTCTTCTCACTGTGTGAGAGCAGAGCAGCGCTCTATTGTGTCCGGGAGCCCGCAGTGTAATGCGAGCTCCCGGCGGCGACGAGGGGGGGGTTTCGCAGCATTCGCACCATAAGACGCAGGGAGACTTTCCCCCACTTTTTGGGGGAAAAAAAGTGCGTCTTATGGTGCGAAAAATACGGTAATTCAATTCTATCAATATAGGTGATTACTTTAGTCTTTGTATTCATTTTTTAGCTTGGACTGTGAGCGCCCTCTGCAAACCCCCTTTGGCTGGGGCCTCCTGCTAGGTGCGGTGCTTCTGGCCTGGCTGCTGGTGGTTTGTGCTTGACCCATTGGGTAGGTATGCGGCACGTTGGGGTGGGTTTTTGTGTGGGGGAGGGGGTTATGGGGTGGGGTGGTGATAGCTTGGGCTGGGTGGGCTCCTCTCGGTGTGTGGGGTGGGTTGGCCTTGTCCACATGACATGACGGTGTATGATATAAAATGCATGTACAATATTCGTTTGTATCTCTGTAGTATCTCTGTATTAATTCATTGTATATTTGCAGTTACTGAAACATTAAAGTGCATCGGTCATTTCCAGTCCCCTGAGGAAGCCCATGTTGGGCGAAACATGTCGGGATGTTGACCTAAATTGCATGTACTACCAATATGTTTGTATACCAAATACAACTGTAACCACAACTATATATTCAACTCTGTGTTTCTGTTGGACTGCTTCTATAGCCCTTTTCTTGGGCATTATAGCCTTTTATTGGCTGATGTTACTTGGATGATACATAATAAAATTTGATTTTATATAAAAAAAATTTTTAGTCTCTGTGAGATCGAATTGTCTTTTTTGCACCGGATAATCCCACAGGGAACATCTTTCCTCATCAACCTATAATTTAATCTTTTTGGGATGAGGTGCCTTGAATAGAGGGGAATATCCAGACAAGGAACCACCCTTTTCTAATTCACATGCAGTATTTCATATTCCCCTGTTTATGAGGAAAAGAACTTGACTTTTTTTTTATTAGTATGAAGAATTAAAAAATATATGCATATATATCCTAAGAAACAAACTAAATTATCTTCAAACCCAAGTCTGGCTCTAACATCATTTGTGTTAAGTTATACTACTTATCAGGAAAGCTGCTGTGATAGATGACTTGTCAGGGGTTCTAAAAGTTTTATTTGACACTGCTTCCCTTTATAATCACCCCATCTCAGCATGGCTTACTTAAGAACTGAGAATTTACACAGTTCTCTGTTTTCTTGTTGAAGTTTTTAAGCTGAGGGCTGTAAACAATCTAACAGCTTTGTTTGCGTGTTTGGAAAAGTGCAAATTATTGCTGGGAGCTCTAAAGTAAAGCCAATTAAAGCAAATTTATATTCAAAGAAACCAGGCTTACTTCATGGTCAATGCACAAACAGAAAACCCTACACACTTATAATTTTAAAAGTGCAATCCAGCTCCTCCCTCTAAATTCAGTCACAGAGAATGGGAACAAGTAGAGAAGGTGATTCATAAGGCCCAGTGAAATACAAGAAGAGTTGATATAATTAAGCAGTCTATTCAACACATTAAGGGGATATTATTTAGATTGGGGCAGACAGAATCTGGATCCACTGTACATAGTGACCAATCATCTTCTAGCTTCAGCTTGTTCAGTTATAGAGTTGAGCGAACCTCTGGATGTTCGGGTTCGGTGGGTTCGGTACCGAACTTGACCCAAACTTTACCCCGAATCCCATTGAATTCAATGGGGACCCAAACTTTTCGGCACAAAAATGACTATAAAAGAGTCCTGGAAAGTGCTAGAGGGCTGCAAAATGATTTTAGAACAATAATCTGTCCCTTACAGCAACAGCAGGAACCTGACCCTATAGAACTAGGAGATGATTTTAGAACAATAATCTGTCCCTCTAAGCAGTAGACTCTACCTATTCCAGTCAGATATTTCTGTAATGCAGGATGAGATCTGTCCCTAAAAGCAGTAGTAGTAGTAATCTCTACCTATCTATCTATCTGCAATCTGTCCCTAAAAGCAGTAGTAGTAGTAATCTCTACCTATTTATCTATCTGCAATCTGTCCCTCACAGCACCGGCAGCATCCTCTCCCTACACTACCCAGAGAGCATGTGACATGCAGCACTAAATGACTCCAGCCACATATAGAGGCTGGGTCACATGATGCACTTGACAATCACAGCCATGCCATTAGTAGGCATGGCTGTGATGGCTTCTAGGGAAAACCAGTGAAAAGCTTGTTGATTCGCTGCCCTGCAGCTATTCAACATGCGTGATCAAATACCCGAACCCAGAACTCGAACCCAAACTTTTTTTCAAATGTCACATCGATCCAGTGAGAGGAGGAGATTGCGGAACAGTGAGTTACCACATTACTGTGCCCACATTGCCCCCCCTGAATAAAGAAGACCTGTCATCATCCCATCTGAGTACCTGTCTATGCTCATCAGAGTACCTGTCATTTCATCTGGAGTACTTGTCATCCAGTCAGAGTACCTGTCATCCCATCAGAAGTACCTGTCTCGTGATCCCATCAGGAGCACCTGTCTCGTGATCCCATTAGGAGTACCTGTCCCGTGAGCCCATCAGAATACCTCTCTGTGCAGCCAATTACTACCTACAGTATCTTACAAAAGTGAGTACACCCCTTACATTCCTTAAAATATTTTATTTTGTACTCGGAATCTTAACGTACCTTGATGAAGAAATTAAATTATGTATGAACAGTGACCTGAGGTCTGCCGTGGTCACGAGGTCAGTATGCTTAAAGGGGGCATATCCAATTATAGTAATGAAGAGTTTACCAAAAAAGAGGGGAAGGGAGGGTGGGGAAAACTTCCCAGGACATGACCGAGAATGCCAGTAGGAGGAGGCTGGGTTATATACAATCCAGACTCCTCCTACAAATACAGACTGACCTGCGGTCAGCCTTGCCATTTGTACTCGGAAACTTAACGTACCTTGATGAAGAAATGAAATTATGTATGAAAGGTAACCTGAGGTGTGCCGTTGTCACAATGTCAGTATGCCTAAAGGGGGCAAAAATAAAACAAATAGGGTGCCAGAAATGCAACATTTATTATGACAAGTCACTTGAATTAATCCACCAGCCGGGCAAATGCCCGTGACATTTCTACAAAAGGTTCAGGTATATATCTGGCATAACAAGATGTACTCCACCTGCCTAATTTCCTAATTATGTGTGCCGGAACTCCCTGCCGAGGCAGCTCCAATCCTAAACGAGTGAACTGAGTACTCTTTGGGGTTCACCTCTAGCCTTGACAACAAAATGTGGATATGTTTGACAAACTGCACTGTCGTGAGGGGAGATCTGGGAAAAGGCAGTAGAGGGCCATCCCTGCATTCTCCCCTTAATTGTGACATTAGGGCATCTAACACCTTAACTGGACACCAGGCCGTGCCAGTCTCAAAGTATCGAATATCTGTGCCAACACCTAGTTGTTGTGTCTTGCATGCCCCTAAGTGTAACCTGAAATGATCCCGGTGTCTCGTTAATTGCTTGATCAACAAAGGACGGGATTGGGCGCCTGAAACTAAAAATTCACTTGGCATCAGAAACCCATAAAAGGCTAGGTACATGGGCGCTTTGATGACCATGCTGGCTTGGTGCCTGAATGGTGCATTGGAGAGCATGTCTGACATGCTACGGAACAACTGCCCTGAAACCGGGAGCCTGTTGACTGTAGCTGGCGAGCTATTTTTCTGGATCCCCCTGAGAATAGCCTTAATGGGATGAGCAGAAAACAAGGAAGGCTAGTTCGGGTGTTGTAATGACATGAAATGTTGTATTCTGACTAGATAGGTTTTGATAGTGCCATGAGATAACTTTAATTTAAAGTGGCAAAAAGATATAAACGCTAAGATGTACTGAACACTGAACCGATCTGGTTGTGGATGCTGGGTAAGAAAAGACTGGAAAATATGCCATGCGGTAATATATGCCTTCCTAGTATTGGCTGAGAGGGAATCTGTGATCAGCCTTCTGGCGCCAGCCTGCAAAGAACTCAATCCATCCTGAGCAGGGAGTAACCCGGGCTTGGAGTAGCACAGCCGCCTGCCTCCGGGACCTGTTGGAAAAATAATGGATAGTTGAAGGGTGATAACGCATCTGCCGCAATATTTTCTATGCCTTTCACAAAAACACAATTGCTGTGGAAGTTCCATCGCAGAGAAAGCGAAGTCAATCTACGTAGAAAGGACATGATCACTAAGGAATTTGACTGGCCCTTTTTTATGATCTCTACAGCCGCTTTGTTATCTGTAAAGAAAATAACTGTGTGTCCTGTCCACAAATGATCCCAAACCTAAGCGGCAGCCACTATTGGGTAGATTTCGAATAGCGTAGATGTCTTGTGAAAAACTGGGACAGACCTAACCTCCTCAGGCCATGGGCCTGCCAACCAAGGAGTTCCAAATATGGCTGCGAAACCCCTGGTGGCTGCAGCATCAGATACCACCCTGGGGGATGATTCGGAAGCTGCCGGTATGAACATTGAAATGCTGTTCCAATGTTTCAGGAACTGGTCCCACATACTGAGATCTGCCAAGGCTGCAGCATTCAGCTTGATACGAGAGTCTGAATCCACGGCCAAGGGCAGAAGTGCCAATAACCTGGAAACAAAAGCCCTTCCCTGAGCAATTATCCACATGGCGAAGTTTAAAATGCCCTAGAAGAGATTGTAACTTTAGCCTGGAATGTGCTTGAGAAACCATTAATAAATGGATGTGTTCTCTGATTCTGGCTCATTTGTCTGCCGGTAAACTGGCCTGCATCAACGGTGTGTCCAGCATTATACCCAAAAAAGACCAGCACCTTGACTGGACCTTCGACCTTTTTACCTGCTAAAGGGACATTGAGAGCTGCAAAAACAGAGATCAGTTTTCCCAGATCAGTGGGGGCTTGATTGGCACCTTTGATCAACAGGAAGTCATCCAGGTAATGAATGACCTCCTGGCAACACACCCTGTGCGAGAGGATCCAACTGAGAGCACGAGCAAAGGTGTCAAACAACCAGGGGCTGCTCTTGGAACCGAATGTAAGTTTAGTGGCAAAGAAGTAAGCTTCCCTCCACTTGATCCCGTGCCATTGCCAAAGCGTGGGCAGGATAGATAATAATATTAATGCATCTGAAATATCGGCTTTGGAAAGCCTGATCCACAGATGCATATTTAAGTGAAAACTCCTCTGAAGGGATCAAGGAGTTTAAGCTGGGTACCTGGGAAGAATGAGGGGCTGACAAGTCGTAAATCAAACAAAGTTTAAGATTAAATTTGCCTTTGACTACACCAATCAGCTGTCAAACGGCGGCACTGAAAAAGGCCCGATAATGAATCCTTTGTCGATTTTGGCTTGAAGTAACACATCAACTGCCTCCATGTTACTGCTTGCTGATTGCCGGTTAGGACACTCAAAATTCTTTTGCGGAAGGGCAATGAAACCTGTATGGAAACCCGAAGAAAACCCTTCAATCAAAAATTCCCTGACAGTGGCAGATGGGATCTGCCAACCAGACTCGTAACAAGGGGACGTTTACCTGACTTAGTCAAGACCCGGTAGACTGTTTCAGAGAGCATGCTGACTTACGGAGAGCCCTGAAACAGTTGACACAGATGTGCAGGAGCCGACACTGGTTATAATTACAGGACCCCTGATTGTAATTGTTGCAAATTTGGGCTTTGCCCAAATAATGAATTGGCCGACCCAATTTATCAACCTGGGTGGGGCTGCTGGTAACTGAGGACCCCCTAGGGCCTGGTTTAAGAACACCAGGTAGTATGGAGGGTTCCGAATTGGGACACCAGAATGTTGTGTGTGATGATGATTGGCAATTCGCACAGACCAGAGTTCTGAGTCCGGCGAAATGCCTGCAAAATAGCTCGGTGTCTATGTTGCCCCAAAAAATCGTCACCTAGTGTTGACCAAATATGGCAGCTGCCTTAGCTGAAAAGGAGCGGTGATAATCATAAAAACTAGATCTGCTGTACTTGCCCCAGCTCCACCACCGCATATAAATATAAATCCAATTCCTCCCTCCTCTACGGTTGTACCAAACAGATCACGTCCCTGTATATGCTAAAGACCAGCACAAATTCTGGGATAGATAACTTACGGCTGAGCCTGTGGTCCCTGGATTTGACAACCACTGACACATCCCCACAAGCATAAAACCGGTTATCGGCCACATCATGCGCTGCAATCAAAAGGGAGGCCAGGTTAACATCCTTCCCCTCGAGTATGTCTTTCCTGATATTTGCTGGAATGAAATGCGCAGGAGTGAATGAAGGAGAAGCCCCATTTGTTCCTGCTACTGCTGGAGCATAGCTTGGCACCACAGGAGTTCCCGGCACCACGGAAATCCCTGAAGTGGCCGCCACCTCCGAGGCTGCATGCGGACGACTTTCCAAGGCTTCCACCCTGGCTCTCAACTCTTGCCCGGATGTAACCAAAGAACTCAAGGTGGCTGAGATAAAGAGGAAGCGACAGAGCGCAGGGTCACTTGTTCTGCATCTGACCCCGAGGTTCGGGGAAACAATAGTCTAAATAGTTCAGCTTTTCATGCCGAACTTGGATATGAAATTCCCCTTAGTCGTAGTTCAGCCATCAATTTCGGAATAGTCCAGGATCTCAAAGAAGATGGGCCCCCGTGATCCGAGCTCCTTGCCGGCGACGGGGGATTCGATGGGTAATCTCCTATATCCTCGGTCTGCGACATGACCTAAGTAACCAAGCAAAAGTAAAACAGCATTTTTACAAAGATCTATGAAATTACGTACTACCAGCTAGTTGACTGGAACCCCATGCCCTTGGTACACCATGTGATAGGCGTGATCATGATAAAGAGCTAGGTCGAGCTGCCTGGGCGTCAGCAGACAATTAAAAACGTACACTCAGACCTGTGAGTACCTGAAGACCTGACAGGCACCAGTATGTGAGCCGAGAAATGACATGCTTATGACGTATGTTTCATAGATGAGCAGACTTGCCACCGTGCAAGCCAATTAAAAATGCTCAACTCCATCTATGATACCTGTAGACGTGACAGGCAATAATGAGAATCGGTGAAACGCCAAACCCTACTGCTGAACCTGTGGTGTTTGTGATGGAAAACAAAACCAAGACTCATACCTACCAACCTGAGCAAACGATATTCCCAGCAAGAACTCCCTCTCGTCCTGGTAATAAGCTAACTAACCTGTCTCAAGTAAATGGCCCCTCCTGACAAAGGAACTACTACCCCACCTTCGAAATACTTACCAAACTGGCTACTGAATGTGTCGGTTACAGTAGCTCTCCTACGCTCGGCGAACGGGAAACTAAGAGAGGAAAACAAAAGAGGCTACTACCCGCTGCCTAATCCCGGGGGTATTATGATTTTTGTTTTTTCATTATTATAGAAATTATGTGCTGCTCCTTCCTCCGTGGCCCCGAAGTGGACGGAAGGAGAGCCGTGATGATTGAACAGAACAAGAAATGCATCCTCCCTGAAATCGTGCTGGCTCAAAGTAAGCATACCTGTCCCGTTCCCAGGCCTGAACTACCTGGTGGGGTGCTCTTGGAATGCAAACCACAAAGGTGCACCGCTCAGAACCCAGAGCACAAAGAAATTCAGTTCATTGTAAAAGTATGCACACCTGTGTCAGGTGCTCAGGTTCAGGATGTTCCTCCTCATCCGATAGTCCAAATAATATACAGCAAAAAGAACCGGCACACTCAAGTACGATATCCAATGAATTTATTGGAATACCTAACCCAGAGGATTTTTTTTTTTTTTTAAATGTAGAAATGCGGTGGCCCCGAGGTAGGCAGAAGGAGAGCTGTGGTGATTGAAAAGCCAGAAAGGCAACCCCCCTGAAGCCGTGTTAAGCATGTGCCTGACACGGTATAAATACCTGTTGCCACATGAAGCTGACAGTTTCCCAACCTTGAAATGATGAGCAACTTGATAACCCCAAACAACCGACATGGCTGAGCTGAAACATAGCCAGAGACCCTCCTCTGTGACCCCTGAACGTGGGCGGAGGGATAGCCAATGGTGATGAGCATGCCATGATGTGATGCTGGACCCAGGAGAGTGGACCCATCTGCAATGCCCCCGACTGTCTTTATGCACAACTCGCTGTGACCGTGACACCCCCAAATTTTTTTTTTTTGTGAATGGAAGAGCCTGCATGTTATGCCTCCAAAGGGGGAGCGCATGCCCCACATGACCCAGGGGGGGCGTGCCCAAACTACCAGATGGGGTGCGCTTTGGATCTGCGACTGCCCCTGCGTGGCATCTGACAGCAGGCTGGACGCACAGACATGTGTGAATATGGTACTTCCTACCCAACCATTGGGCTGCACAATCCCCCTGCCAGTCGCCCCCCCCCGTGAACTAGCCGATGTGATGCTTCTGCTGAATGACCCCGGCCGTGCCTCCGCTATGCATTGCTCCGTGTGGCAGCTGAAAATGGTACCCGGCCCGACTTACCCAGTCCTCGATCAGACCCCCACAAGTAACGTGTAGCCGCACAGCCTGCCCCTTGCCTCGCAGCTTGACGAGCCGAAAACCGGAATCGGAAGTGACAAAATGACTCCACACGAAAACTTCCCAGGACATGACCAAGAATGCCAGTAGGAGGAGGCTGGGTTATATGTGATCCAGACTCCTCCTACAAATGCAGGCTGACCT
The DNA here is from genome assembly GCA_018402905.1 of Glandirana rugosa. Taxonomy (NCBI): domain Eukaryota; kingdom Metazoa; phylum Chordata; class Amphibia; order Anura; family Ranidae; genus Glandirana; species Glandirana rugosa. Next base: position 268,169 of record BLSH010248974.1, on the reverse strand, counting down.
GCGGTCAGCCTTGCCATATAACTTTTCATGTGACAACACTAAAAGAAAGGCACTTTGCTACAATGTAAAGTAGTGAGTGTACAGCTTGTATAACAGTGTAAATTTGCTGTGCCCTCAAAATAACTCAACACACAGCCATTAATGTCTAAACCGCTGGCAATGAAAGTGAGTACACCCCTAAGTGAAAATGTCCACATTGGGCCCAATTAGCCATATTCCCTCCCCGGTGTCATTTGACTCATTAGTGTTACAAGGTCTTAGGTGTGAATGGGGACCAGGTGTGTTAAATTTGGTGTTATCGCTCTCTCTCTCTCTCTCTCATACTGGTTGTTAGAAGTTCACATGGCACATCATGGCAAAGAACTCTCTGAGGATCTGAAAAAAAAGAATTGTTGCTCCACATAAAGATGGCCTAGGCTGTAAGAAGATTGCCAAGATCCTGAAACTGAGCTGTAGCACGGTGGCCAAGACCATAAACCGTTTAACAGGACAGGTTCCACTCAAAACAGGCCTCGCCATGGTCGACCAAAGAGGCGTCATATCCAGAGGTTGTCTTTGGGAAATAGACGTATGAGTGCTGCCAGCATTGCTGCAGAGGTTGAAGCGGTGGGATGTCAGCCTGCCAGTGCTAAGACCATACGCTGCACACTGCATCAAATTGGACTGCATGGCTGTCGTCCTAGAAGGAAGCCTCTTCTGAAGATGATGCACAAGAAAGCCCGCAAACAGTTTGCTGAAGACAAGCAGACTAAGGACATGGATGTCCTGTGGTCTGATGAGACCAAGATAAACGTATTTGGTTCAGATGGTGTCAAGCGTGTGTGGCGGCAACCAGGTAAGGAGTACAATGACAAGTGTGTCTTGCCTACAGTCAAGCATGGTGGTGGGAGTGTCATGGTCTGGGGCTGCATGAGTGCTGCCGGTACTGGGGAACCATTGAGGGAACCATGAATGCCAACATGTACTGTGGCAGAGCATGATCCCCTCCCTTTGGAGACTGGGCCGCAGTGCAGTATTCCAACATTATAATGAACCCAAACACACCTCCAAGACGACCACTGCCTTGCTAAAGAAGCTGAGGGTAAAGGTGATGTACTGGCCAAGCATGTCTCCAGACCTTAACCCTATTGAGCATCTGTGGGGCATCCTCAAACAGAAGGTGGAGGAGCGCAAGGTCTCTAACATCCACCAGCTCCATGATGTCATCATGAAGGAGTGGAAGAGGACTCCAGTGGCAACCTGTGAAGCTCTGGTGAACTCCATGTCGAAGAGGGTTAAGGCAGTGCTGGAAAATAATGGTGGCCACACAAAATATTGACACTTTGGGCCCAATTTGGACATTTTCACTTAGGGGTGTACTCACTTTTGTTACCAGCGGACATTAATAGCTGTGTTGAGTTATTTTGAGGGGGCAGCAAATTTACTGTTATACAAGTTGTACACTCACTACTTTACTTTGTAGCAAAGTGTAATCTCTTCAGTCACATGAAAAGATATAATAAAATATTTACAAAAATGTGAGGGGGTACTCACTTTTTTGAGATACTGTGCGTGCAACCCATTAGTCCCTGACGTGCAGTCCATCACCACTTGTCGTGCAGCCCATCAGAGTCACCCGTCATACAGCCACCATGTCCAGAAAAGTACACTCCAGAAGAGGCATATCAAATACTAAGCCTGACTGATGAGAGCAGTGGGGAACTCTCACCGCCCAGTTACAGTTCTGATTCCAATTCCGATTCTGGTTCTGAATATGAGCCCTGTCGAAGGCAGTATCTCGAAATATGAATCAGAGGAGGAAGTAGTCCATCCTAAAAGAAGACTGTCTGACGAACAGGAAGCTACCAGCAGCGCCAGACACCCCAATGGCCAATAGGCAAATGCCAACGGCGTTAGACCCCCAGAAGGGAAGGCCCAGTACAAGCGCTGGAATTTCATGCCAAAGATTTAGGGCCCAAACCCAGCTTCCACACAGGGTCAGCCACAATACCCCCCTTGACCCTGTGCTAGAAAGTACAATCCCCCTTTCACACAACAGCTTCTTAAAATGTATTGAAGATGTTGTCACTGCCCTGATCTATCAACACGGATCCCCCCAGAAAGCATTCGCTCAGATTGTGTCAGCAGACTGCATGAGCGTCATTTTCCTGACAATATTTCACCATCAGCAAATGGAAGAAGACACCAAGAAAAATGTTGGGTGTGCACCAAAAGAGGAGTTAGGAAAGACACCAGTTTCCATTGTCCCCAATGTCCCTCCCAACCTGGCCTTTGCATCGTAGAATGCTTTAGACGCTATCACACTCTTGTTTGACATACTCAGGAGGAGTAGCAGAATGTATTCTGGGGTGTCATTTTTCCTATATACATGCTATGTGTTGGAAATATCTTATAAATGGACAACTTTGCATAAAAAAATGCTTTTTCATTTTTTTCCCATATTTTCCAAAAACTTCTGGAAAAAAATTAATCATTCAAAAGACTCATTATGCCTCATAGATTATACGCTGGGGTGTTTGCTTTTCAAAATGGGGTCATTTTGTGGGCGTTTCCATTGTCCTGGTGCGCCAGGGCCTTCAAACTGTGATAGGTTGTCAGGAAATTAGATGTGTAATTTATGCTCCTAAAACGCCCGACGGTGCTACTTGGGTGTTGGGCCTCTGTATGTAGCCAGGCTGTTTAAAAGTCTCACATATGTGGTATCGCCATACTCAGGAGGAGTAGCAGAATGTATTTTTGGGTGTCACTTTTGCTATGTACATGCTATGTGCTGGAAATATCTTATAAATGGACAACTTTATGTAAAAAAAAAAATGCATTTTCATTTTTTTTCCACATTTTCCAAAACATTTCAGGAAAAAATGAACCGTTAAAAAGACTCATTATGCCCCATAGATTATACGTTGGGGTGTTTGCTTTCCAAAATGGGGTCATTTTGTGGGCATTCCCATTGTCCTGGTGCTCCAGGGATTTCAAAATTGTTATAGGTTGTCAGGAAATTATATGTGTAATTTATGCACCTAGAACGCATGATGGTGCTACTTGAATGTTGGGCCTCTGTATGTGGCCAGGCTGTGTAAAAGTCCCACATATGTGGTATTTCCATTTGGGGTGTCACTTTTGCTATATACATGTGTTGGAAATATCTTATAAATGGACAACTTTGTGTAAAAAAAAAAAAATGCGTTTTCATTTTTTTTCCACATTTTCCAAAAACTTCTGGACAAAAAATGACATGTTCAAAAGACTCACTACGCCTCATAGATTATACGTTGGGGTGTTTGCTTTCCAAAATTGGGTCATTTTGTGGGCAATTCTATTGTTCTGGTGCTCCAGGGCCTTCAAAACTGTAATAGGTGGTTGAGAAATGAGATTTGTAATTTATGCTCGTAGAACACCTGAGGTTTTTTATTTTTTTTCCACATTTTTCGAAAACGTCTGGAAAAAAATGAACCGTTCAAAAGACTCATTATGCCTCATAGATTATGCGTGGAGGTGTTTGCTTTCCAAAATGCGGTCATTTTGTGGGTGTTTCCATTGTTCTGGTGCTCCAGGGCCTTCAAAATGTGATAGGCTGTCATCAAATTAGATGTGTAATTTATGCTCCTAGAACACTTGGAGATGCTACTTGGATGTTGGGCTTCTGTATGTGGCTTGGCTGTGTAAAGGTCCCACACATGTGGTATCGTCATATTCAGGAGTAGCAGAATGTATTTTGGGGTGTCACTGCAAGTATGCACGTGTGTGAGAAATAACTTGTTATTATAACAATTTTGTGTAAAAAAATAAATAAAAAAAATCTTAATTTTCCCAAGAATTGTGGGAAAAAATTACAACTTCAAAAAACTCACCATGCCTCTTACTAAATACCTTGGAATGTTTACTTTCCAAAAGGGGTCATTTGGGGGGAATTTGTAGTTTCCTGGCTTGTTAGTGTCTCAAGACATGAGAGAGGTGGTCAGTACATCGGGTGTGATCAATTTTCAATGATTTGTACCATAGTTTGTAGACTCTATAACTTTCACAGAGACTAAATAATATACACTAATTTGGGTTATTTTTTACCAAAGATATGTAGCAGTATAAATTTTGGCCCTAATTTATGTAGAAAAATGACTTATTTGCAACATTTTACAATAGAAACTAAAAAAAAAATCACCTCTTTTTTCACTTGCAAAAAATAAAAAACCCAGCTGTGATTAAATAGCACAAAAAGAAAGCCCTTTTTCTGAAAAAAGATGATAAAAAATTTGTTTGGGGACAGTGTAGTGTGATTGAGTAATTGTCATTCAAAGTGTGAGAGTGCTGAAAGCTGAAAATTGGTCTGGGCAGGAAGGGTGTATTGAAGTGGTTAAGACACTTCTTTATAAATGATGCATTTTTCCAGTTTCCATTTCACTACTAGATGTGTTTTTGTTAATGACAGTAACCATCTACACGCTGTTATTCACAACAACACAAGCTGCCAGCTAGTACTCTAATCTCTCAAACCTTAATAATCTCTCTTCCCGGCTTGTGGTTGGGTCTTGTATAGTACAAGGATTTTAATCTTCTGGTGTTACTTATTGTTTTAATTGAATTATTGGAAGTGCAATATTATGCAACCTCAGTGGTGTGTACCCAGTGTCTTTTGTAGGCATTTTTTTTACATCCTTTTAAATCTGTTTTACTATTAAAATATGTTCTTTTTTTGCACAGAGAAGTGCAAATAAAGCGTCTTGGAAATTCTTCCTATAAGAAATGGGCTTTTGCTAACTGTGTAAAGAAATGAAATATGTTTTTTGGCAGTTATAAAAATTATGACTGGCTTCAAATTAGAACGAAAAAGCAATCCGAAATAACAATAAATTACAAAATGGACTGTATGGCAATTAGACATATTATATTATTTTTAATAAAGCACTAAGATTGACTGCACAGTATGCATCAAGAGGAATTCCATTTTGTTGCTTTAAAGATGCATGTCTTCTTAACTGAAAAAATGTACAAGGCTGGCAGCTTCTTATGGTCAAGCAGAAGCAGCCAAATGACTCATTTATTTTGACGTTGTGACTGGCAGCAAGTGATGTATCTCACTACAGTTATTGCAGGCTCTGCATTTTCAATGCTAGCTTACTGAATGCCTTAATGACTTTCTAACACTTTATCAGTTCACTTTGTGCTGAAGATGTCCCAACATGCTCACAAGGTAGATTTCATCACTAATAAGACTGCTAGTAAGTTTGCACTGGGGACATAGTAATGCTGTACTTTTGAAAATATTTCCTCATTAAAAGTGGTTGTATATTATTCCCCAAATCAGTTCTGATTATCAGCGCCCTCAACATTTTTTTTTTTGCTTAGAGAAAGAGTTTTTACTATGGTGTAAGTGATTTTGTTTAATTCTATTTTTATATCTGATGGTTGAATATATTTAAAGCTGAACTCCAGGCAGTTGTAAAAAAAAAAAAATCGAAAAGCCTATGCAATCATACAGTATATACTGTGATATTGGGGGTGTTTAGCTCAGTGATAGATGCATTTTCAGTGAGTTCACGGACAATAGGAACTTTCGGGTTTAAGGCATGGTAGCCCACTTTTATTAAAGAAAGTTCAAGAAAACAAAAATCAAATGTTTTCCCTCGCAGGGGGGTTTTCACCATCAATACCAAATAATGATAAATTCAGCCTCCTGGCTTATACATACAGCAAGGCTGCTCCGGCCTTTCACTTCAGGCTCTCGTCTGTCTCCTACAGACAATTTCCTTGCCAATACCATCCATATAGATAGCAGGTCCTCACTGTTCTGTCCCTCAGACTTAGGTCTCTGTCTTTCACAGTGCACATAAGACTCTTTGGCTTCTCCCAGTGCACACCTGCACTCTCTGGCTTCTCCCTTAAAAGTCTAGACTCCTCGGGAGGGTGGAGCCCAGAACCAGGGTCAGGTATCTACAAATAGCCAAGCACACACCTGACCAGTCAGTGTGCTGGTGGATCACAAAACCGGACCTAGGGCTGGGGATTTCATCCCATCCGGATTGCTATGAAATTCCCGGGCTCCAGGTCCCAAAACTGACTTTCCTAAACAATGAGGAAACTGAAAAGCCAGTTTCCTTCCAAACATGCAAACTCCCTGGAGCCCCTCAACCCGCCTGTTTGAGAATCCTGCGTCCTTCCCCTGTTGGGATACCACACTACCACAATACATAAAAACAATTCAGAGGTAATTTATCTCTACAAACTAGTGTAAATACATAAAGGTATCCTGGTATCAAACTACAGTAATTCCCTCAAAAGCACCCCCTCAGGCTGAAGGAAATAGGGGGTAACACAGAAAATTAGAGGCAGTGCATGTAAGCTGCCAAGAAACATGCCAAGAGGAGGGAAGAGCAGAAAGAGTGAAAGAGTGAGCTTACAAATATTCTGATCAGTGTCCTTGACCAACCTGTGTTCCTGCTACATGGTCAGACATCTGACTGCGCTGTTTGGCAGCCTTGATCACAAAATTAGCCGCACAGAATTACATTGGAGTACTGAAACTGAAATTCAGTTTTAATTGCACATAGTTTGGGTCAACTTCTACATTTACAAAGTTATAGCATGGCACGTGAAAAAAATATGTTTTGGACAATTGCAGTTGCCAGGTCAGAAATTAGTGTTTGAGCAGGCTGGAATAACGGATAAAGAAATGATGATTTATGTTTAATTGGGCAACTGACAGATAATGTTAAAAATAATTAATGTTAATTTAATGTTGATAACATTGATAAGTGTAAAGTTATATACTTGGGGCTAAGAATATGTATGCATCATACATACTAGGGGGAGTATAACTTGGGGAAATCAATGTTGGAGAAGGATCTGGTAGATTTTGGTAGATCATAAGCAATGCCAAACTGCAGTTTCCAAAGCAAGCAAAGTCCTTTCCTGTATTAAGAGATGTATGGACTCCAGAGAGAGATATCATTTTACCCTTGGTCAAATTATTAATAATAATACCTCATCTAGAAAATGCAGTTCAGTTTTGGGCACCAGTTCACAAAAAAGATATTGGGGAACTGTAAAAAAATGCAGAAAAGGGCAAGCAAACTGATAAAAGGCATGGAGGAGCTCAGCTATGAGAAAAGATTAGAGGAACTGAATTTTATCTCTCTTGAGAAGAGGAGATTAAGGGGGGGGGGGGGGGGGAGTATGATCAACATGTATAAATACATAAGTGGTCCATACTTAGTGAACTTGGTGGTGAGTTATTTATTCACTTTAAGGTCATCACAGAGGACAAGGGGGCATTCTACGTATTGAGGAACAGAGATTTCATCTCCAAATATGAAATGGTTTCTTCACAGTAAGAGCTGTGTAAATGTGGAATAGACTCCCTCAAGAGGTGGTTCTGGCCAACTCAGTAAATTGTTTTAATATAGGCCTGGATTCTTTCCTAGATATACCTAATATCACTGAATACTAATATTTATAGGTAAAGTTGATCCAAGGAAAATCTGATTGCCTCTTGGGGAATCAGGAAGAGATTTTTCCCCTGTTGGAGCAAATTGGATCATGCTTTATTGGGGTTTTTTTGCCTGCCTACTATTGTATAAATATTTTTTTTTCTTCTATTGGTTGAACTAGATGGACTTGTGTTTTTTTTCAACCAGAATATCTATGCAACTATGGGGGTCATTTAATATAGCGCGATTCTGCCTTCACGCAAATTTTACCGCACAGAATCGCACATTTGCGCTAATTAGCACGAAAATGGAATTCACAAAAGCCCTGAGGGAGAAAATACTCCCAGAATCAAATTCACTATATTGCCCAGACAACAGTGACTGACTAAAAAACTAGTCGTGGTAGAAGCAAGGGAATTGCACATGGAAATAATGTTTAGAGCATGATATGATCACCTAAATGGTTCTTAAAAATGTAGTATCTTGTTTAACCACTTCAATACCGGGCACTTAGAACACTTCCTGCCCAGACCAATTTTCAGCTTTCAGTGCTGTTGCGATTCGAATGAGAATTGCGAGGTCGTGCGACGTTGTACCCAAACAAAATTTTTATCATTTTGTTCCCACAAATAGAGCTTTCTTTTGGTGGTACTTGATCGCCTCTGCGTCATTTCTGATCGCCGCTATAAACAAAAAAACACTGAAAATTTTGGAAAAAACAAACATTTTTCTTTGTTTCTGTCACAAAAATTTGTATAAAGTACATTTTCTCCTTCACTGACGGGCACTGATGTGACTACACTGATGGGCACTGATGAGGCTACAGTCTTTACTGCGTCTCCGCTAGTTCATGGTGGTTTTCTTTCGAGATAAACACCCTTGTTTTACTATTTTTAAAACAAACCCATGTTGCAGCGTGCTGGAGCGTTAAGAGTAAGCTTAGCGTTGTCGTGACTTTCGACTTTTAACCAGACCCGTCCTTCACAAGATTCACGGGCCATAACTTCACCAATTTGTTCTATGATGTAAAAATTCTTGGTAAATCCACTAGTATAGTACGAGATTTGTAATAAAGGTACACGTTAAGGGAACGAAGATGGTGCTGATCAAAAAATCAGTCAGTGACAACAGACCCGTTATATCACTTAAACTAAGACCCTCATAAAAGAGG
>BLSH010248974.1:229966-254714 GCA_018402905.1 Glandirana rugosa | reverse complement strand
TTAATTTATTTTCCCTATCCCCATTTATTTGTAGGGCACTTGCCCTAGTTTGAAGATGATTTTAGAACAGTTATATGGCTTCTACCGTTAATTAATACTTTTCAGACACAGTTTGAAGATGATCCACATTCACCTCCATTTTTGCATTTTTTAAGTTTTTATTTTTTTAAAAATATTTAAAGTTATTTCCCTGTCCCCATTTTTTTGTAGGGCACTTGCCCTACCCTTACCCCCATTTTACTTCCTTTTGCAGCCCTCTGGGGCTTTCCAGGACTTTCCTACAGCCATTTTTGTGCCTAAAAGTTCGGGTCCCCATTGATTTCAATGGGGTTCGTTGTCCGTGCGATCGTTCGGGTTCCGTCCGGACCCGGACCCGGACTTTGTCCCGAAGTTCGGACGGACCAGCAGAACCCGAACTTCCAGGTGTTCGCTCAACTCTATTCATAATCTAATTTGTTTTTAAGAATGTTAGAATGTGTAATCTTATCATGTTTTGGTAAAATATTTTTTCTCTGTCTCTCGCTTGTTGCTGTCCATCTCATAAAAATCTTTTCCCAAACTCACACAGGTATCTTCACAAACCACAAACAATGCCATTGCTGTTGCAATAACATCACTGTTCTACACTCCAAGCACCACCAAATAGCACAGAATAAACTCCAGACTAATGTAATTCTACCACTTATATGTCCAAAGAAATGCAGTATATGTGTATTTATGTATAGGAGGGCTGCACACTTGGCACACTGGTGGCTAACAGCTTTGTGCTTCTATCTAGAAACATAGAGGTTCTGGGTTTGCATCCTGAGCATGTCACTTCATGTATAGAGGTTTTCTCTTCTCATAACACATGTCCTTACCAAAATTATGTCTAAATGTAGTATTTATGTGTAGGAGGGTTCCACCACTATTGCAAATTGTCACATGTTTTCTATGGGCAAGGACTATAATCAGCCTTAACATTTCCCAACCAGCAATAATTGCAGCTTCTTACCAAGCTAAATGCCCCAAAATGAGAGATGTTTTAAAGCAGAATGCTCACAGCACTGATCCATAACAAACCTTCAAAACAGATGGCATTTGCCAGAAACAGGTTGTTCAATGGTTATCCAGCCTTCCACAGTACATCTGCATTGGTTCATTTATTGCACCCCTGGGACTTAGGACTGTTTGACACCACAGCAATGGATGCCCCATGAATGTGGCTAAGGGCTTAGCACTTTTGCTGAGCAAACCTGGAGTTCATAGGTTCAAATCCCAAAGATGCCACGTCCTGTAGAAAAGCTGTCAGCTTTTCCTGTGTTAAACATAACTCATGTCCTTCCCAAAGTTTTATATAAATGTAGCATTTATGTGGACGTGGGTTCCACCACCATTGCAAATCTTGCACAATCTGCGATCTTGCCAAAAGTATTGGGACACGTGCCTTTATACACACATGAACTTTAATAGCATCCCAGTCTTAGTCTGTAGGGTTCAAATTTGATTTAGCCGACCCTTTGCAGCTATAGCAGTGCAGGGACCTTTTTTTTCCCGCACAAGAATCAGATCGCATGGGTGTTCGCACTCATGCGATCCGATTCCTTTCGGTATCCACAGTTAGCACTGCGATCTATGAACCAATCTGGGGGTGTCATTAATATTGTTAATAATGATCAAACATTCCCATAGACACACTCCTAAACCTCGTGGACAGTCTTCCCAGAAGAGTTGAAGCTGTTGTAGCTGCAAAGGGTGAGCCAACACAATATTGAACCCTACGGACTAAGACTGGAATGCCATTAAAGTTCATGTGTGTGTAAAGGCAGGCATTTTGACAATATTGTGTGGGCTAACACATTTGCAAATAGTAAGTGTTCTTGTTTATCAGGTGCAATCAGTTAGGCAGACATGAAGAGACAGATTGAATGACACTGGTGGGCGTGTACTTCCATTGGGCGTGTGTCGGTGTGCTAACAATACAACCTATGTTATATAAATGACTGCCGTAGGGGGGGTTTGGCCTGCGAAGAGGCCGTGTTATTTGCTGTGGTTTTTGGGGGAGTAGGGCTGAAGTTGTGCAAATGCCCCACTTGGGCTGTTAGTTGAAATTCTTGTGCATTTTGTCCATCAAAAGTGTGGCTTTGCTGTCAATGTTGTGTATTGTTGCTGTCTGACCAAGCATTTATGGTTTGGGAGCATCTGCTGACCTTCTACTCTTTGATCTCATTGCTTAATCATGTACACAGAAATGCATCTTCCAACAGAACTGTCACCAATGTATGTGTGTGGAATGTGGGGTGGTGGGTGCTATTGTTTGAATATGTGTCTTTTTAATATTTTGTATTTTTTTTAAGAATGACTGTTTTTTTGTATTTTTGTATAATCTTGCAGCTAAACATTTGTTCTTTGGTGTCTGTTGAGAGTAGTTGTACTATGAAATGTATAGCCTGCTATACACTGTGAACTTAAAGCCGTGTCCACTATAAGGCTTGGAAAAATTTTAGATTGTAAGCTCCTATGAGCAGGGTCCTTAGATCCCAATTGCTAGATGTTTGTCTAAATGTACCACCTAATATACTAATGCCACTAAATGAATGTACATAATTGTTGCTGCTGTGCAAATAAATGTAAATTCTTTTTTTAAATTTGTTTTGGGGGGAGCTGGGTTTGGAGAAGTGAAATGTCTTGCCAATGACAAATTATGAGGTGTGATCGTGGATTAAAAAAAAAACGAATCTCTTCAGCACACCTGCAAGTAAATGATAAAGGTTTTATGAAAAAAAGGGGGAAGGGGACCCTGGTGGCCAGTAAGTTAACAAAAGAACCTCATCAACTCCTGATCATGAGGCAGGTAGAATATAGTCTTAGGCGACTTAGTCACCATAGAATTGGAATAACGCCTCAAGGTTTACCCGGTAGCAGATTACTTGCAGTGTCACATTCCAGCTGAAGAGTTAATACTCCTCCTTCCCTGCTGCCAGGCCATTCAGAAAGCGCAGTGCCCTTTGTGCATGCACAGTAGGGAATCAGCAATGGAGGCGACAGCACCTGAGAGCCAATAGAAACATGGGCTGGGGCGCCAACATCACTAGCTTCCAGGACAGTGTCCTAATAATTAACGTCAGCAGTTGCAGGATGTGTAGCTGCTGACTTGTACATTTTCTGTGGTGGGGGGGCTGAGGCACCACTTTAATATCAGCTTGGTTACCTAGATTGGTGAGCTGGGATTAAGCCCCAGCTATCACATGGTACTTGGGCTTATCTCAACAACCTGTACCATGTGAATAGCTTCAGCTAATCACAGATCAGTAGTAATCCCAGCTGACATGAATGTCAAACAATTCTGACTGTTCAAAGTTTGGCTGGTACAATGATTTGTATGGTATTAGCAAGCCTACATGATACATTTAAACAAGGCTATCTAACTCACAGAGTAGTTCAATGGCATGGATGGTATCACCTTCTGAAAACTTGCATTGTACTCAGCATTATATGCTGAAAATATGCAAACGTTTTTTCAAGCAAATCATGTTCATACAAACCTTCAATGGATTCTGCAGGTTCAAGCCCAATTGACATCAGCTATTCCCACATATGTCGTGATATGCAGTTGATATGCTAATTGACTTAAATGGGCGTTATTTTTATGCGCTGCGCGATCGCATATTTGCGATATAGTGAATTAGCCCCTATGTGATATTAGTCCCAATTGGTCTTTACATCTTGTTAATGTGTATACCCCGCCAAAATGTGGTTATAGCGCAAGAAAGGATTAGAACCCCTGTTGGGTTTTTACTAGTATCCATTATTGGATGTTCCTTCACTTTCTATCCCACTGACATTTTATCAGACAGGAGGTGAGGAAAGCACTCATATAGCTTTAAATTCATATGGATTTATATAGCGCTGCGCAAACTGTTGGTGCTATATAAATCCTGTATAATAATATTCAACAGCAATACAGACAGAAATACGCTTTCACTGGGACCAAAGGGAAGTGAAGGCAAATCTTTCTAACAAAGCCCTATAGCGGTAAAATAACAGATAGGGTTTCTAATCCTTTCCCATTATAGGCAAAACAAACAAAAGGTTTTGGTTACAAATACACTTTAAAATTTCACACCTGTAAAATCAATCAGTGAGGTGTCAGTATAATCATTGAAACATTCTGATGGCGCTGAATGACCCACTTAGTTTTCCTTAATCTGGGGTTCATGTAATTCAGTCCAAATTAATAGGCCTGCTTTGGCAAATGATATGATACTGTGCTGCACAACTTGGCAAGATTGCCAAGACCCTGACACTGAGCTGCAGCACGGTGGCCAAGACCATACAGTGGTTTAACGGGACAGGCTCCACTCAGAAAAGGCATCGCCATGGCCGACCAAAGAAGTTGAGTGCACGTGCATATCCAGAGGTTGTCTTTGGGAAATAGAGATATGAGTGCTACCAGCATTGCTGCAGAGGTTGAAGGGGTTGGGGGGGTCAGTCTGTCAGTGCTCAGACCATACGCCGCACACTGCATCAAATTGGTCTGCATGGCTGTCGTCCCAGAAGGAAGCCTCTTCTAAAGATGATGCACAAGAAAGCCCACAAACAGTTTGCTAAAGACAAGCAGACTAAGGACATGGATTACTGGAACCATGTCCAGTGGTCTGATGAGACCAAGATAAACGTATTTGGTTCAGATGGTGTCAAGTGTGTGTGGCAGCAACCAGGTGAGGAGTACAAAGACAAGTGTGTCTTGCCTACAGTCAAAAATGGTGGTGGGGAGTAAACGGGGGCGTGGCCTGGCACCGGAGGAGAAGGACGCATGGGGACTGAGCTCTTACAATTCCCAACCCTATCCACGACCATCCTGGGGAAGATAGGCATCAATCAAGGTAAAATACATCCACAACTCTCCCCCACACCTTACAGTACCTCCAGTGCCCTTCTTCTGCCGGCGGCGGCGGCCGTAGTAGGACATCAGGCTGACACCGCACCTCAGGCCCCAAGTCCGAGCCAATTCCTCCCCACATAAAGCTGCCAGAAGATCTCGAACACACCCGGGACACACCGCCAAAGGTCATCTCCTCTCCCACCTCTCACCAAGCAAACACTCGCGCCAACTGTCCGCCCGGCGCGCATCCGTCCACAAGCCCGCCACGCGAGTCCCAGGCTCTATTGCGGCCTATAGAATACAGCCGCGGCGGCCATCTTGCTACACCCGCGGACGGGAAACGGGCACAAACAACACCCAAATCAAGCTATTTCGAGCCAAAGGCAACAAGATTCCATCCAAAGTAACCCCCAAGTATCACCTGAGCGGCCAGCAGAGTGAGAGACCCCTAAAACCCCAGTGGAGCGGCCATATTGGTACACCTCAGGCCTATCCCCAGTCAGAAACATACTTAGAACAACACAGAACCAAACTCAGGCCTGCAAGGGTAGATCTCTCACACCACATTATAACATAAACCTGAGTGAAGACCTTTGAACTATTAGCACAAGACTCTGACCCAAAAACCTGATCCGTATAGCAGCTAACACTCTAAAGAACAGAATAACAACACAGACAAACATGGCAGCCTAATCCAAGCTCTGAAGCGTAGCCCGGAGAACTATCACCCCTTGCGATCGATCAACACCTCCTGGAATCAAAAATCCACACAGGCGCACAATACTAAATGGCAACAAGGAAACGGAAGGACGACCACCACCCCAAAAAACTCACGGCCTTCTTCCATAGACCAGCACCCATGGACAACGGATCCCAGAAGAGCAGCGAGCCAAGAAACACTTCTCAACCGGACTCATACACAGATCTACCGGACGCAGACCCAATCATAGAAGCAGATGCACCACTTTCTCCTTACCCAGAAGACTTCTCAACAACAAACCCCACCACGGGTAGCCCAGCCAAAGCTAGGATGAGGCTGGATTCACCATCCAACCCGGCGCTATCTGGCAACAGAAGCCCTAATCCCACCAACCCAGAGGATGACCTACATACCTCTATAGCAGCCTTCGAAACGACGGGCCAACCCGTACTTGACACCACTATGAAAGACATGCTACTCTCATTCCAAACATCGTTGATGTCCAACCTATCAGGACTATTCACCAAGTTCAATACCGAACTACACCACCTGGACGACAGAGTGTCACACATCGAAAATAAAATGGGGGAATGCACCAGCACAGTCAACGAACTGGTGGACGCATATGAAGACACCAAATCTGACAACACTTGGATAAAAGCAAAACTAGCCGATCTAGAAGACAGATCTAGACGCAATAATATCAAACTCCGCGGAGTCCCCGAAACAGTATCTCAGCATAATCTTCAAAAATATGCTCACGATCTTCTCTCTGCCCTAATACCAGGTCTATCCCCAGTAGAAAAAACAATTGACCGTATCCACCGCATCCCAAAACCCAAACACCTAGCGGATTCAATCCCTAGGGATGTGCTTATGAAAATACACTTCTTTCCGGTGAAAGAACAACTGCTCCTAAGAGCAAGACAGCGTAACTCTCTGCCAGCTCCATTTGACCAAATTCAAATCTACGCCAACTTGTCGCAGTTCACATTACAACAAAGGAGACAGCTGAAGACTGTTACCAAGGCTTTAAATAACCATAAGATTGTCTACAAATGGCGTTACCCAGCCACTCTCCTAATTACCCACAATGGATCCTCCCACTCTATCAACCATCTACATGAAGGACTATGACTACTCAAGTCCTGGAATATTATCCCAGATCCACCTCAAGAAGAAACCATCCACCCCCCTTCCAACAGGTCCAATCCAGGAGCTCATCCCCACAACAACAAACAAAGACCCAGCGACTAAAGGATCCCAAGGGTCCACCATCTTCGCCATATTCTCCGGCCTGCCTAATGAGCCTATTGCACGAAGAGCTCAGAACTTGATTGAACTCACAAACTCTCCCCCCATCAGTTTAGCAGCTACACTTGTATCAGCTGCTCGTTTTCAATTAACACCAGTTGTTACACGGTCCTAATGTTGAGGACCCTGAGTTGAATGGCTTTACTGTTCTTATGTTTTCACTTCTCTTTTGTTCTGTTTTTTCTCATACTGTTATACCTCGTGACTCAAGTGCTACCCCAGACATCCAGCAACTGAACCGACCTAATCACCTCACCAAGTATCTCTTAAAGGTTCCTCATTCCAACCGCCTACTATCAGTAAGCAAAGACACCGAGGACCCCTGCAATCATCTTCCAGGAGACTAAAAGCGAAGGTAAACTGCACCAGATCTCGACTAAGCAAGTAAGTGCTCCTACCATACACTACAAGCCCCAAAAATGACCATCACAGTCTTATCCCTAAATGCCAGAGGACTAAACCACCCGGCAAAAAGGACATCCCTCTGGAAAACAGCCTTACAACTACACAGCGACATTGTATGCGTCCAGGAAACGCACTTTATGATAAACAACTCACCCCAATGCAAGCACAAATCATTTCCCCATGTATTTCAGGCCAAATTCCATAAAAAACAAAGAGGAATTCTAATCGCAATCAGAGACTCTGTATCCTTCCAGCTCCATCAGAGCATTATAGACCCCAATGGTCGATACATCATCATCATCTGTACCATTAACGCGAACAAGTACACCCTGGCATCTATATATGCCCCGAATCAGAAACAGATCTCATTCCACAACAAAATGATCAGGAAAATCAAGAAAGTCCAACAAGGCCACATACTCCTCTGTGGCGACTTTAACCTAGTCCCAGACCACCAACTGGACTCAACCTCCAAACCTAAAAGAACCCTACCATCATTGAACCCACTTTTAAAGAGCAATGACCTATACGATGCATGGAGATGTGGCCATGCAGAAGAAAGAGACTTTACGTTCCTATCTCCAAGACATAAATCATATTCAAGGATTGATCTATTCATCCTAGATAAATGGCTTTTACAAAATGTTTACTCATCTGAGATCCATGCAGCCACCTGGTCCGACCACGCGCCAATAACAATTACACTACTAGACAAAAAAACACTTTCCAATTCGTATCTGTGGCGCACCAACAACTTCTTACTACAAAATCCTCAACACACAAAAACTATTTCAAACAAGCTTGAAGAATACTTTATCAACAACACAGGCTCAGTGGCGGACCCGATGGTTGCGTGGTGTGCTCATAAAGCTTATATAAGAGGTATCCTCATTCAACTGGGGGCTAGGTTGAAAAGTGAGAGAACGCAACGTATAGACGCCATAACAAAGGAAATCAATACACTAGACAACCTAAACAAAAAATCACCAACCCCTGACACAACATCGAAAATCTTTAGCCTACGCCAAAACTTACGAGATCTAATACTCCAATCCCACGAAAAATCCCTATGTAAACTAAAAGCTACTAACTTCACGACAGGAAACAAAGCAGGGAAAGCCATGGCCAGAGTAATTAAAGGACGACGCGAAAAATCAAAAATTCCATACCTATATCATCCAGATTCCAACAAAAAACTGCTTAACCCCAAAGAAATAGCAGATGCCTTTAGCAAGTACTATAGTACTCTCTATAATATCCAAAATGACCACACAACACACCAACCATCTATGGAAGAAATCAAATCCTTCCTAGATCATGTCTCACTCCCTAAGATAACAGACGATCAATTGTCCGCATTAAACAAACCATTCACCCCAACAGAATTATACCAAACTATAGACCACCTGCCTAATAACAAAGCCCCAGGTCCCGACGGCCTGTCGGGGGAATACTACAAAACATTCCACCAAATCCTATCTCCCCATCTACTAACTATCTTCAATAGAGCCACAACCACTTCTCTCTTCCCGCCCAAAATGTTAAATGCTACAGTCATCACCCTCCCGAAACCCGGGAAAGTCCCTGATTCCCCCAAAAACTTCCGCCCAATTGCACTACTCAACATTGACCTGAAGATATTCGCTAAACTACTAGCCAACAGACTAACGGATGTCCTTCCATCCTTAATAAACAAAGACCAATCAGGCTTTACTAAAGGTAGACAAACCTCAGACGCCACTAGAAGATTAATAAACCTTACACACTATGCAGAACAATCAGGAACGCCTTCTCTGCTCCTGTCCCTGGATGTAGAAAAGGCGTTCGATAGAGTACACTGGAAATACCTCCATTCGGTGCTCCAAAAATTTGGCTTCCAAGGAAGTATTCTTACAGCAATAATGGCATTGTACTCATCCCCATCGGCCCAAGTATTCACCTCAGACTGTATATCCAAACCGTTTGAAATCACAAACGGAACACGACAAGGCTGCCCCCTGTCCCCCCTGATTTTCAACTTAACAATAGAGCCCCTCGCAGAACACATAAGAACAAACCCACTAATAACAGGCCTCAGAATTGACACCCAAGAACATAAAATAAGCCTATTTGCGGATGACGTAATCCTTATATTGACAAATCCATATTCATCACTATCTGCAGCACAACACACCTTGAACTGGTTCAGTAGGATATCGTACTACAAAGTTAATGAAACCAAGTCCTCTATCCTAGGAATAGGCATTGATAGTGTGCAATCCAATATAATCCAACAAACGTACCCATATTCATGGGCAGAACACAGTATAACCTACCTGGGAATACAAATAACAAAGAACACCAAAAACTTATTTTCGTCCAATTACCTCCCTTATCGGACCAAACTCCAAGTCGACCTACAAAACTTATCTAAATTCGAATTCTTAGGGGCAGGGAAACTGGCAGCATTCAAAATGATGTATCTCCCCCAACTCCTATACCTCTTCAGGTCTCTCCCAATCCCTATCCCGCACAGTTACTTCAAGTCCCTACAATCACTCCTGTCCACACACGTGTGGCAAGGAAAGAAACCCAGAATCGCCCACACCAAACTCATCAAGCACCGCACAGCGGGAGGCATGGGTTACATTGACTTCAAAGATTACCACACAGCAAGCATTCTCTCACAAATGAAAGAATGGTTCCTTCCCTCTCCTGACACCCACTGGGGCTCCATAGAAGCACATTACACGCACAAAAACACACTGCAGTCATGGCTAGCAGGCACACTACTAAAATCAGCCGCCCCCTCCCATATCCCCCCTCCCATGACGGCATCCTTAAACGCCTGGAAATCTCTAACAGCTCAGACCCTCTCACCAGAAAAATGTCACGTAATAAAAACCCCTCTACAAGCTCTTGAACACATCATTGACAATGTGTCCCTCTCCAACTGGACCAAAAAAGGCATTCGCCATATTGAAGACCTGTCCACCTCACTTGGCCCAAAATCGTTCTCACAATTAGCCTCAGAATATTCACTACCACCCACCGACATCTACCTGCACCTACGCATCTCACACTGCCTCTCAAAAATTCCCAAGGGGAGTAGAGAAATCCACCCTAAAGCATGGTCATTCCTATCCCCCAGCTCACCTATCAAGAAAGGGATTTCACTATTTTATGGACTACTCCAGCAAAAAACAAACTTCACAAAAAACAATGCAATTCTCAGTTGGGAATCTGATCTAGACAAATCCTACACAACAAAACAATGGACTCAAGCTTGCAAATCCATTTACAACACGACAAAAAGCACTAAACTATGGGAGATGTCCCAGAAATTAATGCTACGATGGTACTTGACACCTGACAAAATTTCTCGTTTCAGGGGCAAACCCTCAGACAAATGTTGGCGCGAGTGCGGCCAAAAAGGGGACATACTACACATATTCTGGAGCTGCCCCAAGCTGACAATCTTCTGGCAGGGGATAGAAACGCTCATAGCAAAAATGGCAGGTACGCACATCACAATACCTCCAGGACTTGCACTGCTGAACCTAGACCTTGAACTCCTACCCCCAAACATCAGACACTCAACTCTACAACTCCTTCTAGCAGCAAGAATCACAATAACTAGACACTGGAAGGACCCCAATCCCCCAAATATCCTAGAAACCATAGAAACAACAAACACTCACCATACCTATGAAGTACTACTAGCATCGGCAAATGGGGAAAAACATAAAACCTCAAAAAAATGGGAACCATGGACGACTAGGAAATGAAAAATAAGATGGGCCCGCCAAGTAAGCATAGATAAATCTTCTCTTTCATGACAGGGAGTGAGTCCCCCCCCAACAAGACACAGTTTGTTCCCATATGGGGTGTCTGGGGAGGGATCCAATCCTCAAAAGCTTAGGCGAGCCCTAACCTAGCTGGACCCAAAGACAACAACCAAAGAGAGATACCTAAAGACCTCAATCTCGGATTGTACTAAAAAAAAAAAAAACAAAAAAAAAACCTAGAGCACCATCACACAGCACTGAAATTGCCACACTCCTTAACATTTCCTCATGGTCGGTATATCCTTTGATGTTACTTTTACCTTTCACTCTTTACCTTTGATACTCTATCTCAAACCTTGCTTTTAACAACGATGATACAAACTTTGTATGGTTCAACTGATCTACACTCGAGCCGGGGTATGCCCAGAGGCTCTGTTTTGTTAATACCTTTCTTATAAAATCAATAAACAATACTGAAATAAAAAAATGGTGGTGGGAGTGTCATGGTCTGGGGCTGCATGAGTTCTGCCTGCAATGGGGAGCTACAGTTCATTGATGGAACCGTGAATGCCAACATGTCAGAGACTGGGCCGCAGGGCAGTATTCCAACATAACGACCCCAAACACACTCCAAGATGACCACTGCCTTGCTAAAGAAGCTGAGGGTAAAGGTGATGGACTGGCCAAGCATGTCTCCAGACCTAATCCCTATTGCGCATCTGTGGAACATCCACCTGGTCCTTGATGTCGTCATGGAGGAGTGGAAAAGAACTCCAGTTGCAACCTCTGAAGCGCTGGTAAACTCCATGCCCAAGAGGGCTAAGGAAATGCTGGAAAATAATGGTGGCCACACAAAATAACACTTTGAGCCCAATTTTGAAATTTTCGCTTAGGGATGTACTCACTTTTGTTGCGAGTAGTTTAGACAATAATGGCTGTGTGATGAGTTATTTTGAGGGGACAGCAAATTTGCATGGTTATACAAGCTGTACACTGACTACTTTACATTGTAGCAAAGCGTAATTTCTTGTGTTGTCACATGAAAAGATATAATAAAAATATTTACAAAAATGTGAGGTGTACTCACTTTTGTGAGATACTGTATGTATATATATATATATATATATATATATATATATATATATATTGTATATATTTTTTATACTTGTGCGATAAAGCATTGCCAAAGCCCATTGTCTTTTCCCCCCTATTGCCATAACTGCATTAAAATGTTCGACAGGCTTAAAAGGAGAGGCAGAGTTTCTGCATGTGAAGGTAGTAGAGGCAAGGTTCTGCAGGATAAAGCTTTAGTCAGGCTGCACCATCTATAGGCAAGGAACTTGTTGCTTTTATACCTGGGCGTTGCCATGATATACAATTAGAGCATATGGAGGAAGTAGTAGTTGAGTTGCTGACAAAACCTTTCTTCCTCCTCCCAGTCTCATAGCAGTCAGTCATCTGCTGATGCTGTTAATGAGCCCTTTTTCTTCTCCTCAGCAAATCCCGTCAACCCCTGCAAACTGGCACGGAGGAATTCTTTTGTCACATGGTTAGTCATTTGCTGCAAGAGGATGAATTTGGTCATTTGCAGGTATTCCTTGTTTCAGATATTGAGGAGGAGGAAGACAGCACCAGGGACATATAGGGAGAGGACATCAGGCAGTGTTATTACTGCAACTGCAGCTTACTGCCAAGTGGGCTCCAGTGATTGGGAAGGGGGTTGAAGGGTGAATGATGAGGTGGCAAACCATAAATGGTAAGGAGAAACTGTGGGAGAGGCAGAACAGTAAAGAGGGTGGACTTTTCCAGGGGCAAGGGCAGTCTGCAGAAGACTGGAGGGAGCAGCCATTCTATTCCATCTGGCAGCACTGCCCCACAAGTATAGGTTTTCCCCAGGGTTGATCCACGAAGCTCTTTAGCAATTTTTAACACATCTACTGCTAACAGCCCTGTTAAGGTATGCTGGGATTGTTGCAGCCATTAGGATACCTCACACCTGCCCTGCACCACACCGCAAAGCTTGGTGGGGACCATACCTTAGTAACAGCAGTAGGTTTGAATGCCTTCCCATTCCCATGTCTTAATGCTTTCCATATCCACCCTACACCTTTCCACAAGATTCTCCTTCTGCATTCGCTGAAACAACTGCTGCTTCTAGTGACAGGGATGGAAGTCTCACAAGGGGCTTTAGGGGCTTAGCGTATGCCAGGTCAAGTTAGTAAGAGGGTCAGTATGGAGCCACACTGAGTAGAGTCAAGTGAAGGCTTGACCCTGTTCATAAGTCTCATATGTCTCCAACATCAACCCTGCCATTTTCAGCAGTATCCTTTAGCAGGCAGGCAGAAAAGATGTTCCCATATCACCCACATCCCAGTGTCTAAATGCCAGCTTGGCAGATGCTCCCATTCCAGCTTTTAGAGTGGTTTCCCTTCTGCGAGTTAAAGGACTGTTCTACACCTCAGTGTAGAACAGTATACACAATTATATTGGCTAGAAAGCATGTGGATGGTAATATGTCTGAGTTGAGGAACCATGCTGTTAGGGGCAGAGTCTACATGACCACAGACCCATAATCCAGCAAGCATGGGCAGGGACACTACATGTTCTTCAAAATACATTGGGTCAATTTGTTGATGGCCAGAAAGGATTAAGAATGGGGCACAGAGCTGATTGTTAAGCAATGTGCCTTGTTCATTGGTGATAGCACAGTCACATGTACCCCCTTCTTATCACTGGCCTCATTCTCTGACTGCTCAGAAAAAACAGCCCCCCCCCCCAAGCACCCCAGAGTCTATAGAATCTCCCAGGAAAAGCCCTGCCATGCGGTTTTGTAGCCAGGCAGACAGGAGCCACACTGGGTCAAAGATTCTGGCAGTTCTCCAGGGTCAGGCTGAGAGGTGGCTTACCTGATGCCATCTTTTGCAAGGCAAAGTTGTGGAACAGTGGCCATTCTTTGATTTTTCAGCGGTTCATGGTTAAGTACTTTTATTATTATTATTATACAGGATTTATATGTCGCTAACAGTTTGCGCAGTGCTTTACAACATGAGGGCAGACAATACAGTTACAATACAACTCAATAAAGGAGGAATCAGACTCTAGCTTTAAGGCTGCATTAACATTTGAGCTTGAGCATTCACAGACGACTTTGGAAATTTTTCTGCTGTGTGCGTTTGTATGTTTTTTTCAGGTGTATTCAAGCTTGAGTGTTTTTGTTTTAGCCAATGGAATGCTAGTTACTGGGAGGAGGAGATGGTTGTTTACATTTGAAAACCCTAATTTTCAGGTGTTTTTCAGGTGCTCCCATTGAAGTTTATGGGACCAAACATGCCCCATTCTGGTTTACAAGTAGCTCATTTAAGCTTCAGATGTTACGTTAGCCACTTAAGGACCGTAAGTATTTCCCACATTAGGACCAGAGCACTTTTTGCTATTCGGCACTGCTTCGCTTTAACTGACAATTGTGCGGTCATGCGAAGTTGTACCCAAACAATATTGACGCCTTTTTTTCCCCACAAATAGAGCTTTCTTTTGGTGGTATTTGATCCCCTCTGCATCACTTCTGATCACCGCTATTTACAAAAAAAGAGTGACAAATTTGAAAAAAAAAAAAAAAATTTTCTGTTTGCTTTAACCACTTAAGGACCGGAAGGATTTCCAGCTTTTTTTTTGCGATTCGGCACTGCGTCGTTTTAACAGAAAATTGCGCGGTCGTGCGACTTTGTAACCAAACAAAATTTGCGTCCTTTTTTTCCCACAAATAGAGCTTTCTTTTGGAGGTATTTGATCACCGCTGCGTCATTTCTGATCGCCGCTATAAACAAAAGAAGAGCGACAATTTTGCAAAAAAACCCAAATTTCTTACTTTTTGCTAAAATACAACTCCAAAAAAAAAATTAAAAAAAACATTTTTTTTCATCGGTTTTGGCCAATTTATATTCTTCCTCATATTTGTGATAAAAAAATTCACAATCGGCGTTTATTGATTGGTTTGCACAAAAGTGGTCGCGTTTACGGATGATGAGAATTAATTTCTGGGGTTTTTATTTTTTTTAAATTTTTTACTAGAAATGGCGGCGATCTGCGATTTTTAGCGGTACTGCGATATTTCAGCGGACATGTCGGAACATTTTGACACTTTTTTGGGACCATTGGCATTTATACAGCGATCAGTGCTATAAAAATGCACTGATTACTGTGTAAATGCCATTGGCAGTGAAAGGGTTAACCTGCAGGGGGCGCTCTAAGGGTTAACTGTGTTCCCTGGGTGTGTTCTAACTGTGGGGGGACTGCCCTAGCTGGGGAAGGGAAGTGATCACACCTTCCGTGTAGAGGAAGGCTGTGATCACAGCCCTTCCCCCTCTCACAGAACGGAGGTTCGTGTTTACTTACACGGACCTCCGTTCTTTCACTCCGGGGGGGGCATCGCGGGTGGCCGGCGGAGATCGAATCCGTTGCACCCGCTCCCTGGCCCTCCCCGGACACGGTGAACGCGCGGGCGCGCCTCCCGGCGGCGCACGCTCACTGGGCTCAATCTTGTGTCGTATGACGGCGATCTGCGTTATCGAGCCACACTGTCGCCGTCAATTGCCGATCAGCCGTCGGCAAGCGGTTAATGCAAAAAAATTAAAAAATAGTGACAGGGATCAGTAGATCTCTTACATGCCCCCTGCCAGCCAATCGCGAGTAGAACCGCGGCCACACTGCTGCAGAGTCCGGCGGGCACGAGAGTATGCTGTCTGCAACACGCTCACGCCCACTAGCCATGCATGTAAACGGCGATTCAGGCTACAGCACCACTCTGCAGCAGTAAAAGTACGCAAGGCAGTTGGCAAATGGGGTGCCTGAGTGCCCATATCTGAATAGGCACAATTTAAAAGCATAGACTTTGTTGTTTTGGGGCTTTGAACTTAAAGCTATACAAAGTTCAGGTGTGAATCTGAGCTAGGAGGTCCTGCATGAGGTCTGAAGAGTTTTTGGTCACTTTGGCCATACTGCATAGGCTGCACCAGCAGTAGTGGCCATCAATGATTAGTTGTGAGACTATGGTACAAGAATATGATCTGGAGAGCTGGGGTTCTTTTTGATGTGACAGTGGCTCATCACTTAGAACACATGCAGCATCCTGGCATCTATTGAAGAAGTGACCAGAATGATGAGCTGCAACAAGGCGGGGGTTAGTGATATGATCCCTCTCTTGTTCCTCCTGGAGTATGCACTCAATGGATTGATAAATCAGGCATGTAAGACACAACAGCAGGAGGAAGAGAAAGGTTTGTTTCTGTCTTAGGGCCAGCAGGTTCTTTTGCTTATTGCTGCCATTGTTATGAGACAGAGGTAGCAGATGGAACAGCAGGAATATAAGGATAAGGAGGAGGGATAGGGCGAAGACAGTGAAGCGAAGGAGAAAACGTGGCAAGTTTTCAAGGAAACATTTCAACTCTCCCATGCTCCAGGACTTCTACATGGGTAGAGTGAGTTTGAGGACAGCGTTGTTCTGAGTAGCACCGAGGACTTGGTAAATGGGCTCTTTTATGTTCAACACATTGAATACATTTCCTGATGATGACAGGATCCCTCCCACTACCAACTTGCCTCTGACCCTCTGGTCTCTGAAAGGAGGAGCAGCAATGGCAGCTGCCTCAGTAATGCTTTTAAGCGTTTTTGCAACCATACTGCACAGGCCTACCTGCAGGCAGCATCTGAGCCACATAATCTCAGACTACACTGGGTCCATGGCTAATGCAGACACATTTAGAAGTTAATATCCCGAGAAATACAGAATGTTTAGGTTGGACCACTGGCTGTACAGTATGCACTGAGATTTCAGGTTTGCTCTGTAGCCAGTGTGCTGTCTGAGAAGGCCTTCAGCACTGCAAGAGATTTTGTTACTGAAAGAAGAATCAGCCTGTCCCCTGACATAATGGACTGGCCAACTTTCATAAAAATGAACTGGTCATGGATTAGCAGTGAGCAGAATATCCCTGCTGTTGATGCTGTCAACTATATTTTCAATTGTTGTTAAATTTCTATTGTTTGTTGCAAGGCAAATCCTCCTTTCTGTGTGCAAATTTGCCACCTATTCTAGTACTCCCCTCTCCCTTTCTTATATTGAAGCCTAACCAAGCTGTGTACATACTGTCCAGCCACTGAGCGATTTTTGAGGCTACTGGCTCTCCAATAATACACTGTAATGTTTATTGTGAGCTAAAACCTGACTTATTACCTCCTATTTGCTGCCTATTCAAATGCTTGTGTACTGCCCTGGCGATAGCCACATGGCCATATTTGGGCAATGTCATCACGATCCTGGCTGTCAATCATTGCTAAGAAAGCAGCAGATGCTTGCACCTGCTGCGTCTTTGCCAATCACTAACATTACCCAGGCCAATTAACTTACATGGCCGGGAATACCTGGCTACGGAAGTAAGAGGGCGGGGAATAGAGCATTATAATATTACCTAAACATGGTCACGTGCCAATATTTGGGCAAAGATGTCATCACTATCCTAACCCCTTACTTTAGCTGATACTAAAGAGCCAGGACCTTAGTAAATTCCTCTCTTCCATTAATGCCCAGGCCTCTATTCCATAAATGGAAAAATTATATCCCTACTCTTAAAGTTAAGGACTGGAAATACATATGCTATGGCACAATATACCAAAATGGTGATCTCTGCTAAAGGCCAATTTTAATTACAAAAGAAATAAAAAAAAACTATAAAGAGCCAAGAGTTCTTAGAACTTAGAAGGACAGTTAGGTCTATGGATCTGTGAGCATGGGGGGGGGGGGGGCTGGAAGCACAAGTATATGTAGCTCACCACACTGTAATCCACAATACAGCACTGTATATCACTATATAGCAGCATGGTATAGTTCTGTATTGCACAGTATAACAAAATATTCCAGATCGCAAGGATAACTTGTCACACAGTGGCAGTGTTGAATTATAAGTCACTGTGGTGAGTCTATAGCAAGAGCTCTGCAAGTCACAGTGACCCCTGTGTGGGATGACTATTACACAACATAACTGAAACAAAACTTGCAGCAGACTTGCAGAATGTTTTCAAAGAAAGTTGATCTGGAGTCATGTAATATGCACTGCTGTAATTGTGGAACAAACTTGTGAAACCTGGCAAGCCTAGCAAGTCATTTTCAAACTTGCAGCTCAATTGCTTTCTATCTGGGATAGCACTGTTTAACACAGTACTATAGCACTGTATATCAAAGTATATCTCCCTACAGAGCGATCCCTAGCTAGCTTTCCCTAACTTGTTCCAACACATACTCATGGCTGATGGGAGCCCACCCTTTATATATTTCCAGCCAAAAATTCAAAGCTTCACTGAAACGCAAAACCACGAGGTTCAAATTGAACCCAAGATGGCTCCGAACCTCATCCCTAATTATAATACAATTCACAACTAAACAGTCTGCTGTACTGACACTCATTTATTTATTACATGCCAAGAAAACATTTTGTACTTTCCAAAGCAGATAAATATTTCAGAGCTGTACTACAAAATTAATACAAGAATATATTCATAATAAACCATAGACTGATAAGAGCTGAATACATTTATTTGTTTATTTATAAGTCATCAGGTGCAGACTAAAATGTGAGAAATAAGCAAATGTATCAATTTCTAATTTTCAAATTTTTGGTAGTCAAATATGATTTGTTGCAATAATTGTTTTGTTGAATGATTTATAGTTTGGAACAGTAATCTTATGCTGATGGATTTGGCACCAAACATCGTATTAGAGGTATAAAATATGGGTGGCAAATTAATTATTTGTTTTTAAATGGCCTCATGGGAAAATGGGAAATGTTGCTTCTATCATGGGTCTGCAACCTCTACTGTATTTCTCTTCATGCTTAGCAGTAACTTTACATGCATCTCTGGTAATCAGATGCTCCCAAGAACCTATGAAGTGCAATATCCTACCTGGGCAGGGTGACTGTAGCCCCCAGAAAAGCATGCTATAGCTAACATAATCCAGGCATTGGTCAGGACAGTGCTATCAAAGCAAAAGTGCTCACACAGAGAAGTCAATATGCGAGCAAGGGTTAGAATTAGCAGAGTAGAAACAATGTCAAGGCCTAAGAAGCTAAATTAGTGAAAACCAGAGGTCACTGTCTAATCCAACTTAGCCTAAGCAGTGCTGTATTTTGGCTTTGTGCTGCCCTGGGCAAGACTAAAATTGCGGACGCCCGTGAAATGGTGACAAACAACGTAAATTTTACTACCCATAGAAGCTTTAAAAGCCTTTACTTTTGATTTACAGAGAGGGTTTGGTGCTAGAATTACTGCCCATGATCTGACATTCACGGTGATACCTCACATGTGTCGGACAATCGCTGTTTGCGTGTGTGCAGGACTGAGACACGCGTTTGCCTTTGCGTGCGAGCATATGAGGATGGGGGCACTTTACAATTTATTTTTTTTTCTTTAATTAATTTAATTCATTTTTTTATTTTTACACTGTTACTTTATTTTTTTTTTTAGCACTTTTATTGCTGTCACAAGGAATGTAAACATCCTTGTGACAGCAATAGGCAATGACAGGTACTCTTTATGGAGAGATCTAGTGTCTACAAGACCCCAATCCCTCCTCTGCCCTTAAAAGCCTTCAAAACACCAAGATCAGTGTTTTTGAATGCTTAAGATTTTTCTAAACTGGAAGTAATGTCATGTCATCACTTCTGGTTTACTGTTACGAACAGCCGAGCAAAGCTGGTCGATCAGGTCTCGCGATGGGATGGGAGAGTTGGGAAAGGCGGCAGGGAGGCGGCATTGGAAGCTCTTTACCACGTGATCAGCCGTGATTGATCATGATGTAAACAGGAAGAGCCGTTTATCGGCTTTTCCTCTGCTCGTGTCTGCAGACGCGAGTAGTGGAGAGCCGATGGGCTGCTCTCCTGATGGGGGGGTCTGTGCTGATTGTTTGTCAACGCAGCCCCCCTCGGATTGCCACACTGGACCACAAGGGAGCCTGCCCAGGGGCCAATAGGGAGAGCACACCCAAGGACCACCAGGGAGCCGACCCAAGACCATCAGGGAGCCCACGCTAGACCACCAGGTAAGGGGCATCATGCCCAACATGGCTGGCACTCAGTGCCAATAACAGATGCCACCTTAGACCACCAGGGAATATACACCTTACAGTACCCTCTTATCAGTGTCCACCAGTGCCACCTATCAGTGCCCACCAGTACCCACCAGTGCCACCTATCAGTGCCCAGTGCCACCTATCAGTGCCGCCTATAAGTGCCCGTCAGTGCCGCTTATCAGTACCTGTCAGTGCTGCATGTCAGTGCTGCTTATCAGTGCCCATCAGTGCTGCATATAAGTACCTCATCATCAGTGCCACCTCATCAGTGCCAATCAGTACTGCCGCATCAGTGGCCAGCAGTGTAGCCTTTCAGTGCCCATCAGGGATGGAGAAAATGTACTTATTTACAAAGTTTTGTGACAGAAACAGAGAAAAACGTTTTTTTTCCGAAAATTTTTGGTCTTTTTTTATTTGTAGCGCAAAAAATAAAAACGCAGAGGTGATCAAATACCAGCAAAAGATATCTATATTTGTGGGAACAAAATGATAAAAAGTTTGGGTACAGCGTGAAAATTTGGTCTGGGTGGGAAGGGTGGCAAGTGCCTAGTATTGAAGTGGTTAATGCCAGACTTTAGGTCATTCCCCCTACACTCTCCAAAATCCCTCAGACATCAGACCAGTATGGCACATCAAAGCACTGGTAGTCTATCTCAGACTTCCCTTGCCTCTCTAAGTCATGTGATGTTATGATCAGATGACCAAAAACAGGAAGTGGGAATAGGTTTTTCTCCCTCCCCTGTACTTGCAAAGGTCAGATGCTGGAATTGGGTGTTGCAATGAGCATTCCAGCATCTGACCCTTGGTTATGGTTTGTCCCACAGAAATTATTATTATTTTACATTTTTTATTTTTTTATACATACGTTGGGAGGTATGCTCTAGGTTTAAATCTGACTGGTTGTTGTTGCTAACACAGATTGACGCTTTATTTTTAGACACTTTATTAGAAGAGCTCTTTTAAATAGATCAGAAACAATGCCTTGTAAATGTTCTAACACAGTGTTTAATGGGCTGGTTATATAATGCATCTGAATGATGAATAAACATTTTATTTCCATTACACAGACAGGTATTTGTTCTAAAAGTGAGTAAACAAATTAATGGCTAGAAGTCTTTTTTAAACATGCTTAATTACAACTAAATCAATTAGAAGAAAATGTATTTATTGATTTCATAGGTCCAAGAGCTAGTAGCTAAATGCTTAGTCAGATAAAACATGAAGTATTGATGACATCTTAAATATTAATTACTGAACTCTTTATTTGCCGCAAGGGGATCATTCCCCTTGGTGTTCATCTCACGCCAAACAGAAAGGTAAACTGATCGGGAAATTAATTTAGATTTGAGGTTTTATAGATTAGCCAAGGGATATTACATTTACTGCATACTTACACCACATACTGTATGTAATTAATATGCCATGAGTGGAACAAAAGATTGTAGGTGCCCTAGTTTTTCTAATACATTGCAGGTTTTGCCCAGAATCCTTACTATTCAAGCATACAGCAGTATTACAGGCACAAAGAAATTAAGCAAATTGTGTTATTTAAGAGCTAAAACAAAAAAACAAAAACACATTTTTATGTCCAAATTATGACATCACTGGACTAATTGGATAGGTGCTCACAAATAATACTACCACTACATTTTAAGATTATACCTGTCGCATCTGCAGAGGTTTTATGCTGTTATAATTAAGTATGTGCGCTACTTATCCAAAAACTTTTCTAGTGTGTAAAATGCCACCCTTTTACCATAAACCCAAATATATAAATATCTGTATCACTATATCAAACAAATTAAGTGAAAAATCAGGCGATCCAAGGTGAAAACTTGTGACCATATACATGAATATTTAAAGTGCAATGTGTATATTCAAATTCCACATTAAATATAAATAAAGATAGAAACAAACATTAACATAGAAATAAAAATAAAACATTCTTCTGATAAATATTCTTAATATATTTCCTTGTGCACACCAAAAAGTGAATGTTCACCAATAACTGTCCTTCTCAATTTTTCTTGTTCAAAAGTTTTATTGAAGGAAAAAGTGAACATACAGGCAGGTGCGTACATTGATGCACATTTCAGGGTAGAACATCGAGGTATAAGTAGCATGAGGAGCAGCCTCTACATTCTGCACCTGGCAAGGTGGTTTCGTTAACAATATCAAATGAAACAAAAAACTGAGAATTATATCAAGTTATAGGCCTAAACATATGAGAATTACAGTAAGCATTTAGCAGAGGGTATGTCTGCTTCGTGGAGTGTTAGTACTCTTACTAAGTGTAGTGGTATTTGTTTCTTATATTATCGGCCTGAAGCATGAACCTTACGCATTGTGTGAGAGTGCAAGAGCAACTTAGCACAAACTGTACCAAGTGTTGTAAAAGGGGTGTGCTTGCCTGCGAGAGCAACAGCTTGGGGTTCATTGAGGGTGAAAGGAGAAAGAGAGAGGGGGGGGGGAGAAAAGTTTAGCAGGGGAAAAACAGAGGTGGGTCAGAGAGAGAAATATGAGTGAGATGGAATAGTATCAGGAGGGTGAGAGGTGAGGTCTCCTCGCCAGGGAACCATTGATGAATTGGTTGTATGCTGTTCGGTATACGTTTTGGGGTAGGGGTTTTATTGCTATGGGTTTAAAAGGGTGGTGTCAAAGTCAGCTGGGAACTGGTGTTTCAGCCATGGGGACCAGGTTCGCTCAAATTTATGTATTGTGTTGAGGACAATTGCTTCAATTTTGGCATGGATCATTGCTGTGGATACCCTGTGCTTGGTTTCTGCTATTGTCAGGTGAGTTGTTTTCCAGGCTTTGGCTATTGTCTGTTTAGCAGCTGTGGTAATTTGCAATAAGAGTTTAAATTTGTTTTTGTTAAGTTCAGGTGGTTTCATGTTTAGTAGCGCCACTTCTGGGGTTGGGTCTAGTGTCGTTTCGGTGATCTTGGAGATCATCTTAAATATTTCTTTCCAGAACTTGGAGACTACGTCGCATGTCCACCATGTATGCAAGTGGGTACCTCGGTCTACACAGCCTCGGAAGCAAGTAGGGGAGCTATTTGGGGCGAACTTTGAGATTCGGGTGGGGACTAGGTACCATCTGAGCATGACCTTGTAGTTTGCCTCTAAGGCCACGATGTTTTGCGTGGCTGATTTGGTATGGAGCCAAATGTCAGTCCAGTCTTTGGGGTTTAGTGTGAGTCCTAGGTCTGCAGTCCATTTGGATACGTGGGGGGGCGGGGTGTGAGGTGATGGATTAATGAGGAGGCCGTATAAGAGAGAGAGCAGCCTTCTCATATGTGGATCTTCGTGGCAGGCTTGTTCAAAGATGGACATCAGTTCGTGTGGAGTGCCTGTTCTGAAATATGGGGTGTAGAAGTGTTTGAGTTGTAGATATCGGAAAATTTCAGAATTGGGTAGGTTGTGGGTTTCTTGTAGCGATGGGAAGGATTTGAAGGCATCAGAAGAGTAAAGGGAGTGGGCCCGGATTAGCCCGGAGTCTATCCATTTTTGGAAGGAGGTTGGGGAGACCCAGGCTGGGTAAAAGGCCGGGTTGCGGAAGAATGACTGAAGGGGATTATGGGGGGATTGGAGCTTGTACTTAAATTTGAGGTCCTTCTCAATTTTAAACCATCATCCACCTCTTCAGTGATTTCAACCACTGTCCATATGTTACTCCCACCTCAAAATGTAAACCTAATGAGCTTATTAGGTCAGCAAGCACTTTTCCCGTTTAAGGTTCAGTAACTCCACTCCTCTCTTGTGCATTCTCAGAGGGAACAGTGTATTAGGTGGCTTCACTATACTTTCCCAATTCCACACTTTGAATTACTCCAGAGGGTTGGAGACTTCACTTGGATGCAGGTTTTCACATTGGAGCACCTGATTTGTCACTTAATTTGTTTGCTATAGTGATGTAGATATTTACATATTTGTGTTTATGGTAAAAGAATGGTATTTTACACACTGAAATAGATTTTGGTTAAGTAGGGAGGCATCCTTTATTATAACATTTCCAGTGCGTTTTGCGGGAAAGCAAATAGATGCCTGCAGAAATGTTATTTAATTTAAGGGTAAAGTGAATTTTAATAATATTGACAGTAATTCCATATTCAGTATTCGTTGTAATTAGAGTTGAGCGAACACCTGGAAGTTCGGGTTCTGCTGGTCCGTCCGAACTTCGGGACAAAGTCCGGGTCCGGGTCCGGACGGAACCCGAACGATCGCACGGACAACGAACCCCATTGAAATCAATGGGGACCCGAACTTTTAGGCACAAAAATGGCTGTAGGAAAGTCCTGGAAAGCCCCAGAGGGCTGCAAAAGGAAGTAAAATGGGGGTAAGGGTAGGGCAAGCGCCCTACAAAAAAATGGGGACAGGGAAATAACTTTAAATATTTTTAAAAAAATAAAAACATAAAAAATGCAAAAATGGAGATGAATGTGGTTCATCTTCAAACTGTGTCTGAAAAGTATTAATTAACGGTAGAAGCCATATAACTGTTCTAAAATCATCTTCAAACTAGGGCAAGTGCCCTACAAATAAATGGGGATAGGGAAAATAAATTAAAATCAAATAAAAAAA
>BLSH010248974.1:204125-216577 GCA_018402905.1 Glandirana rugosa | reverse complement strand
TAATGTAATTTTACGTATATCTATGTATCTGAACTCTCCATCGTCCCGGTACAAATTCAACTTTTTTCAGTTCTAAAAGTAAATTGCAAATTAACGAGTGTAGAGACTTAGATGACTAGTAAATCTTTACACGAAATATAACTACCATTGATCACAACTCGCTTGGGCCTGACATTGCAAGCCCAGGCATGGCTTGAAATCCCACAGGCACCGTGCCTGGGCCTGGGCCTGTAAAGTTTTTAGCAAGCCCAAGCCAGGCCCCAAGACGATAAAATGAGGTGCACAACTCTTCGACGTCCCGTCGGTTAGTTGTTCGCAAAGTGACCAAACGGGAATCTACCCGAACGATTTTTGAAATGTCCGGGTCCGGGTCCGTGCCACGGACACCCTAAAGTTCGGTACGGACCCGAACGTTACAGTCCGGGTTCGCTCAACACTAGTTACCATCAATATAAAGCACATTTCTAAATGATCAGTAGATTCAGAGATGTGAGCAATTAAACGTTAAATGAAAATCTTGACTTTTTTCAACTTAAACATGGCCCTGCTACCTCTCAAGTCTATGTATCTATATGCATTTTAATGTAATGGGTGGTCAAACTGACCAACAGGGAAAACTGCATATCATTTCAATTGTCTGTAGTTTCGGGTCTACAGATCACTTTGTCATGTAGGTTACCTGGGCTTATGTATTTTTTGCCATATACAAAAGTGAATGGTGACTGTGAAATACAAAATCAGTCTTTTATTTGATTTACACCATTTTAGTGGCTTTTCTTCATCTGCTTAACATGAAAACAAAGTCAATTACAATAGAAATTGTCATGCTGCTTTGGGGAGGATGTCAGGAACATATCTAATTCTCAAGGTCAGATAAACATGCTGCTTTAATTGTGTGTCTGTTGCTGGACTTCACAGAACATGTCAATCAATAAATGCCTGCTAGAAAAGATCAGTTTGTAGATATAGTGAGAAAATTTTAGGAAAATGGGAAATTCTGTGCAAACACCAAGGACATTGAAGAACAAGAAGTAGTTATAAAGCAATATAGAAAAATAAACCATTTGGTGGAGTCTATCAATAAGAATCATAAAATGTTTGAAAACTCATTTTAAGTTTAGCAATAGCAAAATAAAGAGCAATACATTTCTGGATGAGAGACCAGCCTGATTTGATATAGAGATAAATTTTATAAATCAAGTGCTGAATTTCAGAAAAATAGGCAGATGATGACAGTTGCATGAGGATCAGTGAGAGAAAATCAGTGAGAAAATCCCACAGCATCCATTTTAGAAGTGTTTATATACATATAGGGCATTTACTATGGGTGGCAACAGTATTTTACTTAGAGGTACACAACTTAATGAACCACCTGACATTTGTAGGTGCTGTAAAGAAGATTTGCATATTATTTTGATTGTATCTTTTCTAAAATGTAAATACATATATGGAATCAAGAGCAAATACAAGGCATAAAAGCTACATTTCAAAGATTACATGTAAGCTTACTGCCCTTGGTCCTGGGTCAATGCACATCTGCATCTAAGACTCAGTACAGTATCTAAGAGTACAGCTTCTAGGTTGATGTTTGCACGTATTCCTAATTTTTTGCCCTGGAATCACAAGTCTTAATAATTACAGCTGATGACCAGCTGAGAATATCTCATACCAACCACTGCCTAGGTCTACAACTGAAAGGCTTAAAGATACAACAAAAATGGCTCCTCAAATTTTCTCCAACCCCCCCCCGTGCAACCATGTATTCCACCTCCTGACACCACATCCCTTTCCTCTGCATCCTGCAGCCTCTTACCTCATTATCTGCAGATTAATCTCTCTGCCTTCAGGCATGCTCCCTATGCTCTTGGTTACAATGGCTACAATAACCCCCATGCAGTATAACCTCTCACTTTGCAGCCACATTCTGATCTGTGTTGGGCAAATCCCCCCACTTGCTGCCACAAACACCACCATTCATCACATCTACCTCACATGCAACATACTTTGTATTTTTTTAGATCTCTCAGGGTGCTCGCGTTTAGGACCATCCCTACACGTTTCCCCTTCCCATTTCCTAAATGCAAAATGAGTAGCCTCAAGGCCACTATGAGAAATCTATTGAGTAGTTGTGCACAAACCATAGTTTACACATGAATAGCTTGAAAGCTATTCTTTTAGCATTAACACAAAGGAGGAACTAGGGAGAAATAAGCAGTCCTACAGCAAGAGCTCATCATGCAACCGTACCCCTAGAGAAGGCCTTTGGAAGTGCCAATTATTGCTTGCCAATTTCCATTATTGTAAGATAATGGAGTTTCTTGTTTGTGTTGGCATAAAGCAGCAATAAAAACATGTTCATATGACCATATGTGTTAAGCCTTTTAAAACATCTAATGCAGTTCCCTTGCCTTGCCTTACTTACTCCTATGTGGTATTACTACCAAGCACATCAAACAAACATCTTATATAAGATTAAAAAAGGTCTGGTGTCCTGACAATAAAAAGATGATGTCATCAAGCATGATGCAAATTGATTTTAGTTATTTAGGTTAAGGAGTTGGTTGAGTTGATTAAAGGTCCTTCAGACTAAAAGTTCACGGGTAACACCAGTCCAGCATACATGGGAACAATTGTTTATACTAAACTAACAATTTTCATATTTTATTTATTTATTTATTTCAGGTACTTATATAGCGCCGTCAATTTACGCAGCACTTTACATATATATTGTACATTCACACCAGTCCCTACCCTCAAGGAGCTTACAATCGAAGGTCCCTAACTCACATTCATACATATACATGCTAGGGGCAATTTAGACAAGATCCAATTAACCTACCAGCATGTCTTTGGAGTGTGGGAGTAAACCGGAGTACCCAGAGGAAGACCACGCAGGCACAGGGAAAACATGCAAACTCCAGGCAGGTAGTGTCGTGGTTGGGATTCAAACCAGTGACCCCTTTGCTGCTAGGCGAAAGTGCTAACCACTACACCACTGTGCTGCCCGTACACCACTGTGCTATTAGCCAGAAAGCAAAGTATTTCCCAAAATGAATGATTGCTGCTGAATTCTTGTTGTCATAATATTTTGGTTTGGTGGTAAAATCTAGAAAATTACAGACAATGATATGAATACTAAATAAATAAAGGTCTGAAATGGGCAAAAGTATATTCTTTACCTGTTGTTGACCTGGTAGTGGGGATGGCATTGGAAGATATCATAGCAGGAACACAGTCATCATCCTGGGAATAGCCAGCCTGTATCGCCCTCAAGTAACTGTGGCTTCTTGTTCGAAAACATCCTGGGAGATCTAAAGCATCCATTGCATGAGAATCAACTTCACTGAACACTGACTCACACACCGACTCATATTGCCCATTAATTTCTGTTTCACTCATCTGGAAGAAGAGGACACATGGAGTTGGTACAGCAAATAACACTGAATAGAATCCCATCCAATTAGAGCTGTAGATATGTTATCAAAGGAACATGGTGATAAAATGTACGCTTAATAATAATAAAAGAAGAATGAAACAAGTGAATACATGTGTTATCAATATGAGAACAGGAGACCTTACTTTAGGGACAATGTCCTTAAATATGCTGACTACTGATGAAAAAATGGAAGATGCCTGTCAATCACTGTCAGTGAATTATCTATGTTTATGGAGAAATGGTTTGTTATTCCTGTGATAAGCCAAATAAATCTCATATAAGAATTTCCCTATTTCAAAACATACATATAAGGTGTACAGGATTTAAACACAAAAGTCACTGTACAACAATTATGAATTAAGTATTATTATTAGAATAGTGAATATAAAGTGAACAGCGGGGAAAAAAAATCAGGGGATTGCTACGATTGCAGTATTTTACTACATATAGTAGAATGCATATTATATAATGTAATAGGTAGGGGACAAACAGTTTACAAAACAATATAGCCTATAAGGATCACATAAAGCAAAATCGACACGTCACACATATTAGTGGCAGATGCGTAACATTTTAATATTAGTCAGTCAGTAGCAATGCAATGAGGAAATTTAAGATAAAACTTGGATATAGAAAAATAGAAAGCGGGATCTTTTAGCTCTTGTGTTGTGCTCACAACAAAAAAGATATCACCAAATTATACCCCATTCTACTTATTGTAGTTACATTCTGGAATGAACAGCACTGCTTTATAGGACATTTAATCCTTGCAATCTATGTTTTTATTGTATTGTGGCTTTGAAGTCTGATAACTGTCTGTGGAGAAGGGAGACTGACATCACATATCATATGAATAGTATACCAGAAACTCTCAGCTATGAGCTGTCTTATCTATTTGGCTTTTATTTTTTCAGAACAAGGGCAAAATGAAGTGAACAGGGCCAGGTGTTTTGCTACAGAACGTAACACTGTTTTTTTTTACCCATTTAATTTAATTTACAAAAATATTATAGTGTTAGCTTATCAATTTTGCATGCAAGGCCTAATTTAAAAAATAAAAGGGACAATTATTTAAAAAAAAAAAAAAAAAAACTGTAGAAAACTCAAAACAGTTGAAAACTCTAACACTAGAATAAAATGCGAGCCATTCTCCAAACATAATCAACTGTAGTAATAAATGGGTGCATTCTTTAACCAAACACAATATTAACATGTGGATTATGCTGCAATCAATAATATACATTGAGAACAAATTCCTCATAACAGGCTCTGTACTAAAAGAGAAATAAGCAAAACAAATGCATCTGATATGAAGTCACAATCCATGAAAGAAGAAGGGAATAGACATAAATGATCAATAAACCTCTACATTAAAGTGATGCACTGACTCCTGAAATGGCAACTTGCCATGCGGGCCTTGATTTTCTTTACAGTTGAATGGCCAATTTCATTATGGCTGATATGCAATTTTTATCTTTGAAGATGTTTCAATAAAATTAGAATTGATGCTATTCCCTTTTTCATTCCATCAGAGTCCACAAGATGGCAGTTGTTATGTCATAGCACTCCCAGAGAAGAAGAATTCTTATATAAATGATTACTAGTACTATGTTAATATAATTCAAGATGGTCACATCTGTAGATTGTATTTACTAAAGGTACTGATAAAGTACATTATTGACTCTCTTGGAAAGATTTTACTTTTTGCTGATCAATATAAAAACATATTACGCTATATATGATATCTTACTAGGAGACTTATATAAGACAATTGCTGTTTGGTTGATTTGGGGCACTATACATGTGTTTTTTGTAAAACATTATTGTTCACAGCAATTCATTTCTTTTATTTATATATTCGTTGAAAAGACCAAAGATTACAAAAACTTCAAAATCAGGAAGGCAATTTTGAAGGATGCAAAAATATTTGCCATTATCAGGCACAAGTGCATTTGTCCTGTGCTGTCCCTTCTGGTTGACCTGCAGGGTGCTATTGTCCACTATGATAAATTTACAAGCCGGTTACATGGTTCATTGGGACACTGTAGGGCAGTGGTTCTCAACTCCAGTCCTCAGGACCCACTAACAGTACAGGTTTGCAAGATAACTGAAATATATTACAGGTGATATCATTTGCTGCTCAGTGATTACAGTATTCTAGTCTGCATCTCCCCAAGGTAATACTTACAATCTGGCCTGTTAGTGGGTCCTGAGGACAGGAGTTGAGAACCACTGCTGTAGGGTAAGAACCTGATGGTGCATACACAAAAATGTGTGAAAAATACTGGAAGCCATAACATGCCTTCTCCACATTTTTCCCTCCATTGCCCCTGTAGCCATGTGAACAATCTGTATAGGTATCATACGGGAACATGGATCTGTGGTTTCATTGGCAACTGAGCCTTCAGGAATCCCACTGAACAACACTGGAATCATCACACTCAGAGGAAGGAGGCTGCACAGACCAAACACCTTTATGAATGTGTGTACAATGAAAAACATATAGCACAAATAAAGTTGTACGCTTTGCACCATACAGTGGATGAAACAAAGAGGGAGGAACAATGTAATATGGAATGATGATAGGGGACTGGCTGTGATGCATACTTCATACACAGAATTCTGTCATTGCAAACATCAAGCGCTCTATCCGAGCATGCTGTTACAACAATGAATGCAAATACTAAATAATTAACAAAAATATGAGGTCCATCAAATCTGACCTCCATTTTACATTGATGCACAATGAATGTGGCACAATCTTGCCTTAAAACATTTTGATAACATTTAATGTAATGGTAGAACAAGACTGTTTGCGTAAAGTGAACATTTTATATTAATTACCTTAATAAATTTTATTTTTGGATCCTGATCAAAATTGTATTTTTAGAAAAATTAGACTAAATTTAGACATTGGAGGCTTTACTTGCAATAATTGCATTGTTCAGAATTATCAGTGTATTTTAGTATGATGTATGTAGTCATTGCCTCAGAGAAATGTGCAATAGGCTACGCTGCTCTCACACAGCAGTGAAATAAGATCATCACAGCTGCAGAAAATGAACACCGGTGATGCTCTAGATTTGAAAACAGTGAATTAAAGATTTCTCCTAGCCTGGGAATATACAGGGTACTGCCACCTTGAGCTCAGGATAATCCTTTGAGGTAAAGCATTCTTGAAGACTTTCAATGAGGAAATCCTGTAAAAATAAGAAGAAAACATGTTTTGTTAGTTGCCATTGAAGATTAGCATGCACAGTTTTTTTAAGATACTCCATTGTTCCAGAATATTCACTTCTTTGGCGATGATCAAGAATTTTTTTTAAAAATCCCCTAAAAAATAATGTGTTCATATTAATGCTACATGTATTTGGTTTAAAATCAAGCATCACATCTTATTTCCAGAGCAGTGGTTATAGGCAGCACACTGGCATAGAAAGCAAAGTTGGATTAGTCTACTAGACCAGTGTTCTAGAAAGTGAGGAATGCATATTGGTACTCCTGCCTCTGGGTACCCTTGGAAGCTCAGCATCTAAGGACAGACTGAATAGAGGATGTAAAGGTCAAGATCTATATCTCTCTGCCCCCTTTTAGTATCTGTGTTAGAAGCCATGTTCACTCTAGGCCCTCATGCACACAGGATGTTTTTTGACTGTTTTACAGCAGCTGTTTTTAGCTGCAGACATTTTTTTCTACAGTCAATAAACTCCCTATCATGTTATCCTATGTGTTCATGCACACATAGGCTGTTATCAGCTGTTTTTGGCAGGGATGTTTTTGAGCTGTAAAAAAACTCCAAGATAAGCTACTGACGTTTTTAGGACTTTTTTTAATGTCCTGTGTGCATGAGGCCTAATGTTAACTAACATGTTCTAGCTGAGGGTCATTAATCCCACCTGGCTGTCATGCCCTGGGTAACACAAAGAATTGTAGGCACTGTCATTTAAGTATGCTGGGTAAAACTTTGGGTGTCATAGCTATAGGAGAAGAGTTTACTATATAACAATATGTTAATTGTGGTACAAGTGTTGAAGTTTACAGGGACAGAAGGGTACTGGGGAGAGAGACATGGTGGATTTTTTGATTAAAAACTAAATCACCTCATGGGTTAAACCTGAGGTGGGATTTGAACTTGCATCTGCACTAAATTTCCTCTCTCCCCCGTTTCCTCTCTTTTTATGTATTCATTCGTTTTGGTTTACACATACATTTGTTTTATCCTCCTTAGTACTTTTATCATTTGTTTTTTTTTATTGTTAGTGTCATGTTCTTTGGGAATATTAGTGGCACACTAATATGGGATAATTGATGGGTGGAGCATGTGGTATTTAGTGCTACTATTTATTTCAAAGTTCTGTGTCTTAATGTACACTATATTACCAAAAGTATAGGGAGGCCTGCCTTTACACGCACCTGAAATTTAATGGCATCCCAGTCTTACTCCGTAGGGTTCAATATTGAGTTGGCCCATCCTTTGCAGCTATAACAGCGTCAACGCTTCTGGGAAGGCAATCCACAAGGTTTAGGAGTGTGTGTATGGGAATGTTTCACCATTCTTCCAGAAATACTTTTGTGAGGTCAGGCACTGATGTGGACTAAAAAGTCCTGGCTCGTAGTCTCCACACTAATTCAAAGGTGTTCAATCAGTTGAGGTCAGGACTCTGTGCAAGCCAGCTGACTCCCTCTACCCCAAACTCACTCATCCATTTATTCATGGACTTTGCTTTGTGCACTGGTCCAAATCATTTGGTGGAGGGGGTATTATGGTGTGGGGTTGTTTTTCAGGAGTTGGGCTTGGCCCTTAGTTCCAGTGAAGGAAACTGAAGGCATCAGCATGCCAAGATATTTTGGACAATTTCATGCTCCCAACTTTGTAGGAAGAGTTTGGGATGGGCCCTTCCTGTTCCAACATGACTATGTACCAGTGCACAAAGCAAGGTCCACAAAGACATGGATGAGCAAGTTTGGCGTGGAGGAACTTGACTGGCCTGCAAAGAGTCCTGACCTCAGCCCATTAGAACCCCTTTGGGATGAATTAGAGTGGAGACTGAGAGCCAGGCCTTCTTGTCCACATCAGTGCCTGACCTCATAAATGCGCTTTTGGAAGAATGGTCAAACATTCACATAGACACATTCCTAAACGTTGTGGATGGCCTTCCCAGAAGAGTTGAAGCTGTTACAGCTGCAAAGGGTGGGCCAACTCAATATTGAACCCTACAGACTAAGACTGGGATGCCATTAAAGTTCATGTGTGTGTTAAGGCAGGTGTCCCAATACTTTTGGTAATATCGTGTAATTATGATTAAGGCCTTGTAGGCTGAAACGCGTCAGCTGATCTTATTTGTGTTTGTACACTGTGGTTTCTAAATATATATGAAGAAATATGAAGATTTTTTTAAGAGCAACAATTGGTTGTGCGGATGATCTTTATGGATTACAGTCATTAAAGAGACTGTCACTTCAGGGAAAAGTGACAGTGTCTGCGCAAAGGGTCCACTCAGCACTTCACCACAACAGCATAAAAATGCAGTAAAATACCACATCCTGAGTAACAGGGAGCTTATGACCTTCCATTTCACAGTGCTCAGGTATAGCAGCCAATCTGTAGGCCCCAGCACTATTACATGACTGAGGGGGTGAAGTCACTGCTTCCTACAGTGTTAAAAGAAAAAGTGGCTAAGGAGCACTGACAAGGTGAGTATCAGTGGGTTGGGGGGAGCCTTTGCACAAACACTGACACTTTGACTTGTATAGCCAAGATGATAGTGCCTCTTTAATGTAAACATGTCATCATAATAATCTTTAAAACCATCATAATAAGGAAAAAAGCAGTCATTTGAAGTGCCTACATATACAATTTTCTTGGTTCCTAAGTGTCATTCTAAATGCCCCAGGTCCCCCTTAACTAAGGGTGCTCGCTATTTTCAAAGCTGAAAATTGTATTTTACAAATTGTGTGCCAAGGCCTAACAAGGTGCTAGAAATAATTTTGACAAACAGGAATGACAAGATTACACTTAGTATTTAGACATGACATACATTATGAATGAGATGCATAGTTACTGATAGTCTGGTAAACACTGCAAACCAATAATGCTAACTCATCTTTATGCATACTTAGTAAAGTTTAAAAGGCCAAAAGTAGAATGTATCTAAGCTATAGTAAATTCCTCGTTTTAAAGATGAGTTCCAAACAAACAGCTACAGTAAATACACAGCTACAGTTTTAATACATATATGAGAACTGTCATATCTGCTTTCATACCAGTGCCCTGCATCTCTCAGCTGGTAAGTGCCAAGGCCAATCGATATGTTTTCTTGCACACTGTAACCACGCCTGCCAAGTCAGAGTAGTGGATCACTGAGTCAGTGTGCTGTGTGTGTTAAAAAAAAGCCTGCACCCACCTAATGGAGCTATGCTGTGAGGTCCCTTCTTATAGTGGAAGATGAGTTGTCAGACTTTAATGGGAGACATTTTTGAAGAATGCTGAGCTGTGGATGGGGGGTAATAGGTGCAGAGGTAAGTGCTGTGGATGGGGATATGGGCTCGGTGTAGAGGTGAGAGTTATGAATAGGGGTCTTAGTGCAGAGGTGAGAGCTGGGGATTGGAGCAGGTGTAGAGCTGATAGCTATGGATCTGCAGGTTTCTGAGTACACAGTTGAGAGCTGTGAATGGGGACTGGGTGTGTAGATGAGAGCTGTGGATAGGGAGGGAGGACACTTGGTGCAAAGGTGACAGCTGTGGATGGGGATGGCTGGATGCAGGGGTGGGAGCAGTGGATGGAGGAGTCGGTTGCTAGGTGCAGAGGTAAGAGCCATAGATGGAGGTGAGCTGTGGACCGAGCGCAGGAGTAATGTGGAAGGAAGGAAGGGGGGGCAGAAATAAGCTATGTATAGGTGAGCTGTGAAGAGGGAATACAAAGATGAGTTGTGGTTTGAGGGTGCAGAGGCAAGTTGTGGAGGGGGTCACAGAGATAATTGGTGGAAGAGGGGTGCAGAGGTGAGCAGTGGATGGTTATTTTTGGGGCTGTTGTTTGAGGAAGTGGGGGGGAATTTTTCTTGGGGAGGAGGAGGAAGATTTACGGGGGGACAGCAAAACATGCAGAGTCCCGTTTTTAAGATTATGTAATGTATGGCATGGTATACAAGATGGAGCGGTCAAGATTTTGTAAAGTACCTTACTTTACATACTCCAGATTGCCATACTTTGTATACTGTTATGTTACATACCTCTTAGGTATTGTACGTCATATATTAATTGCCACTGGACTGGACTTCTGAATGTTGTGCTCTGTATGATAGGTTACATATTTCTGAACTCTGCACTCTGTTACATATCCTTGACCGCTGTACTTTGTATGCTTGGATGTATGTTACATATTTCTGACCACTCCACTTCATGCATAGGGCTGTATGTTACATATTCCTGACTATTTCACTCTGTACACAGGGCTATACATTATATAATCCTCACAACTCTATGCTGTGGCTGCAGCAGTCAGCTGTATACAAAGTACACCACAGCATACAGGGTTCAGCAGTCAGGAGCATGTAATGTATGGCACAGCTTACAGGGTTCAGTAGTCAGGAGTAATGAAACATACAGCCCAGTGTAAAGAGAGCCAGGGTTGGGATTATATAACATATAGCATAATATACAGGGATAGTCGTCAGGAGTCCCTGGCTATTTAAATACAGTGTTTCTTTAGGTATGCTCAGGCTAAAGTGTTAGTTGTATGTCTATATTCTGTGTGCAGAAAGGCCAATATAATGTAAGAATTTCAGCTTTTAAAAATGATTGTGCTGAGGTTTATACAGTAGGTGTCTGAGAGACTCCTGCTTGTAGCACAATAAATAAAACTTATTTTGTATGGATAGAACTGTGGGATAAGCTGTGTTCTGTGCATACAGTGAGTAAACTCAGGTTTTATTTAGGTATGCACCTTTAAGCCCCTAACACTGTAATTGCAGTGCGGCCACACCTACCATTTGCCCAGAGGTTCCCCAAATCTTTCAGAGTTCTAGCAATGCTTCTGTTGTTAATGTTAAGTGGATACCATTGTGCAGCAGTGTCTCTCCTATCTTTTAGAAATATATGTAGAAATACCGCACTACCTAGCTGCAAATATTTGTAGCTGCCAGAATGACAACAGACCAGATTGGAAACCAATATATAATA
Organism: Glandirana rugosa; assembly: GCA_018402905.1. NCBI lineage: Eukaryota > Metazoa > Chordata > Amphibia > Anura > Ranidae > Glandirana > Glandirana rugosa. The sequence continues at coordinate 204,963 of BLSH010248974.1, read as the reverse complement.
TAGAGTGCAGCGCTATAATATGACCTTAAAAAACATATAATGTCAAATAAAAAATATAATAATATAAATAAAAGTTTAGATCCAAATGGTAAATAAATATAAGCATATGAATGTTATCATCAGAATGAAGGTAATGTGTACTGTCTCGTAATTTCAGAGACACCAAAAGGTTATGAACCAAACAAGAGGGTGGAGGGGAAGGGGGATTAGAAGGGGAAGAAGGGGGCTGTCTGTAGACCAAATGAATGCCCTCAATGGACCCTATCATAGGTCACAATGTCCACAGTGAAGTCCAAATGTGCAAAAGTTGGAGTAAAGTGACTAGTGCTCAACTGAGTGATAAATCGCAAAAATCCACACACGTGCAGTATATGAGCTTACCAGATGCTGGCAAGACACCAGCGAAATATAGTGAATCCATGTTTGATAGTTGGGATCTCTCTCCATTAAACACAGGATAGGTCTATTACTCCATCCTATTCATCAAGGGAAAGATCTAGCCTCCATACTGATAAATGTACGCCACTCAGATCCTCTCCTTAGTTTGTTCCCCCACCTCCCCTTCCCCCCTAATCTTCCCCCTCTTCCCCCGAGAGACATCTGGTTTACTTACGGGAGTTACCTGGGATAGTATCTAGTGTTACAGGTGTCACTTCAGGTTTACACGTTTTCAACCTCATTTCACTGATCACGAGTTGACTCAAAGAAGTAAAGTACTACCAAACGTGGACTCACCGCATGTAAATAGTCATACCTCCGATCTAGAAAGGGAACTACTTATCCTACCTCATTATCTGGATAGGACACAAATTACCTCTCTCTAGGGTTGATAGTTTGT
>BLSH010248974.1:192539-204115 GCA_018402905.1 Glandirana rugosa | reverse complement strand
CGAGAGACATCTGGTTTACTTACGGGAGTTACCTGGGATAGTATCTAGTGTTACAGGTGTCACTTCAGGTTTACACGTTTTCAACCTCATTTCAATGATCACGGGTTGACTTGAAGAAGTAAAGTACTACCAAACGTGGACTCACCGCATGTAAATAGTCATACCTCCGATCTAGAAAGGGAACTACTTATCCTACCTCATTATCTGGATAGGACACAAATTACCTCTCTCTAGGGTTGATAGTTTGTAGCACAGGTGCACACACCTAAAAATGCAGTGAAGTCCAAATGTGCAAAAGTTGGAGTAAAGTGACTAGTGCTCAACTGAGTGATAAACCGTAAAAATCCACACACGTGGACACGATGTTTGATAGTTGGGATCTCTCTCCATTAAACACAGGATAGGTCTATTACTCCATCCTATTCATCAAGGGAAAGATCTAGCCTCCATACTGATAAATGTACGCCACTCAGGTGCAAACCATCATGAAATGAAGAAGTTCAGTTGGGCACTAGTAACTTTACTCCAACTTTTGCACATTTGGACTTCACTGTGGACATTGTGATCTATGATAGGGTCCATTGAGGGCATTCATTTGGTCTACAGAGAGCCCCCTTCTAATCCCCCCTTCCCCTCCACCACCTTGTTTGATTCCTCTCCTATCTTTGTAAGTGCTGCTATTAAGACAGGCTCAGATAATGTTTCCAGCTCTGTATGAAAATGCATTTAATATCTTTGAAGTGATAACAAAGGCTCACTTTTTCCCTTAAATTAAAAAAAAAAAGATGTTATACTTACCTGCTCTGTGCAAGGATTTTGCACTGAGCAGCCCTTACCTCCACTTCTGGAGTCACCCCACTGGCGTTATCCCCTCCATTTTCTTACAAGTGCCCCCTCAACAAGCTAGCTACTGTGGGGGTACTCGTAAATCACACACAGCATGATCCACTCTCTCCTCACAGGATTTGACTGACAGCAGCAGGAACCTGTGAGGCCAGGAAGAGAGAGCAACGGTACTGCACACAAGCACAGTGCTGGATTGAGAGAGGACTCAAGTAAGTGATTAAGAATGGGACGGGGGAGCAGATTTTTGACCCTAATGCAGAGAATGTATTAATGTGAAAAACCTTTTGACTTTAGAACCACTTTATAGGGGTACATAGGAACTTAGACACATGATGCATATCATTACTGCCAATTGTATCTCAAAACTGTTTGCCCCTCTGCTCCTTCTTGAGTTTGTTTCCAACAAACGTATAAAGATATGATGATCAGTCAGATGCACACAGACTATTGTCTAGTTTTGTGGTATTTGTGGATTATATAAACTCTTCCAAAAGGATTTTAATATACAGTCAGGTCCATAAATATTGGGACATCAACACAATTCTAATCTTTTTGGCTCTATACACCACCACAATGGATTTGAAATGAAACGAACAAGATGTGCTTTAACTGCAGACTTTCAGCTTTAATTTGAGGGTGTTTACATCCAAATCAGGGGAACGGTGTAGGAATTACAACAGTTTGTATATGTGCCTCCCACTTTTTAAGGGTCCAAAAGTAATGGGACAGATTAACAATCATAAATCAAACTTTTGCTTTTTAACACTTGGTTGCAAATCCTTTGCAGTCAATTACAGCCTGAAGTCTGGAAAGCATAGACATCACCAGACGCTGGGTTTCATCCCTGGTGATGCTCTGCCAGGCCTCTACTGCAACTGTCTTCAGTTCCTGCTTGTTCTTGGGGCATTTTCCCTTCAGTTTTGTCTTCAGCAAGTGAAATGCATGCTCAATAGGATTCAGATCAGGTGATTGACTTGGCCATTGCATAATATTCCACTTCTTCCCTTAAAAAACTCTTTGGTTGCTTTTGCAGTATGCTTCGGGTCATTGTCCATCTGCACTGTGAAGCGCCATCCAATGGGTTCTGAAGCATTTGGCTGAACATGAGCAGATAATAATACCCGAAACACTTCAGAATTCATCCTGCTGCTTTTGTCCACAGTCACATCATCAATAAATACAAGAGAACCAGTTCCATTGGCAGCCATACATGCCCACGCCATGACACTATCACCACCATACTTCACTGATGAGGTGGTATGCTTTGGATCATGAGCAGTTCCTTTCCTTCTCCATACTCTTCTCTTCCCATCACTCTGGTACAAGTTGATCTTGGTCTCATCTGTCCATGGGATGTTGTTCCACAACTGTGAAGGCTTTTTTAGATGTTGTTTGGCAAACGCTAATCTGGCCTTCCTGTTTTTGAGGCTCACTAATGGTTTACATCTTGTGGTGAACCCTCTGTATTCACTCTGGTGAATTCTTCTCTTGATTGTTGACTTTGACACACATACACCTACCTCCTGGAGAGTGTTCTTATCTGGCCAACTGTTGTGAAGGGTGTTTTCTTCACCAGGGAAAGAATTCTTCTGTGGTCTTCCAGGTCTTTTGGTGTTGCTGGCTCACCGGTGCGTTCTTTCTTTTTAAAGATGTTCCAAACAGTTGATTTGGCCACACCTAATGTTTTTGCTCTCTCTCTGATGGGCTTGTTTTGTTCTTTTCAGCCTAATGATGGCTTGCTTCACTGATAGTGACAGCTCTTTGGATCTCATATTGAGAGTTGACAGCAACAGATTCCAAATGCAAATAGCACACTTGATATGAACACTGGACCTTTTATCTGCTCCTTGTAAATGGGATAATGAGGGAATAACACACACCTGGCCATGGAACAGCTGAGCAGCCAATTGTCCCATTACTTTTGGTCCCTTAAAAAGTGGGAGGCACATATACAAACTGTTGTACTTCCTACACCGTTCACCTGATTTGGATGTAAATACCCTCAAATTAAAGCTGAAAGTCTGCAGTTAAAGCACATCCTGTTTGTTTCATTTCAAATCCATTGTGGTGGTGTATAGAGCCAAAAAGATTAGAATTGTGTTGATGTCCCAATATTTATGGACCTGACTGTATTCTATTAAAGAAAAAGTAGAACACCAGGGAAAGTAAAAATGGGGCTTAGCTTGCACTGCAAAGGGTTAAATACTCATACAATCAAGAAAAATGATCCTGTTCCTTTAAAGCATGAATAACAGCACTGCGCTTGTGCTATGTAATTTGGCCACTTGTATCATATAAAATACCTGTCTGATCCTGCCTGGTTCTGCACTCCCCTCTGTAAACTGACCACAGTTTATCATGGCTGCTGAGCCCTGACACCGTGGTCTGTCCTTCTCTCTCTCCCCTCTCTGCCTGTCAGCTCAGATCCGCTCCCTTGCCCTCCCCTCCTGTTGCCATTATAACTGAGTCTTCTTGCTACAATCTCCTCTGTTATATTAAATGATGTGCCTCAGAATATGTGTTTTTTACACAAAAAGCCACTGTATACCTTATTTTATAGTGCAGCGCATGTCCACTCACCTGTCTCCTCCTCTCCTCCTCCTGGCTGATGTCAACGGGGGATTCTCAGCCCCCCCCCCGCTATAACTGGCAGATCAAGAGAGCTGGCTGGCCACATGAGCGCCGAGCGGTGCTATAAAATAAGGTATACAGTGGCTTATATTTAACCGCTTCCCGCCCGGCGCATTGACAAATGACGTCCGGGCGGGTGTTTCATTATCCTGACTGGACGTCTATTGACGTCCTCAGGATAATCGGTGGTGCCGTGGGTCAGTCTGACCCACCGCATTACTGACCGAGGTAAAAGGCTTCGATCTGAAGCCTTTTACCATGTGATCAGCCGTGACCAATCACGGCTGATCACAGTGTAAATAGGAAGAGCCGTTTATTGGCTTTTCCTCTGCTCAGGTCTGCAGGCCTGAGCAGCGGAGAGCCGATCGGCTGCTCTCCTGACAGGGGGGGGCTGCGCTGAACGTTTATCAGCACAGCCACCCTCAGGATCACCCCCACTTTACCACCAGGGAGCCGGATCAGGACCACCAGGGAGCCCCCCCGGACATCACAAGGAGGCCGTCCAGGACAACCAGGGAAATCACACAGAGGCCGCCCAGGACCACCAGGGAGCCCCCACTAGACCACTAGGTAAGGGCAATATTATGCACTGTAGGGATGGCACTGTGCCCATGTATGATGCCTGCCAGTGCCATCCCTAACAGTGCTTGTTGCACCAGTGCCCACCACTGCCACCTATAAGTGCCCACCTGTGCCACCTATCAGTGCCAACCTGTGCCACCTAAATGTGCCCATCTGTGCCACCTAAAAGTGCCCCCTATCAGTGCCCATAAGTGCCCAGTGCCACTTATCAGTGCCGCCTATGAGTGTCCATCAGTGCCGCACATCAGTGCCACGTATCAGTGCCCGTCAGTTTTGCTTGTCAGTGCCGCCCATCAGTGCTGCATATGTGCCCCATCATCAGTGCAACCTTATCAGTGCCAACTCATCAGTGCCAATCTGTACTGCCTCATCAGTGCCCATCAGTGTAGCCTCATCAGTGCCCGGCAGTGAAGAAGAAAATGTACTTTATACAAATTTTTGTGACAGAAACAAAGAAAAATGTTTTTTTTTTTTCAAAATTTTCTGTCTTTTTTTTGTTATAGCGCAAAAAATAAAAACCGCAGGAGTGATCAAATACCACCTAAAGAAAACTCTATTTGTGGGAACAAAATGATAAAAATTTTGTTTGGGTGCAGCGTCGCACGACCGCGCAATTCTCATTCAAATCGCAACAGCACTGAAAGCTGAAAATTGGTCTGGGCAGGAAGTGTTCTAAGTGCCTGGTATTGAAGTGGTTAAAAAACACATACACTGGGGCACATCATGCAGTGGCTTAACAACTACTTTAAGTCTAGGGGATGGGGAAAAACTGTTTTACTTATCTGATCCTCTGCTTACGAAGGCACCTCCAGGTTGCTAGACCAGTCCCTGCAGCCTCTTTTCTATGCTCTGGCGGTTGCAGGTCCTCTGATGTCATCAAGCCCAATGCAAGATCTATGGCCCTACACTGGACATGGGGATGCAGAGGGACAGTCCACCATCAGAGATTAGGGGAGCACTGGCTGCCAGGGAAGCAGGGATCAACTAAGTAAACTTCTTTTTTTGTCCCCTAGACCTAAACTAGCAGTTGCCCATGTAAAGTGGGGGCAGTTCCACTGCTAGGGAAAACTTTTACTTTCTCCAGAGTTGGGTTTTAAAGCTGAATTCCATTTCCACATTTTACCATAGGAAATTAAGTATCAAGTAAAAATTCCATTCACCTCTTGCTGACCCTGCTATAGCTGAATGATGGCTGCAGCACAGTCGCACATTTCCAGGAGGGCGTCTATTGACGCCCTCCCAGAATGCTGCCTTCCAGGAGCGCTCTGTGATCAGAGAAAAGGGGCAATCACTGCATCCCTTTACCACATGATCAGCTGTGTCCAATCACAGCTGATAACAGTGTAAACAGGATTTGCCAGTTATCAGCATTCCTCTCCTTACTCTGACAGCGCATAAGGAGAGGAGAGCCGATAAGTGGCAATCCGCACAAAGGACAGCTATACTGATAATCAGTGCCCTGATCATCAGTGCCCTGATGATCAGTGCAACCCCATCAGTGCTGCCTTTCAGTGTGCACCAGTGATGCCTGTCAGTGCCCATCAGTGCTGCCTATCAGTGCTGACTATCAGGGCCACTTATCAGTGCCCATCAGTGCTGCCCATCAGTGCAGCCCATCAGTGCTCATCATTGTCACCTATCAGTGGTCATCAGTGCAGCCATATCAGTGCCTCCTCATCCAGCCTATCAGTGTTCATCAGTGAAAGAGAAAATTTTATAAGGCCTCATGTACACTGCAGCTTGTAAACAGATGTTTAAGAGCATTTGGGCGTTTTTTCAGCAGCCTCTGAATTCTCCTCAATGTTATCTTATGGGTACATGTACACTCTGGTGTTTATAGTAGTTTAGAAGCAGTTAAGGTTAGAAGCATTTTTTGAAAGCAGAAAATTGTGTTCAGGGGCATTTGAAATGCCAAATGCTTTAACAGTGTGTCAAAGCATCTAAACCCGGTAACTTGTGTTTAGAAGCGTTTTCATTTAGATGCATTTTCAATTCATTTCAGACCATTTGCAATGTTAAAACAGAGAGAGACTGACTCTGTTATTTCCTGCATTGTAGGCGTTTGGGAGGGTCTACTGATCTGTTAAAATCTGTTATCTGTGAAAAAAACGCTTCAGAAGAGGTTTTCAAACGTCCTGTGTACAGCCTAACAGAAACTAGGAAAAAAAATGTTTTCAAAATGTTTTTTTCATTTGTTTAGCAAAAAATAAAAAACCCAGCAGTGATTAAATAACACCAAAAGAAAGTTCTATCTGTCGCAAAAACATGTTAAAAATTTTGTTTGGATACAGTGTTGCATGACCACGCAGTAGTCACTCAAAGTGCGACAGCGCTGAAAGCTGAAAAATGGCCTGGGCAGGAAGGGGATGAAAGTGGCCAACAGGCAAGTGGTTAAAAGGCAGCTATTTTGGCTCTGGGTCAAATTTAGTTGTCTATGTGGTCATTTTATAGTAGCATTTTTCCTAGCCACCCATCATTTCTAAATAGGATTCATCCATCACATTTGATAAGATTCACCCATTAAGAGTGAAATACAACACAATTTGCCCATTACATATACAATCCATAAGAGTCATTCATCGTTTTTAAATTCAACAAGATTCACCAATCAGCAGTTGCATACAACATAATAGAGAGATTCCAATAACGTAAGATTTAGCTGCCCTATTACCCATTAGTTGAATCCTCTTTGTAAATGATAACTAACAGGGCAAATCTTGTTTGGTATTGGAATTGCTCTACTATGTTATATGTGTCTGCTGATGGGTTATGCTCATTAAATTTAAACGTGATGGGTTCCAAGCAAAAATTTGTTACAAAATAATACCATGTAGGAGAATATGAACTATAAAGGCATACAAAGTTGTGAGTTTTCAATTGGACTTTAACCCCTTGCCAGGATCCTGCACTCTAGGTGGTGCCAGAGACTAGTAGGAGGGGCTCCTGTGAATTTTTACTCTTGAAAGCAAGAGTCCTTCCTCCCAACTCCCAATTATCATTTGTTGACCATAATCTGTCCGTGACAACATAGCAATGCATATATGTGGCAGCTGGGCGTTAAGGCCCACCTGTAGTGCTGCTGCATATTTGCATTATGATGTTGTAATGTTCCCGCTAAACTACTCTTTTTCTTTGATCATATATGCTGGTAGAATCCATAAGAAAACTATAATTTTTAAAATGAGCAGGGCAGTGATAATGTCTTACTGACCTTAAGCGAGTTGACTCAGCGTGTGAGACCTTCATACACCACAGCACAATATATATATATTAATAATAGGGCAAAGATAGCCAGTGCTCTACCTGACTGACACAGCTGGCCTGGCTAAGCGTACTGACAGCTCTCATGTAGCTCTGGTTCCTTGATCGAAATTTTGGAGAATTGTAGTTTCCTGATGGTTCCAGGACATGTCCCGCAGGCATTTCACTTGCTGCTTGTAGGTAACTCTGGCTACAAAACACAAAAGACAGCGTTGGAAGATTCTTAATGAGAATATTGTCCCAGTTTAGGTCTAAAAAGTATTTTTATCAATCCTCTTGTCTCGGTACATCTACAGTATCTCACAAAAAGTACACCCCTCACATTTTTGTAAATATTGTATTATATCTTTTCATGTGACAACACTGAATAAATGACACTTTGCTACAACGTAAAGTAGTGAGTGTACAGCTTGTATAACAGTGTAAATGTGCTGTCCCCTCAAAATTACTCAACACACAGCCATTATTGTCTAAACCGCTGGCAACAAACGTGAGTACACCGCTAAGTGAAAATGTCTAAATTGGGCCCAATTAGCCTTTTTCCCTCCCAGTGTCGATAGTGTTACAAGGTCTTATGTGTGAATGAGAAGCAGGTGTGTTAAATTTGGTGTTATCACTCTCACTCTCGCATACTGGTCACTGAAAGTTCAACATGGTACCTCATGGCAAAGAACTCTCTGAGGATCTGAAAAAAAACTGTTGCACTACATAAAGATGGCCTAGGCTATAAGAAGATTGCCAAGACCCTGAAATTGAGCTGCAGCATGGTGGCCAAGACCATACAGCGGTTTAACAGGACAGGTCCCACTCAGAACAGTCCTTGCCATGGTCGACCAAAGAAGTTGAGTGCACATGCTCAGCGTCATATCCAGAGGTTGGCTTTGGGAAATAGACGTATGAATGCTGCCTGCATTGCTGCAGAGGTTGAAGGGGTGGGGGGGTCAGCCTGTCAGTGCTCAGACCATACGCTGCATCAAATTGATTTGCATGGCTGTCGTCCCAGAAGGAATTCTCTTCTAAAGATGATGCACAAGAAAGCCCGCAAACAGTTTGCTGAAGACAAGCAAACTAAGGACATGGATTACGGGAACCATGTCCTGTGGTCTGATGTGACCAAGATAAACTTATTTGGTTCAGATGGTGTCAAGCTTGTGTCGTGGCAACCAGGTAAGGAGTACAAAGACAAATGTGTCTTGCCTACAGTCAAACATGGTGGTGGGAGTGTCATGGTCTGGGGCTGCATGAGTGCTACCACCACTGGGAGCTACAATTCATTGAGGGAATCATGAATTCCAACATGCACTATAACGTACTGAAGCAGAGCATGATCTCCTCCCTTGAGAGGCTGGGCCACAGGGCAGTATTCTAACATGATAACAACCCCAAACACACCTCCAAGATGACCACTGAATTGCTAGAGAAGCTGAGGGTAAAGGTGATGGACTGGCCAAGCATTTCTCCAGACCTAAACCCTATTGAGCATCTGTGGGGCATCCTGAAATGGAAGGTGGAGGAACGCAAGGTCTCTAACAACCACCAGCTCTGTGATGTTGTCATTGAGGAGTGGAAAGGGACTCCAGTGGCTGCCTGTGAATCTCTGGTGAACTCCATGCCCAAAAGGGTTAAGACTGTGCTGGAAATTAATGGGGGCCACACAAAATATTGACGCTTTGGGCCAAATTTGAACATTTTCACTTAGGGGTGTACTCACTTTTGTTGCCAGTGGTTTAGACATTAACGGCTGCATGTTGGGTTTTTCTGAGGGGACAGCAAATTTACACTGTTATACAAGCTGTTCTCTCACTACTTTACATTGTAGCAAAGTGTAATTTCTTCAGTGTTGTCACATGAAAAGATATAATAAAATATTTATAAAAATGTGAGGAGTGTACCCACTTTTGTGAGATACTGTATATCAGATACATTGCTAAATATGATTGTACAGTCTCTGAAAATTTCATTTATGTATTCAGCTTAGAAAACAGTGGTAGCAGCAAGTTTCTTCTTTATTGTTTAGGAAGGCAAGAAGGGGAAGATAAATTGCATTTCGTGTTTAGTATACAAAGCAGTGTGAGCTCAGGTGTGTGGAACTGCACACACTTAATAACCCTGCTTGACAGCTATATTTTTTAATGCAAATGCTAGTATAATTTCATTGAAAAACAATAGTAGCTTATGTTCCTTTCAGCTTACAATACATTTATTAAGTCATTTGACTTCCAGGGGTCAAAATCATGGCTGGCAAAAGGTATGTAAAGTAGCATAGAGATAAATCAATTTTCTAGCCAAAGTTGTTTTTGTTGCTGATATAAATAAATGTGCTGATTCAGTTTTTCCTATAAATGTGCATACCATCCTGATATCACTTAAATCCTTTATGTATGAACAAAGTGACAAAAGGCTGGATACATAGTAAGAAAGGAAGCAAGGAAGTTACTATATACAAGGTATTTAGTTCTCTAGCCATCATTGTCCTGTCATGTCTTTCCTAAACTGCTAAAACATAGCTAATATAATGTACTGGTATCGGGATTCATGCAGTCACTAGGCTATATATTACACCCAGAGCAGTGAAACAACTTCAACTTCACCATGAATAACAACCTGGAAAAAGGATTGCAGTTGTAAAATGCTCACTTCTGGGGAAGGAGCCCAGCTTTACTCCAGACAAGTATGAGGCGTCATGTCATTCCTAGTAAGAAGATTATGCAACAAAGACTTGTGCCCATCTAAATCAAATATGAATAAAACTAATAGCAGAACTTCAGAAAAAAGCTACAAAGTAGAGTTGAGCGAACCCGAACTGTAAAGTTCGGGTCCGTACCGAACTTTGGGGTGTCCGTGACCCGGACCCGGACATTTGAAAAAAAATCTGGGTTTGGGTATTTTATCCTGCCTCTTGAATAGCTGCAGGGCAGCCAATCAACAAGTGTTTCACTGGTTTGCCCTTAGAAGCCATCACAGCCATGCCTACTCATGGCATGGCTGTGATTGGCCAGTGCATCATGTGACCCAGCCTCTGTATAAGCTGGAGTCACGTAGTGCTGCAAGTCACATGCTCTCAGGCTAGTGTAGGGAGAGGATGCTGCCGGCGCTGTGAGGGACAGATTGCAGATCTAATAACATCTCATCCTGCATTACAGAACAATCTGATTGTGGACTAGGTAGAGATTACTACTACTACTGCTTTGAGGGACAGATTGCAGATCTAATAACATCACATCCTGCATTACAGAACGATCTGATACTGAACTAGGTAGAGTTTACTACTCCTGCTTTTAGGGACAGATTGCAGATCTAATAACATCTCATCCTGCATTACAGAATGATCTGATACTGGACTAGGTAGAGTTTAATACTCCTGCTTTTAGGTACAGATTGCAGATCTAATAACATCTCATCCTGCATTACAGAACTATCTGATACTGGACTAGGTAGAGTCTACTGCTTTGAGGGGCAGATTATTGTTCTAAAATCATCTCCTAGTTCTATAGGGAGAGGTTCCTGCTGCTCCTGGGAGGGACAGATTATTGTTCTAAAATAATCTCCTAGTGATATAGGGAGAGGTTCCTGCTGCTCCTGTAAGGGACAGATTATTGTTCTATAATCATCTCCTAGTTCTATAGGGAAAGGTTCCTGCTGGTGCTGTAAGGGACAGATTATTGTTCTAAAATCATCTCCTAGTTCTATAGGCAGAGATTCCTGCTGCTCCTGTGTGGGACAGATTATTGTTCTAAAATCATCTCCTAGTGATATACAGAGAAGTTCCTGCTGCTCCTGTAAGGGACAGTGTTACGTACCTGACGGTGGAGTCTGTCTTGTGCAGGGAACAACCGCTCTTGCGCACCCGATTCAAGGACCCCTGGTAGTGTAGACAGAGGCCCGAGAGTGGATGATCACAGATGTTTGGAGTGAGATTCCAGAGGGTCGTGCAAAGCAGGAGAATGGTCGTACAAGCAGAGTTGGCAACGTGCAGGCAGAGAGGTACAAAAGGGTTAGGCAGGCGGATCGTCAAGTTCAGGCAAAGGTTCGTTAACGGGCGGGCAGCGGAGGTACAGAGGAGTAGACAAGCGGATGGTCGTGGATAGCCGGGGTCGATGCAGGTAGCGGACAAGAGACCTTAGAGTGAGGTTTGTAGACACTAGTAGGTCGGGAGCACGGTAGGGCGTGAGAGCCCGGAGACAGATGTGATGGTCCCCAGGAACTTAGCCCACGCGTTCTCGCCAACAAGGGACGTGTTCTGTCTGAGGTGGCAG
>BLSH010248974.1:166220-185107 GCA_018402905.1 Glandirana rugosa | reverse complement strand
CCTGCTGCTCCTGTGAGGGTCAGATTATTGTTCTAAAATCCTCTCCTAGTGATATAGGGAGAGGTTCCTGCTGCTCCTGTAAAGGACAGATTATTGTTCTATAATCATCTCCTAGTTCTGGAGACCACACTTACAAAAAGATATTGATAAAATAGAACGAGTTCAGAGACGGGTAACAAAAATGGTGAAAGGTCTGGGGGATAAAACATATCAAGAGCGACTTCAGGAACTTACTATGTACAGTCTGGAGGAAAGAAGGGAGAGGGGAGACATGATTGAAACCTTTAAATACATCAAGGGGGTGAATAAGGTTCAGGAGGGCAGTCTTTTCAATATGAAACCAAAATCAAGAACACAGGGACATGACCTCAAACTAACTGGGGGGAAGTTCAAAACTAATCTTAGAAAGTATTATTTTACTGAAAGGGTGGTTGATGATTGGAATAAACTACCAACATAGGTTGTGAGACAGTCAACAGTAAATGGCTTCAAACATGCTTGGGATAAACATAAATCTATAGTCAGACAACAAGGTTTATGTAAGAAAAAAAAATAATAAAAAAATAAAAAAAATAAATAAATAAAAGGGGCAGGCTCGATGGACTAGTCTTTTTCTGCCGTCACTTTTCTATGTTTCTATAGGGAGAGGTTCCTGCTGGTGCTGTAAGGGACAGATTATTGTTCTACAATCGTCTCCTAGTGCTATAGGGAGAGGTTCCTGCTGGTGCTGTAAGGGACAGGTTATTGTTCTACAATCGTTTCCTAGTGCTATAGGGAGAGGTTCCTGCAGGTGCTGTAAGGGACAGATTATTGTGCTAAAATAATCTCCTAGTGATATAGGGAGAGGATCATGCTGCTCCTGTAAGGGACAGATTATTGTTCTATAATCATCTCCTAGTTCTATAGGGAGAGGTTGCTGCTGGTGCTGTAAGGGACAGATTATTGTTCTACAATCGTCTCCTAGTGATATAGGGAGAGGTTCCTGCTGCTCCTGTAAGGGACAGATTATTGTTCTATAATCATCTCCTAGTTCTATAGGGAGAGGTTCCTGCTGGTGCGGTAAGGGACAGATTATTGTTCTAAAATCGTCTCCTAGTGCTATAGTGAGAGGTTCCTGATGCTCCTGTGAGGGACAGATTATTGTTCTAAAATCATCTCCTAGTGCTATAGGGAGAGGTTCCTGCTGCTCCTGTAAGGGACAGATTATTGTTCTATAGTCATCTCCTAGTTCTATAGGGAGAGGTTCCTGCTGGTGCTGTAAGGGACAGATTATTGTTCTAAAATCGTCTCCTAGTGCTATAGTGAGTGGTTCCTGATGCCCCTGTGAAGGACAGATTATTGTTCTAAAATCATCTCCTAGTGCTATAGGGAGAGGTTCCTGCTGGTGCTGTAAGGCACAGATTATTGTTCTAAAATCATCTCCTAGTTCTATAGGGAGAGGTTCCTGCTGCTCCTGTGAGGGTCAGATTATTGTGCTAAAATCATCTCCTAGTGATATAGAGAGGGGTTCCTGCTGCTCCTGTAAGGGACAGATTATTGTTCTACAATCATCTCCTAGTGCTATAGGGAGAGGTTCCTGCTGCTCCTGTAAGGGACAGATTATTGTTCTATAATCATCTCCTAGTGATATAGAGAGAGGTTCCTGCTGGTGCTGTAAGGGACAGATTATTGTTCTAAAATCATCTCCTAGTTCTATAGGGAGAGGTTCCTGCTGGTGCTATAAGGGACAGATTATTGTTCTAAAATAATCTCCTAATTCTATAGGGAGAGGTTCCTGCTGCTCCTGTGAGGGTCAGATTATTGTGCTAAAATCATCTCCTAGTGATATAGGGAGAGGTTCCTGCTGCTCCTGTAAGGGACAGATTATTGTTCTATAATCATCTCCTAGTTCTCTAGGGAGAGGTTCCTGCTGGTGCTGTACGGGACAGATTATTGCTCTACAATCATTTCCTAGTGCTATAGGGAGAGGTTCCTGCTGCTCCTGTAAGGGACAGATTATTGTTCTATAATCATCTCCTAGTGATATAGAGAGAGGTTTCTGTTGGTGCTGTAAGGGACATATTATTGTTCTAAAATAGTCTCCTAGTGCTATAGGGAGAGGTTCCTACTGCTCCTGTAAGGGACAGATTATTGTTCTATTATCATCTCCTAGTTCTATAGGAAGAGGTTCCTGCTCGTGCTGTAAGGGTCAGATTATTGTTCTAAAATCATCTCCTAGTGATATATGGAGAGGTTCATGCTGCTCCTGTAAGGGACAGATTATTGTTCTATAATCATCTCCTAGTTCTATAGGGAGAGGTTTCTACTGGTGCTGTAAGGGACAGATTATTGTTCTACAATCGTCTCCTAGTTCAATAGAGAGAGGTTCCTGCTGGTGCTGTAAGGGACAGATTATTGTTCTAAAATCATCTCCTAGTTCTATAGAGAGAGGTTCCTGCTGGTGCTGTAAGGGACAGATTATTGTTCTAAAATCATCTCCTAGTTCTATAGGGAGAGGTTCCTGCTGCTCCTGTGAGGGACAGATTATTGTTCTAAAATCATCTCCTAGTGATATAGGGAGAGGTTCCTGCTGCTCCTGTAAGGGACAGATTATTGTACTATAATCATCTCCTAGTTCTATAGGGAGAGGTTGCTGCTGGTGCTGTAAGGGACAGATTATTGTTCTATAATCATCTCCTAGTTCTCTAGGGAGAGGTTCCTGCTGGTGCTGTAAGGGACAGATTATTCCTCTACAATCATTTCCTAGTGCTATAGGGAGAGGTTCCTGCTGCTCCTGTAAGGGACAGATTATTGTTCTATATTCATCTCCTAGTGATATAGAGAGAGGTTCCTGCTGGTGCTGTAAGGGACATATTATTGTTCTAAAATAGTCTCCTAGTGCTATAGGGAGAGGTTCCTACTGCTCCTGTAAGGGACAGATTATTGTTCTATTATCATCTCCTAGTTCTATAGGAAGAGGTTCCTGCTCGTGCTGTAAGGGTCAGATTATTGTTCTAAAATCATCTCCTAGTGATATATGGAGAGGTTCCTGCTGCTCCTGTAAGGGACAGATTATTGTTCTATAATCATCTCCTAGTTCTATAGGGAGAGGTTTCTACTGGTGCTGTAAGGGACAGATTATTGTTCTACAATCGTCTCCTAGTTCTATAGAGAGAGGTTCCTGCTGGTGCTGTAAAGGACAGATTATTGTTCTAAAATCATCTCCTAGTTCTATAGAGAGAGGTTCCTGCTGGTGCTGTAAGGGATAAATTATTGTTCTAAAATCATCTCCTAGTTCTATAGGGAGAGGTTCCTGCTGCTCCTGTGAGTGACAGATTATTGTTCTAAAATCATCTCCTAGTGATATAGGGAGAGGTTCCTGCTGCTCCTGTAAGGGACAGATTATTGTACTATAATCATCTCCTAGTTCTATAGGGAGAGGTTGCTGCTGGTGCTGTAAGGGACAGATTATTGTTCTACAATCGTTTCCTAGTGCTATAGGGAGAGGTTCCTGTTGGTGCTGTAAGGGACAGATTATTGTTCTAAAATCATATCCTAGTTCTATAGGGAGAGGTTCCTGCTGCTCCTGTGAGGGTCAGATTATTGTGCTAAAATCATCTCCTAGTGATATAGGGAGAGGTTCCTGCTGCTCCTGTAAGGGACAGATTATTGTTCTATAATCATCTCCTAGTTCTATAGGGAATGGTTCCTGCTGGTGCTGTACGGGACAGATTATTGTTTTACAATCGTCTCCTAGTGCTATAGGGAGAGGTTCCTGCTGGTGCTGTAAGGGACAGATTATTGTTCTATAATCATCTCCTAGTTCTATAGGTAGAGGTTCCTGCTGGTGCTGTAAGGGACAGATTATTGTTCTACAATCGTCTCCTAGTGCTATAGGGAGAGGTTCCTGCTGGTGCTGTAAGGGACAGATTATTGTTCTAAAATCATCTCCTAGTTCTATAGGGAGAGGTTCCTGCTACTCCTGTGACGGTCAGATTATTGTGCTAAAATCATCTCCTTGTGATATAGGGAGAGGTTCCTGCTGCTCCTGTAAGGGACAGATTATTGTACTATAATCATCTCCTAGTTCTATAGGGAGAGGTTGCTGCTGGTGCTGTAAGGGACAGATTATTGTTCTACAATCGTTTCCTAGTTCTATAGGGAGAGGTTCCTGCTGGTGCTGTAAGGGACAGATTATTGTTCTAAAATCATCTCCTAGTTCTATAGGGAGAGGTTCCTGCTGCTCCTGTGACGGTCAGATTATTGTGCTAAAATCATCTCCTTGTGATACAGGGAGAGGTTCCTGCTGCTCCTGTAAGGGACAGATTATTGTTCTATAATCATCTCCTAGTTCTATAGGGAATGGTTCCTGCTGGTGCTGTACAGGACAGATTATTATTTTACAATCGTCTCCTAGTGCTATAGGGAGAGGTTCCTGCTGGTGCTGTAAGGGACAGATTATTGTTCTAAAATCATCTCCTAGTTCTATAGGGAGAGGTTCCTGCTGCTCCTCTGAGGGTCAGATTATTGTGCTAAAATCATCTCCTTGTGATATAGGGAAAGGTTCCTGCTGCTCCTGTAAGGGACAGATTATTGTTCTATAATCATCTCCTAGTTCTATAGGTAGAGGTTCCTGCTGCTCCTGTAAGGGACAGATTATTGTTCTATAATCATCTCCTAGTGATAAAGAGAGAGTTTCCTGCTGGTGCTGTAAGGGACATATTATTGTTCTAAAATCATCTCCTAGTGTTATAGGGAGAGGTTCCTGCTGCTCCTGTAAGGGACAGATTATTGTTCTATTATCATCTCCTAGTTCTATAGGGAGAGGTTCCTGCTCATGCTGTAAGGGACAGATTATTGTTCTAAAATCATCTCCTAGTGATATAGGGAGAGGTTCCTGCTGCTCCTGTAAGGGACAGATTATTGTTCTATAATCATCTCCTAGTTCTATAGAGAGAGGTTCCTGCTGGTGCTGTAAGGGACAGATTATTGTTCTACAATCGTCTCCTAGTTCTATAGAGAGAGGTTCCTGCTGGTGCTGTAAGGGACAGATTATTGTTATAAAATCGTCTCCTAGTGCTATAGGGAGAGGTTCCTGCTGTTGGTGTGAGCGTTGCATTTCTTGCACAAAAATAAAAAGTGCGCCTACGTTCCTGTTTTCCAAATAAAAAAAAGAAGAATTTATTATTAATTTTTTTGTATTAATAAATAGTGCTACATAGTACATTTGCGGGCAGAATGAGGAGAGCGTCAAATAAGGGACGTGGTCGTGGTGCTGCTGGTGTTGGTGGTGTTGGTGAAGCTCCTGTTGCAAGGAGAGGACGTGGTCGATATGTGCCAGCTACACGCACAAGTGAAACACCTTCCTCAGGTGCGAGTAGCCGACCAAACCTTCAACGTTATATGGTAGTCCCGAATGCCACTGAACGAATGGTGAGGCCAGAACAAGTATAGGCGATAGTAGATTGGGTGGCTGACAATGCCTCTAGTTCCTTCACATTGTCTCCCTCCCGGTCCCTTGATGAAAGCTCAGAGTTGGCACCTGAACCCCATGGCCATCCGTCTTTCACCTGAGCCCCTTGTAAATTAGCCCAGCAATCTGAGCCCCCAGTCATGCAACAGTCTCTTATGCTTTTTGATGACTCTCCTGCCCCAGAAGTGGAAGACATTGAGTGCACCGATGCCCAACCACTTCTGTTGCAAAATGAGGACATGGAAACACCAGCGCAGCATGTCTCTGATGATGACGAAACACAGGTGCCAACTGCTGCAGCTTTCCTCTTTGTGCAGACTGACAAGGAGGGCAGTGGTGAAGGGTGGGTGGAAGATGATGTGGAGGAGGATGGAATGAGGGTCATGCGAGTGACGTGTGCAGTTTGGAGGAAGGGGTGGTGGTCACACAGAGGCACCAGCACAGCAAAAGAGAAAGCAGGTTGCAAAAGCGGAGCGAGCATCCCCTAGACAGTACGGCTGTTACTACCCACCGCACCCAGGGACCTAGCACACCAAAGGCAGCTCAAAGGCGTTCCCCTGCGTGGCAGTTCTTCAGACAATGTGCTGATGACAAGACACGAGTGGTTTGCACACTGTGCAATGATAGCCTGAAGCGAGGCATAAATGTTCTAAACCTGAGCACAACCTGCATGATCAGGCATCTAAATTCAAGGCACAAGCTGCATTGTAATAATTACCTCAAAATCCAAGAAAGGTCTCGGCCTCCTCCTGCTTCCTCTTCTGCTGCTGCCTCGGCCTCTTCCTCCACCTCTACAGTGACAGTGTCACCTGCCACCCAGCAAACAGAGCATGTGACAGCAACGCCACCATGTCCGCCACCGTCCCCAAGCATTTCCATACGGTCCCATGAAAGCTTACAGCTCTCCATCTCCCAAACACTGGAGAGAAAGAGGAAGTACCCCCCTACCCACCCGCGATCCCTGGCCCTGAATGCCAGCATTTCAAAATTCCTGGCCTTTGAAATGCTGTCATTCCGTGTGGTGGACACGGACAGTTTTAAAAACCTGATGGTGATGGCTGTCCCACAGTATGTGGTTCCCAGCCGCCACTACTTTTCCAGGTGACCCATCCCTTCCCTGCACAAACAAGTTGGGGACAAGATCAAGTGTGCACTGCGCAACGCCATCTGTGGCAAGGTCCACATAACCACTGTTACATGGACCAGCAAGCACGGTCAGGGACGCTATATCTTGCTTACTGCACACTGGGCAAATCTAGTGGCGGGTGGGCCTGAGTCGGCTAGCCATTTGGCGCATGTCCTTCCACCACCGAGGATTGCAGGGCATTTCTATTTGCCTCCTCCTACTGCGCTTCCTCCTCCTCTACCACCTCCTCATCCACCACCAACTTGAGCACATCCAGGGGGAAACGACAGCAGGCTGTTTTAAAACTGATATGTTTGGGGGATAAACTCCACACTGTGCTGAGCTGTGGATGGGCATTGAACAACAGACCGATGAGTGGTTGTTGCCACTGAGCCTCAAGCCCGGCCTGGTGGTGTACGACAATGGGCGAAATCTCGTAGCGGCTCTGGGCCTAGCTCGTTTGACGTACATCCCTTGCTTGGCGCATGTGCTGAATTTGGTGGTGCAAAAATTTCTAAAAAACTACCCAGATATGTCAGAGCTGCTGCAGAAAATGCGGGCCGTCTGTGCGCACTTTCGGCGTTCTCACCCTGCTGCTGCTCACCTGTCTGCGCTGCAGCGGAACTTCAGCCTTCCCGCTCACCACCTCCTATGCGACATGCCCACAAGATGGAACTCCACCTTGCACATGCTGGAGAGACTGTGCGAGCAGCAGCAGGCAATAGTGGAGTTTCAGCTGCAGCACGCACAGGTCAGTCCCTCTGCGGAACAGCACCACTTCACCACCAACGAGTGGGCCTCCATATGAGACCTGTGTACCGTATTGCGGTGTTTCGAATACTCCACCAACATGGCCAGTGCCAATGATGCTGTTCTCAACGTTGCTATACCACTTCTATGTCTCCTTGAAAAAACACTTCGGGCGATGATGGAAGAGGATGTGGCACAGGAGGATGAGGAGGAGGAAGAGGGGTCATTTCCACGGTTATCAGGCCAGTCATTCACAAGTGGCTCGGAGGGTGGGTTCCTGCACCAGCATAGGCCAGGTAAAAAATATTCAAGCCAGGGCACAGTTCTGGAGGAAGAGAAGGACGAGGAAGATGGTGATGAGGAGGAGGAGGAACCGCAGCAGGGTGGCACCCAACGCAGCTCGTGGGCATCACTGGAGCATGGCTGGGGGGATACGGAGGACACAGATGGTACAACACCTCCCACAGAGGACAGATTGTCTTTGCCTCTGGGCAGCCTGGCACACATGAGCGACTACATGCTGCAGTGCCTGCGCAATGACAGCCATATTGCCCACATTGTAACTTGTGCTGATTACTGGGTGGCCACCCTGATGGATCCCCGTTACAAGGACAACGTGCCGTCCTTAATTCCCTCACTGGAGCGTGAGAGGAAGGTGCGCGACTACAAGCGCACACTGGTAGACGCGCTGCTGAGGGCATTCCCAAATGACACCGGGGGCTCAGTGGAAGCACAAGGCGAAGGCAGAGGAGGAGGAGGAAGAGGCCGCCAATGCAGCTGTGGCACCGCCAGCACCTCAGAAGGCAGGGTTAGCATGGCCAAAATGTGGCAAAGCTTTGTCAGCAGCCCGCCACAACAAACAGCACCACCAGCTGATAGGCAAGGTCTTAGCAGGAGGCAGCATTTCAGCAACATGGTGGAACAGTATGTGTGCACACGCCTACACGTACTGACTGATGGTCTGCCCCATTCAACTTCTGGGTCTCCAAATTGGGCACATGGCCTGAGCTTGCCCTTTATGCCTTGGAGGTGCTGGACTACCATGCAGCCAGTGTATTGTCTGAATGTGTGTTTAGCACAGCAGGGGCGTTTTCACAGACAAGCGCAGCCGCCTGTCCACAGCCACATGGACAGGCTAACGTTTATTAAAATGAACCAGGCATGGATCCCACAAGACTTGTCTGTACCTTGTGCAGAATAGACATTTAGACTGGCCTCACACAGCCATTGGTATACTTGTTTTTTTTTAATATGCCTCAATATTTTGGGGGCTACCCCAATTAGAAAAAAACAAGCAAACAAAAAACTGTGTTGGCTACCTCCTCCTTCTCCTCCTCCACCACCACCACTTACACCTACACTGCCACGGTCACGGCCTAGTCAACCTCTAGGCTCCTACTCCACATCCACCTCCTCCTCCCATTTTTATTTTTTTTATTTGATATTAAGTTATTTCCATATCCCCATTTTTTTGGAGGGCACTTGTCCTACTCTTACCCCCATTTTACTTCCTTTTGCAGCCCTTTAGCACTTTCCAGGACTTTTTTTTGCGCCGAAAAGTTTGGGTCCCCATTGACTTCAATGGGGTTCGGGGGCCGGGGTCAAGTTCGGTACCGAGCCCGAACTTTTTCGCGAAGTTCGGCCAAACCCGATGAACCCGAACATCCAGGTGTCCGCTCAACTCTACTACAGAGAAATCTGCAACTTTTTAATATGTTAACTGGTTGTAGTGCAGGAATATATAAGTGTCTCTGGAAAAGAGGCACAGAATTGGGTAGGGGCCAAACAACCATCTGGAAAAAGAGGGAAGAGTCCCCCAGAAAAAGAAGGTACCAAATACAGCCTCAGGTGGTATCAAAACAGATTAATACTTTATTAAGTACATGAAAAAATTAGAAATACTAAATGCAATCAAACCTCAGGACTCAACAAATGACTATCAAATTAAAGATCACCGGCTCATGTGAAAATCCCAAGCTCAGATGCGAGCATGGCTGTATAACAAATTGCAATTTAAGACAAAGGGATCTCATCAATGGGCCGGCATTGAATGGTGATCCCTCTACAGCTATTAAATAGAATAACTTTAAATAACGGCTATAAGAGACCAAAACATACAGTGGGTACGGAAAGTATTCAGACCCCCTTAAATTTGTCACTCTTTGTTATATTGCAGCCATTTGCTAAAATCATTTAAGTTCATTTTTTTTCCTCATTAATGTACACACAGCACCCCATATTGACAGAAAAACACAGAATTGTTGACATATTTCAGATTTATTAAAAAAGAAAAACTGAAATATCACATGATCCTAAGTATTCGGACCCTTTGCTGTGACACTTCTATATTTAACTCGGGTGCTGTCCATTTCTTCTGATCATCCTTGAGATGGTTCTACCCCGTCATTTGAGTCCAGCTGTGTTTGATTATACTGATGGGACTTCATTAGGAAAGCCACACACCTGTCTATATAAGACCTTACAGCACACAGTGTATGTCAGAGCAAATGAGAATCATGAGGTCAAGGGAACTACCTGAAGGGCTCAGAGACCGAATTGTGGCAAGGCACAGATCTGGCCAAGGTTACAAAAACAGTTCTGCTGCACTTAAGGTTCCTAAAAACACAGTGGCCTCCCTAATCCTTAAATGGAAGACGTTTAGGATAACCAGAACCCTTCCTAGAGCTGGCCGTCTGTCCAAGCTGAGCTATCGGGCAAGAAGAGCCTTGGTGAGAGAGGTAAAGAAGAACCCAAAGATCACTGTGGCTGAGCTCCAGGGATGCAGTCGGGAGATGGGAGAAAGTTGTAGAAAGTCAACCATCACTGCAGCCCTCCACCAGTCGGGGCTTTATGGCAGAGTGGCTCAACGGAAGCCTCTCCTCAGTGCAAGACACATGAAAGCCTGCATGGAGTTTGCTAAAAAAAACAGCTGAAGGACTCCAAGATGGTGAGAAATAAGATTCTCTGGTCTGATGAGACCAAGATAGAACTTTTTGGCCTTATTTCTAAGCGGTATGTGTGGAGAAAACCAGGCAATGCTCATCACCTGTCCAATACAGTCCCAACAGTGAAGCATGGTGGTGGCAGCATCTTTTCAGCTGCAGGGACAGGATGACTGGCTGCAATCGAGGGAAAGATGAATGCGGTCAAGTACAGGGATATCCTGGACAAAAACCTTCTCCAGAGTGCTCAGGACCTCAGACTGGGCCGAAGGTTTACCTTCCAACAAGACAATGACCCTAAGCACACAGCTAAAATAATGAAGGAGTGGCTTCACAACTCCGTCACTGTTCTTGAATGGCCCAGCCAGAGCCCTGACTTAAACCCAATTGAGCATCTCTGGAGAGACCTAAAAATGGCTGTCCACCAACGTTTACCATCCGACCTGACAGGACTGGAGAGGATCTGCAAGGAGGAATGGCAGAGGATCCCCAAATCCAGGTGTGAAAAACTTGTTGCATCTTTCCCAAAGGGTATGAATACTTAGGACCATGTGATATTTCAGTTTTCCTTTTTTAATAAATCTGCAAAAATGTCAACAATTCTGTGTTTTTCTGTCAATAATGGGTACTGTGTGTACATTAATGAGGAAAAAAATGAACTTAAATGATTTTAGCAAATGGCTGCAATATAACAAAGAGTGAAAAATTTAAGGAGGTCTGAATACATTCCGTACCCACTGTATGCTGCTGTGCTAAAAGAGCGTAAATAGAAATGACATAAAGCCGTGTAGGCAGGCTGTTGCTCTGCATGCATAGTTTAAATGTAACTTAGTAACATTAGCTAAAGTATCTGCAGGAAAACAACTTGCTGCTAATGAAGCCAAAGAGGGAAAACCTCATCCCTTGAAGTTGGGGGATGAGCTAAAGTCCTTGCAGCGCAGCAGCTTATATACAAGTTCATCTCGAAAAATTTGAATAACATCAAAACGTTAATTTATTTCAGCAATTCAATTCAAAAAGTAAAATTCATATTTTATATAGATTCATTATACACAGAGTGATATATTTCAAGTGATAAAGGAAAGGGAAAGTGGTATGGCGCTGCTATATTGGAAGAAAACGGAAAAAATGTCTGCTGCCCGACAAACAACTGGAAAAAAATTCCAGGTGTGCAGATGCAGGAAAAAGAAATAAAGATGGGTATGGTGCTGCCACAAAAATATTCCAAAGGAATAAACCAAAGGTGTAAGAGTGATTATTGTGTCAAACTATTGTATATAATACTGACATCAAATGCTGAAAAAAAACCACTCACACTACTCCAAATCAACAGTGAGTCATGCAGTGTCGCCAGAGAGCATCACACACACTTACGGTTTCTAGCTGGTGGAACACACGGAACTTCCGGGTTCGCGTTTCTGACTCCTCATAGAGAAATAGTAAGTGTTACTAAACTTGTGCTATACTCAACCTGACACCCTACACTATGGAGTTTTTCCCTTCACAAATGGACACTTTGATTATACTGGATTGAGCCGTCAAAAGACCCATGGGAACACCGAGACCGGAGTTACTCTCTTCCCAGGACCAGCCTCAGCAGAAGGGTCCAAAGTCAGTGCAGCCCTTTAACAGGAAATTCTAGAGCACTTCATGCTCACTCCGCTGACCAGCTTTATGGAGATGCTGATGTCATTTTCAAGCAGAACTTGGCACCTGCCCAAACTGCCAAAAGTACCAGTGCCTGGTTTAATGATCGTGGTATCACTGTGCTTGATTGGCCAGCAAACTTGCCTGACCTAAACCCTATAGAGAATCTATGGGGTATTGTCAAGAGGAAGATGAGAGACACCAGACCCAACAATGCAGGTGAGCTGGAGGCCGCTATAAAAGCAACATGGTGCTTCTATAAAACCTCAGAAGTGCCACAGGCTGATCACCTCCATGCTACACAGTAAATCATGCAAAAGGAGCTCCGACCAAATATTAAGTGCATACTATACTGTATATGGACGTATTTTTCAGTAAGCCAGCATTTCTGTATTGAATATACTTTTTTATTGATCTTCAAATTTTGGGTTTTCACTGGCTGTAAGCCATATTCATCCAAATTAAAAGAAAGAAATGATTGATATATCACTCTGTGTGTAATGAATCTATATAATATAGCAGTTTCACTTTTTGAATTGAATTCAAGTAACTTTTTGATGATATTCTAATTTTTTGAGATGCCCCTGTACATATCACAGTAATTGCAAAGATTCCCCATGAGTATATAAGATGAAATGCCAGCGCTCAAGGGACAGTCCCACATCTGGAAAGGATAAATATATAGGGCACACTCAAATAAAATCAGTCCTAGAGTGCACAATAATCATGCCATATATTTTGTGAGCTCTTAAGCAGCCAGTCTGTTGCCCAGATAGCTGCCGTGTGAGTCAATGCACTGATAAAAGCATACATATGAGTGCTTTCCAAATTAGACTCATTGTGGGATGAACTTTGCATTCAAATGGCTGGTAACCAATGAAAAGGCTAGATGATGCCTGGCAATCTCTGAACAGGGGGGTGTCCCAGTCTGTGGATATGCTGCTGGTGTTACTCGTGATGGCTCCAACAAGTGAATTCACACATGTGCAGCAAAGTTCAGCCTGCCATATGTCACATACGGCTTACTCAAAAGTCATGATGATTCTGTGGTAACAGAGCTTCAGTCTACGCATCTCGCCTGCTTCCTGACTTCATCTGGACTTGAGGAGGGCACCTTTCTCACCCTCTTGTATAGGCTGTTGATCCTGCAATTCTGCCCACAACAAACAGGTGGTGGCCATCATAACTAAATCAATAAAAATGCATTAGAATGATCATATACGGTCATATATTGGACTAAAGACCTAAGGATGCTCCATCCAAAGAAAAATTAACTGATAGTTTATTGTGAAGAGCCAAGGTAAAGGTTAAAACATAAATGGTAGCGCCTAATTGTTCATCTATGTTAGAAGGAAAGAGAAGAGGTACATATTAATGAAGCTCCAAACAGCCTGATTAGTAGAGAAAAGAGTCATTTATCAAGGAAAATTCCAAGATTCAAATCAATGTTCAGGCCACCTGGAGTACCATTGGGTTAAACTTTTCTTCCTGACTTTCTTCCTGACTTTAAGCAGTTTTTTCCTCCTTAATGGAATGAAGGTGTTCTCTAATGCGGACCCTGAAGGGTCTCTTCGTCTTGCCAACATAAAATGTATGGCAAGGATATTCAATCATATAGAGCACCCTGCTCGAGAACAATTGATGACATTTAGACCTGTGTGCATTGGAAAATACCTTGGTCTTCTCCACAAAAAGGCACACCAAGCAGTGTCCACATGGATACATGCCTACCATTTTGGGCTACCAGTTTTTGGATGGACTTTTAACAAATTCAGATTTAACCAGAATGTATATTAAATTATTGGCCCTACGTGCCACCGTAAGTGGACAAGGGCCCACTATTTTCATTAATTGAGGATCAGTTGTTAGCACATGCCAGCGTTTTTTTATAATTGTTTCACCTCTTCCCATTGGGAGCCATAATTTGTAAAAAAAATGTTTGATCTGTAACTTTCTATTCTTCCTCATAATGGGGTTCCTGAGTAGACAGTAAGCTGTTCCTCTCCATACAAAGGCCTTTTTTTGTGTCTTCCTGAGTACCTGATATGAGTATACCCATTCCCTAAATCTCATGTACATGAGGGAGGATTCTCTTTTAAATTGATCCAAATCTGTGCAGTTCCTCTGTATTTGGAGGAATTGACCAGTTGGTATCCCTCTAATGAGGGAATGTGGGTGATGACTGGTGGCATAAAGCAGTGTATTTGCTGCCATCTCTTAAAAAGTACATGTACTGAGGTGATTACCAAAATGAAAAGATTAAGGAAAGGAATTCCATAAGGATGGAAATGATAAGTTAACCTAATATTTCTATCATTTCCAACCAGCTGCACTTCGGAGCCCTTCCATACCATCAGTACATTATCAATGTATCATACCCAAGCTGAAAAATGGACATGATATATCAATGAAGCATACACCAACTGTTCCTTCCACAGGCCAAGGTATAAACAGGCATATGCTGGTGCCCAAGGGGCACCCATTGATGTACCCCTGATTTGTTGATAAAAAACTTCTGAGGAACTGGAAATAATTGTTCATGAGAACATATTCCAACAGCTCCATGAGGAACTCATTTTGGCCCCTATTCCATGATAACGAATATCCAAAAAAATGAGCAACTGCCTGAAGGCCCCACTTGTGGGGTATGGACATGTAAAGGGAACCACCAAGTCCCGAATCTTCTTCAGAACGTCTCTCATATCTTGGTCATAAAAGGGGAGAGTCAAAACCACTTCTTTAATTAAGGTTTTAAGGAATCCTTATGGATTTTTGGAATGTTATAAAGAACTGGGGTACAGAAGGTCTCCACCTTCGAGTAGTTAAATTCCCTTTTGGATAATAAACCTGCTTCCATTGCAACAAATAATTTACCATTTAAATTATGTACCAACCCAGGAAATGTATTCTCAGTTAATTTTAAATAGGTAGGTTCATCACCCAGCTGTCTCTTCTCTTCAGCAATCATCATTGATGACAACCACGTTGCCACCTTTGTCACTGTTTTTGATGACAATATTGGGGGCGTTTCTAAGTTCCATCAGGGCTCTATATTCCTCCCTATTTAAGTTGTTTTTACCTCTTTTATCCAAGTTTAGCTTGTTGAGATCTGTTTCGACAAGCTTGAAAATTTAAACTCACCCATTGGTTGTTTTGTAAGGGTGAGATTTTAGTAGTTTTTATATTGAGTCTAGCATCTCTCTTACTTCTCTTACTTGACTCTACCTCTTCCATATCAAAACTGACATTTTCTTCAAGGAGGCTCATAAGATCACTTAGAGCCCGCGCATCCTGAATTTCTTAACTTGTACTTCCCAGAACCTCTACAACACCAGGCTTCTCAAAGATTGATCGAAAAATCATTTTCTTAAAAAAAATAAGGTCTTCATTAATTTATGTATAACATTCATAGTAGAAAATGAAAGGCCCTTCTGGAGAAGACTGTGTCTTTCCTGTAGGTCAAAGCTAGAGAGATTTATTACTTTAGGTCTCCAGTGTCCCATTAATTTACATCTTGGACATGTCTACTCTCCATTCTTATCTCCGTTGACCCCTGTTTGTTCTCACCATTCTGGCTTTTGAACCCTCTTCTTCTTGACTTTTCTCTTCTACACTGCATCTGTTGGAAACTTTCTTGTTTTTGAATCCTACTTTGTTGTTGCCCTGTTTCTCTAAAAAAAAGACACATACTTAATTATACCTCCGTCTTCATGGAGATTCCACTTCTAGGGTATAATGCCTGTGCCTAGATAAACTTCTTCCCCTTAAATAGTAAGATAAAAGATAAAAAATGGTGCCCTTATTCCAATCATCCAAATCTCTCCAGAATTTTACCTGCGTCTTAGCTTTCAGAATTGTCTGAGTTTTCTCAACCTCTCTTCTCAATAAATCATTTAATTTTGTAAACTCCAGTTCCTCTTTAAAGGGGTTGTTGAGTCACATTTTCCTCAAGGTCTTTGTTAATTTCCTCCAGTTGTAACTTTTCCTTCTCTATGATAAGATGCATAACCTCTAAGCCTCTATTAAGACAGACAGCTTTCCATTTCTCAAAAAAATGTTTTGTGTGTAGGTGTTTGGATGGGACCACCTTTTCCCTAAGACCTCTCGGTATCATACAATGTTCCACATATGATTTCAGGAAGGAAATGTCCCACTTTACATTTAAATATTTATAGGTACGCTTCTCATGGGTTTTGAATGTATTCTTCATTAAACCAATGGTTTTACTGGATGGCTGCCTGTTCACCTTAGAAAATGCCGACCTGATCTCCACCTCTATCTCATCTCCCAGTTTAAATGCCATAATCAGGTGTGATTGAATGTAGTATGTCTATTTTTTTATGTCCTTAATAAAGTATTAATCTGTTTTGAAACCACCTGAGGCTACATTCTTTTCTGGTTGTAGTTCAACTATACTATTTACATAAAGTACTTGTCTATCATAATGAGAAGTGGTTACCTCTCATACAGTACTTGACCTTATTCTTTCTCCCATAATGAGCAGACCTAAAATATTTAAGACACACACAAAAAAAAAAGAATTTGTGACAAAGTTCTGATATAAAGCAAATGGAGCAAGCCAAGGCCCCCAAACAGAGCAACTTATTTATAGGCGTTCAAACTAAGCATCCAATTATATGCAGTGTGTGTGAAATGTTGCAGAGTATATTATGGTAAAAGGACAGTGAGTCTAAATGGAAGCAAATAAAGACAGGGTAGGGGGTAAGGTTTGCTCATAATGACTTTTTTTGGAGAAAAGATCTGGTAGTGGTGGGACTCTGCATAATGGGGACAAGCTGGAGCTTGGCCGCTTAATAATATGAAAATATAAACTTCAATTGCATATAATAAGCATTATTAATGGCAATGAGCAGAGGCGTAACTAGAACCTTCAGGGCCCCGGTGCAAGAAATTATGAAGGGCCCCCTGACCCCTGGCCAGGGCCCTTCCCTCTTCCCACTGATCCTGGGGCCCTTTACATCTATCGTGGTTCCCTTTATTACGGTACTGCAGTGGGGCCCTTTCACAAGTTGTTCTGCAGCAGGCCCCAGGGGGACCAGGGAAGCACACAGGGGCCCTGGGAACAGCAGAAGACAAGTAAACTGGATAGAGGAAAATGGAGGAGATTGTGTCCTATAAATGCCACCCCTGCCATCCCTCCTATTCAGGTATACAAGGGAGGCACATGGGCCCCCTGGACCATGGGGCCCGGTTGCAATTGCAACCCCTGCAACCCCTATCGTTACGCCCCTGGCAATGAGAGTTCAGCATTAAATGACACTTACTGTACCAAGTAGAAGCAAGCCTACAATTATATTTACCTTCCCTTCTGTTCCCCCACCAATTTGTTCAACTGTTGGGAGCAGAGGTGTGTGTAGCCTATTGCATTAGGGTGTGCACCACAAAGCGCAAACAAACATGAGTGTGTGTGTATATATATGTCAGAAGGGCAGAGATTGGTGTCAGTAGTTTATTTTTATTTTATTTTATTTATTTTTTACAATTTTGTTTTTTTATTATTTTTTACAATATTATATTTTATTGTATTTTTTTTACAGTTTTATTTAGGAACCCTGCTGGGGGGCTTTGGTGAAATATCAGGGGTCTAAACAGACCCTTGATGTCTCATTTTTGAGACAGAGAAAGGGACTGAGGGCAGAGATTCCCCCATCCCTTTCTCTGCAGCCAGGCAGCTGAGGGAATCTGCACAGTACAGGGTGATAAGGGTGTGCCCAGGCACACCTGCCACCCTATGTGCGCACCCCTATGGTTGGGAGTCAGGAAAAGAAGCCATGTGTAAGCTCTAAGTCATTGACTCTCTACACAACATAATGTGAAGGCACTGGATGCTTAAGTGGTGGATCACCAAGCACCAGCGTTATCACATAAGAGGAAGGGGAGCAAATTACAGGCTCCCCATAGTTGGAATTACTGGTATGTCACTTTGCTTCCCAAAAGAAGCGGCATTAGAGTGAATAGAAGAAATGGGAAGTATAATAAACTGAGAAGGTCAACATTAAAATGAACCCATGTTTTACACTCCCTGCACAAGTTCACTTGAAAGTAATTTTCCAAACCCACAGTGGGTGTACAGATGTTAAAACCTTAAAAATTAAAAACGTTAAATAACCTTCTCCTACCTGTTTTAAAGAACACATTTTTATCGGCCAAAAGTGCCATATTCTGTAAATATGCATGACCATGCTGTAACTATGCACAAATACTGTATATTGTAGTAATTGCTTGTGTCTGAATATGCAAATTAAGTTTCTTGGCAAGCCAAAAAATAATTAACTGCCTATTCACAAGTCATGACTTGCCCACAGAAAAGGGAGAAAAGAGTAATATGTAAACCTTGATGTGCCTGATAAAATGTCTAATCTTGCTGGTGCTGCAGTTCATATACTTCATATAGTCACAGCACAATCTGTTAGCAGCCCATTCATATCAGATTGGGATGAAGTGGAAACCATTTTTTTATATTTTTGTATGACACACTTCTGAAGAAGTCTCACTGCAGGATATGTGTAAATGAGTCTGCAATTTTACTGCTAATGGGTGCTCAGGATCCATGAAAGTAGCGGTGAGCGATGCAATTGGTGCCATCCATTTGGTTCACATATATTGCAATGAGTGTTAACGTAACATCAAACTTATTCCAGTATATGCACACATTGGTCTACAAATGCATTATGAAATAAGAGAAGCCCTAGATAGATATAAAGGCAACAGTGGCTACTCCATTTAAGTTACGGATAGGTTGTAATCAATATTATAGTATCCAAATAATGGGGCATAGAATGTTATATTACATGGCAGGATCTAGGGGGTGCTGGGGGTAGGATGCGTCTCCCCCCCCAGATTTCAGCTGCTCCCCCCCAAAGCCAACAGCTCCCCTGGTTATATACACTTGGTTTACCTACCGTGGTTAACGTAGCGAGTGGCGATGAAAGTACCTAGGACTCGTGGG
>BLSH010248974.1:112146-126510 GCA_018402905.1 Glandirana rugosa | reverse complement strand
CACACATTTTGCAGAACAGTGATATGGGTACTCCCGGCTTATTTATACTTTTTTGACACAGTTTGAAGATGATTTTTAAACAGTTCTATGGCCTCTAATGTTAATTAATACTTTTCAGACCCATTTTGAAGATGATCTCCATTTTTGCATTTTTTATGTTTTTATTTTTTTTTAAATATTTAAAGTTATTTCCCTGTCCCCATTTCTTTGTAGGTCACTTGTCCCACCCTTACCCACATTTCCTTCCTTTTGCAGACCTCTAGGACCTTCCAGGACTATTTTACAGCATTTTTTGTGCCTAAAAGTCCAGGTCTCCATTGATTTCAATGGGGTTCGGGGTCCGGGACAAAGTTCGGGTTCTGTCCGGACCCGAACCCGGACTTTGTCCCGAAGTTCGGCCGAACCAGCAGAACCCGGACTTCTAGAAGTTCGCTCAACCCTAATCACTAACAGTATAGCCACTCACCCCTCATGAAGAGCTTTCATTATATTACTTAAACACAATTTGGGTACACTCTGCTTCCAACAAACAGAGCATTGTGGTTATATCCATCTTCCTTATTTGTCACCGTGCATCATATAATAATTTTCCGTTGTATCTGCATCCGTTTTTAGTT
Source organism: Glandirana rugosa (assembly GCA_018402905.1). Lineage (NCBI taxonomy): Eukaryota > Metazoa > Chordata > Amphibia > Anura > Ranidae > Glandirana > Glandirana rugosa. Next base: position 125,893 of record BLSH010248974.1, on the reverse strand, counting down.
GTGTAATTGTATCTCAAATCTGAGTCCTGCTTTTAATATTCTAATAAAATGTATACATTTTATATATTTCTATACTTTTCTTGAGCTTTTTCCTTCAAAAGTCCCAATTAGGGGGTTTTCTGTAACTTATAGTATTAGGGATGTGGGAAAACTCTATATCTGGGCTTAAGCACTAAGCACTCTAACCTCTACTTGTATTCAGGGTAGCAAATATCCACCCCCATTATTCTGCAGTGTTTTTCCAGATCATTCATTTTTTTTTATTCTTGTTTTATTAATAAAATTTTGGGAAAAAAACCCTGTTCTTCATAATGACCAATTATGCAGGGAAAGGGTGGGACACACTAATGTATAAAGAATTCACCCAAAAAGAACAGAAAAATACAGAACTATCATCTAATTTTTTGAACCTCAGAAAACTATTAGAAAAGACATAACTATACAATTGGCACATACATTCTTTTGAACAATATATTAAAAACAAAATCAACCCATTTGGTTTACGGATACAAATCTTTCTCACTTTGGAGAATGTAGATGTTACATTTAAAAATACATGGGAGTAAAACCTCTGTTTGTGTTCAAAAGGAATGATGGCGTTCCTTATAGAGGTATATCAAAAGAGATCCAAAGATTTAGATAAAGAAATGGATTCCATTCAAACACAATTAGTCACTTTCAGACAACACACGGCCTATGCACAATTGGATAAGAAGCTGGGGGAACATCTCAAATAATTTAATAGAGAGGTACTGATTAAAAATGGGAAAAAAACTATATAGAGACATCACTGCCTTTAAAGAAAACAAAGCCTACAATCGGAAACCTACCCACTCAAAAACACGGTTTAACCAAAAGAAAAAAACTAGACCAAATAATTATGAATCTGATGCTTCTTCTATCTCTTCTGTTTCTCTTTCCTCTAAAGCAGGGATATGCAATTAGCGGACCTCCAGATGTTGCAGAACTACAAGTCACATGAAGCATAGCAAGACTCTGACAACCACAAGCATGACACCCAGAGGCAGAGGCATGATGGGACTTGTAGTTTTGCAACAGCTGGAGGTCCGCTAATTGCATACCCCTGTTCACTCACGGAAGGCCAAAAGAAATTCACAAAGTGGAGATTCACAGGAAAGACTCAACAAAAAACGTATCACTGAGCAACCACGTTCCACAACCCAGAAAGAAGGCTCTCACGGGGTGTCAGGTAATACCTTGGGTGGCGTTGATCCCTTTTCTTCTCCTTCTCTCTATCCACACACTAACAATTCCTCTTTTCAATACATTCAATCTACACTTCACACAAATGCAGCAGTCACATGTAACCTCACTAGAAATGATGATGATTTTTTAGGCAATCCACCTATGCACAGGATGACACACGAGGCAATGTACTCCTAATGAGGGGAACACGATAAACAAGTAAATCTCACTGTAGTCAATTTGTCTGATTATACTCTCACTGCACTAAATATTAATCCCAATGTACTGGCATTTATCAATTTGTCCTGTAATGAAATCAAAAACTTGAAAATTTCACAGAATAAAAAAGGTAACATATCAACAGCAGAATGTAATGCTTTAAAATTATTAGCTGAGAATCCTATGATTATAGTGAAACTCTCAGATAAAGGAGGGAACATTGTCATCTTGAATAATAGCCACTACATTGATGTGTATGAAGGATGCCAACGCCGGCCTTTGCTATTGGCCGCCTGGTTGCCTGATGCGCCATCGGGGGGATGACACGGGGTGGTGCCACCTCGGACGTGGGCGTGTTTTTCCATCTGGCCTGCGCCTCCGGTTCCAACTGGTCGGGTGTTGGATTCCCGGGACGCAGGCCATTACTGACACGTGGTTCCTGTCTGCCTCCCCTTCCCCTCATGGCGGTATTTACCCCTGGAGGGTGGGGATGATGGGTGGGCATCTTCTCGTTCTTGGGGGCATGGACGCACATCTTTCACTCGGGGGGCGCCACCCTACACCTGACCTGCATTGCATGCCCCCTCTCCCAGCCAATCACACTGGCCACCACCTGTACTTATAATCAGGAGCATGCTTGAGCACACTTAGGCTGCTCCTTGGATGACTCCAGATGTATGTGCAACATTAGACAAGGTAATTGCTGTGATTTAGTCTGATTTGTTGCTGAATAGGTGTTTGAAATAGATGGACATTTCTTTCATGCTTTTTAGAAAATGACCACGCCATGTCTATATATATATATATTTTTTTTTAGACTGGCGGTGCTTTTCAACCATGGATCTGAGATCTAGTGATTCATTTTTAAGCTGGGGGAAACATGGGCCTTTCTCTCTTTTTAGAGTTCTGGTTAATGAGGAAAGCTTCATGATCCTATTGCAGTCTAATCTATATTGAGGCTGCATTCACACCTGAATGACACGTTTTCGGGCGTTTTTGTCACGCATTTTGTCTCCAGCGTTTTGTAGCTTAATGCGTCAGGCATATTTGAGCTACAAAATGCTCAGGTGTAAATGGGCCCTGATAGTTTGACTGTTGCCACTCAGACATCTGGCACAAATATATCTATTTGTGCATTAGAAATTTTAGAAAAAGAGGTTCAAAATCTAATTTTCTTTCCCCCCCTTTTCTTGTTCATTTTTTGCAGCAACACGCTGAGTATCTGATCCTCCCTAAAATCTATCTGGAGTCACCAACTTTTTCTGTGCACAGTGGAAAGCACAGGTGTGATGCTTTTTTCATTGTTTATATTATGCCATATATACATACTGATACTTTTTGGTAGGACAATGTTTTCTATCTGATCTTGATGATTTTTTCCTCCCTTTTCTGCATAGTAGAACCCTTTTGAATGGTCTGGCAGGCTTTCCAGGGTGTGTCCTTCTTTGGGTCAGTGTGGTGCCGTGGAGACGGGCGGGTGTCCCCCACTCCTCCCCTGTTGTGGATCCTGACAGACAACAGGCAGCTTGAATTCTCATATGGATACCATTTTTTATGTTTTGAGATTTTAGATGCAACACATTTTTCAAATAATGGTTAGTAAACCAATATATGGTTATACACGATACAACAACATCTTTGTATACATGATTATGATATCTAATGATATTTCTTTTTAACCACTTCCTGCCCAGCCTATAGACAAATGACGGCCGGGCGGTGGTTCAGTTATCCTGACCGGACGTCATATGACGTCTTTCAGGATAACCCGCGATCGCTCGCCTGCAGAGTCTGACATACCGTATTACTGATCTTGGTAAAGAGCCTCTGTCAGAAGCTCTTTATCACGTGATCAGCTGTGACCAATCACGGCTGGTCACAGTGTAAACAGGAAGAGCCGCATATCGGCTTTTGCTCGTCTCGAGCCTGAGTAGAGGAGAGCCGATCGTTGGCTCTCCTGACAGGGGGGGTCTGTACTGATTGTTTAGGGGTGGCCCCCGTAGATCACCACCCAGGGCCACCAGGGAGCCCGCCCAAGACCACCAGGGAATGCTCATCCAGGGACCACCAGCGAGCCCACCCTAGACCACCAGGTAAGGGGCACAGTGTCCAACAGGGATAGCACTCTTGGATGCCACCCAGGACCACCAGGGAAAGCCTCTATAAAAGTGCCACCTATGAGTGCCCATCAGTGCCACCTATGAGTGCCCATCAGTGCCGTCTATGAGTGCCCATCAGTGCCGCCTATCAGTGCTGCATATATGTGCCTCATCATCAGTGTCCATCAGTGCCACCTCATCAGTGCCACTCAGTACTGCCTCATCAGTGCCCATCAGTGTAGCTTCAGTGACCATCAGTGATGGAGAAAATGTATTTACTTACAAAGTTTTGTGACAGAACCAAAGAAAAACTTTTTTTTCTAAATTTTCAATCCTGCTTTATTTGTAGCACAAACAATAAAAAACCCCAGAGGTGATCAAATACCACCAAAATAAAGCTCTATTTGTGGGGGAAAAAATTATAAAAATGTTGTTTGCTTACAGTGTTGCATGGCCGCGCAATTGTCATTCAAAATGCGACAGCACTGAAAGCTGAAAATTAGTCTGGGCGGGAAGGTGGGTAAGTGCCTGATGTCAGGGATCCAGACGAGCGTTGCGATCACACACGCTTGTGCGCACTCACACACGGATTCAAACGAAGGTTCCCACGACCGCTCGGATGCGTGCACATGTACGCATGCGCAGGGATGTTGTCAGTGCACCAATAGCAGGAGGACTCTAGGACCCAGAATCCGTCAGAGCAGGAGGGCTCTAGGACCCAGCATTTCTGCCAGCACATCACATGGGCCTTTATAAGGAAGTCAGACTTTGGCTGAAGTGCTGTCTGATCTGCAGCTTGTCAGTATCTGTACCTGCTTGCCCGTTATCTGCTACCTGATCCGTTACCTGATTGACCCAGCTTGTTTGGACCACTCTGCCTTCTCCTATCCTGACCCGGCTTGTTTTGGACCCTGCTTACTTCTGCCTGCCTGATACCCGTTGCCGAACCCAGCTTGCCTCTGACCATTCTTCCCCTACTGATTCTGCTGCTCTGTTCATCTGTGATTGACACGGCTTGTCTGACCATCCTCCTGCCTGTTTCAACAGTCAGCTGTCTGCTGTCCTGTGCTCTGAATCCAGCTCCTGTGGTCGCTGTCTGCTGCTGCTGTTCCTGTTTTCCAGCTGTCTGCTGTCCGGTGTTACCGGTTCCACTCCAGCATCCAGTATCCTGCTGTTTGCCAGAGGCACTCCTACCTCGCTGTACTCAAGAGACCACTGTTCCCATTTCAGTGGGCTCTGAGTCAGAGCTGTATGAGAGGTCTGCTCCTACAAGAGACAGGCTCCACTCTCTCAGGTACGTGGTTCATTACACCTGGTATTGAAGTGGTTAATTTAGATAATATCACTAACAGTATAGCCACTCACCCCTGATGAAGAGCTTTCATTATATTACTTAAAATGCATTGGGTACACTCTGCTTCCAACAAACAGAGCATTGTGGTTATATCCATCTTCCTTGTTCGTCACAATGCATCATATAATATTTTGCCTTTGTATCTGCATCCATTTTTAGTTGTGTAATTGTGCCTCAAATCTGAGTCCTTGCTTTTAATATTTCTAATAAATTTTATACATTTTATATATTTCTATACTTTTCTTGAGCTTTTTGCTTCAAAAGTCCCAATTAGGGGGTTTTCTGTAACTTGTAGTATTAGGGATGTGGGAAAAACTGTTTATATCTGGGCTTGAACACTATGCACTCTTTAGAATCACTTTAAGCGTTGACAGTAAAACCTGAAAGCTTTGGTTTCTTTGCAGAGCTGCAACAGATTTTTCACTACAGTTTTAGTAAATCAACCTCAATGAGGGAACAGCACAGGTCAGGAATAGTATGACTAGACAACACAGATTCTAAGATTGACCACTACTATACTCTGGGGGCAATGGCCAGTATAAGATCCAAGGAATGACATTCACTACATTTGTGAACTGACCACTGCATTAATCAGGGATCAGCACAACCACTGTCAACCTAGTTAGAATGCACTTGTGATTACCGCCAGACCACCAGCAACAAGAACTATAGACAAGGGGTAAATACTTTTACTTTTGGTACACTATTATCATAAAAGTTATCAAGGTTTGTCAGGCTAAATTGAACAGTTGTAAGCCAAGTGGCTGCACTGGGAGCCAGTTCAGTTTGTGCTAAAAGTGTCATTCGAACCAAGAGGAAAAGACTTTCTAGAACAGTGTCAGCTTAGAGAACGACAAAAACAACCACAGGTATGTAATGAAATAATCTATAGATAGTAAGCTCCCTGCAGAAACTCTTTGTCAGTGTGCTTTTTGTTTGCCATCTAATTGAATCACATTTCCTTTCGGCCCTCTGTGTTTCCCAAATGTAGTTGCAACGTTAATTCATTTAATGCATTGTAAGTCTGAATTATTTACTGGTGATAAACAGCATTTGCTTCCAATTAAATTTGAGTCACATGATTTTAATGCCTTCCCTTCCATTTTCTAGTGAGGATGATTTAATAAAAAAGCTATTCTCTACACATTAGTAACCTTTGTATTACAGAGTTCTACTTAATATCAGTCTGGTTTCCCTAATTAGACTTAACAGTTTCCAATTACTTTTCTTCTCTGAGATCAGAAAAGCTACCTGAATTGCTTTTTTTTTCAAGTTTGAAATTCGTTTTTTTTTGTGGTTCTCTTGATAATGAACAGTATTAAATAGTATATATAGTGGTGTTAAAGTGAAAGTATAGTATCATTTCAGTAATCTACTATGTGGAGCTATTTTTGTTGTGTTTAACCATAAGTAAATTTTGATATAATATTTGTACATGCTTGCTCTAGATATAATAGATACAATAGATAAGAGATAATAATATAGAAATATTATCAACTAGAGCTTATTGCTTAAAGTGTATCTAAACCAATAATAAATATGAAATATATTGCAGCTTACCAGTCATTTTATGTTTTTTTAGGATACTTTCCCTTAAATTTCATCTGGAGATCCTACCAGTAAAACAGCTTCTGTCCTAGGAGAGGGAGTGTGGTAAGGCAACACCCTCCTCCTCATTTCTATAACATAGGTTGCAGCTTACTCATGGTCAGAGCTGGGGGCCCTGTTACTCCAACCAAGGGATCGCTTGGCTTTTAAGCCCCAGAAGACAAGGTAATGCGCTTAACACTGAATTTTAGGTTGAGGTTTGGCATACTTTTTACTATACCAATTCATTCGTTTTTTGCAGATATAGCTGTAGCTAAATGTTCACAAAATTTATAAAAACTGATATAGCAATAATACCATCCACATAAAACACAATAATTTTAACTCAAAGCGACTTACTTTTGCACTTCTCCGTGTGATCTTTGCACAATAGATTTCAGTAGTGGTTCAGGCCTTGCTGATATTTTAGGGGATGTTTTAGGACTTGTATCAGAATCTCCACTGTCCTCCTCCATGGCTTTTATATAACTCCCACTTCGCATCCTTCGACAGGGGATCTCCTCATCCTTACTACCAGAGGGATACCCTCCCCACTCATCTTGAGGCACCTGTCAATATGTCATAAATAGTTATAAAAGTACCCATGTTATTTTATATCCTATGCATTCAGGAACAGTAGCTAATAAACAAGAATATGACATAGAACCCACATTTAGATGCCTGTTCACTCCTTCATTCCTTCTGGAATGTTCTAATAAAAATATGGAAAGTTATGTACATTACATGTACATCAAGGAGCATCACAAATCTAGCAATACTTAGTAAAATAAACACAACTTTAACACGCGTTGCCATTTTTGTTATGACAGTTGGGATATATATATATATATATATATATATACATACACACACACACACACACACACACACACACACACACACACACACACACACACACACACTATATGACCACTAGTATTGGGACACCTGCCTTTACATGCACATGAACTTAATGATGGCATAATGATAGTGGGCTTGGCCCCTAGTTCCGGCTAAGGTAAATCTTAAGGCATCAGCATACCAAGACAATTTGGACAATTTCATGCTCTCAACTTTGTGGGAACAGTTTGAGGATGGTCCCTTTCTGTTCCAACATGACTGCATACCAGTGCACAAACAAGGTCCATAAAGACATGGATAAGCAAGTTTGGGGTGGAGGAACTTGACTGTCCTGACCTCAACCAGATAGAACACCTTTGGGATGAATTAGAGCAGAGACTGCAAGCCAGGCCATCTCGTCCAACATCAGTGCCTGACCTCACAATTGCGCTTCTGGAGGAATGGTCAAACATTCCCATAGACACTCCTAAACCTTGTGGACAGCCTTCCCAGAAGAGTTGAAGCTGTAATAGCTGCAAAGGGTGGGCCAGCTCAATATTGAACCCTACAGACTAAGACTGGGATGCCATTAACCACTTGCTGACTGCCCACTGCAGCGTGACAGTGGCAAGAAGGCTCGTTATCGCGAAATGCCGTCACCTGACAGCGGCCGCGATAACTGGCATTGTGAGCGCGCCGCCGGAGGCATGCACGCGCGCTCACTGTGTCCGGGGGGGCCAGGGAGTGGGTAGGGTGGACTCGATCGCTGCCGGCTACCCGCGATGCCCCCCCCCTCAGTGAAAGAACGGAGGTGCGTGTATGTAAACACAGATCTCCGTTCTCATAGAGGGGGAAAGGCTGTGATCACTCCCCTCCCCCTGCCAGCTCAGCACCAATACAGTTAGAACACAGTGAGGGAACACAGTTAACCCTTAGAGCGCCCCCTGCAGGTTAACCCCTCCACTGCCAATGCCATTTACACAGTAATCAGTGCATTTTTATAGCACTGATCGCTGTATAAGTGCCAATGGTCCCAAAAAAGTGTCAAAATGGTCCGACATGTCCGCCGCAATATCGCAGTACCGCTAAAAATCGCAGATCATCGCCATTACTAGTAAAAAATAAAAAATAAATAAAAACCCCAGAAATTAATTCTCATCATCCCTAAATGCGGCAACTGAGGAAGAATATAAATCGGCTAAAACCGACGAAAAAAAATGTTTTTTTATATTTTTTTTTCTTGGATTTGTATTTTAGCAAAAAGTAAGAAAACCTATTTTTTTTTTGCAAAATTTTCACTCTTTCTTTGTTTAAAACGGCAATCAGAAATGGCACAGAGGAGATCAAACACCACCAAAAGAAAGCTCTATTTGTGGTAAAAAAAAGGATGCAAATTTTGTTTGGGTACAGCGTTGCACTACCGCGCAATTGTCAGTTAAAGCGACGCAGTGCCGAATCGCAAAAAGTGCTCTGGTCCTAAAGTGTGAAATCCTTCCGGGGCTGAAGTGGATAAAGTTAATGTGCATGTAAAGGCAGGCATCACAATACTTTTGTTAATATAGTGTATATATGTGTAATGCATTCATAGATTTTTGATCATCTGAAGAGAGGTAAAAAAAATACATAACATTTACAATCTTGAATAAATGATTTAAAGTGGTTGTAAAGGCAGAAGTCTTTTTTTTATCGTAATGCATTCCATGCATTAAGATAAAAAAACTGTGTACATCAGCCCCCCTAATACTTACCTGAGCCCCATGCCCCATCTCTATCCAGCGATGTGCATAAGTGCCTTGGCTGTCCATGACTCTCCTTACTGATTGGCTGAGACACAGCAACGGCGCCACTGGCTCAAAGTCAGTTAACAAATCAGGAGAGAGAGGGGGCGGGGCCAAACCATGGCTCTGTGTCTGAATGGACGCACAGAGCTGCAGCTTGGCTTGGGTGCCCGCATAGCAAGCTGCTTGCTCTGGGGGCATTCGACAGGAGGGAGGGGCCAGGAGCACAGAAGAGGGACCAGAGAAGAGGAGGATCTGGGTTGCTCTGTGCACAGAGGAGGTAATTATAACATGTTTGTTATTGCTAAAGAAAAAAAAAAACAAGACTTTAGTATCACTTTAAGGTTGTTAAAGTAATGCATACATGACTACAATGCTCATTATACAATAGTAACAAGCACTGCATAAGGTATTATAGGTATTATGGAATATGATGTTTATTGCTGTGACCTCTAAAATAAAAAGCTTTAGTCTGGATGACCAATTCATTTTAAACTTAACACGATGATGGTACGTTTATATCTTTTAAGCAAAAGTGTCATAATAAGAACCCATCAAAAGAGTGCAGTATGCACAATCAAATGTCAGTTGCTAAGCAACTTGGTATGCTGCAGCATTTCCACTTCTTTGAAATAAGGACAGTTAGAACAGTACATTTTATCCCAATCATGATATCATAGCAGAACAGTAACAATAACAACAAAGTCAAATGTCTGCAGCTTGCAATATCCGGGCCTTATGCGAACCTGTCAGCATTTAAAATATTCCAAATGAAAGATAATCTATAGGAGAAGGTACCGCAGGATGCCTGCTGTTACCCCTATTAAACAGAATACCCTCCTACGCATTTGCCCTTAGGCTGTACTTTTATAAACTGAAAATGGCTGACAGTTTTATTTTCAGGGTAGACAGCAATCTTACCTCCCCCCCCAAAAAAATAAGGTAAGCCTTCAATAACGTGACCTTGTAATAATGAGGACAAATATGGTATAAATAATGAAGTCTGTAAGTTAGGCAAGCTTATAATTGAGGGTTTTAGAGCCCATTCACACTTGTGCTAAGTGGAAAAGTGTGCAAAATTGCAAGCGTTAATCTGCATTACCACAACACATGGCAATACATCTGCTCTATGCATAGTGCGGTTCCATTTTTGGGTGAATGGCATTGCAAAGGCATTGTACAACAAAGCTCAAAGCACATTGCATAGCAGTGCATCACAATGCGTTGTAAGTGATCAGAGGGGTGAACAGCCAGCTCAGAGACAGTTCATTAACAGTAAAAGGTGCTTTATTCAGCATAAAGGCAAAACAAAATGCAAGAAACAACAGGCTTGTCTTTAAATACAGTCCCACACATGGGTAGGGTTGCCACCTCATCCCTTTAAACCCGAACACATATGAATCACACAGGTTCTGAGGCTAATTTAACCACCTCAATACCTGGCCTGTTTCTTGGAATTGGTGTTTACAAGTTAAAACCATTTTTTTTTGCTATAAAATTGCTTAAAACCCCCAAACATTATATATATATATATATTTTTTTTTTTTCTAACACCCTAGAGAATAAAATGGCAGTCATTGCAAAACTTTATGTCACACCGTATTTGCGCAGTGGTCTTACAAGCTCGTTTTTAAAAAAAAAAACACTTTTTTGAGTGAAAAAATCAAACAACAAAAGTTAGCCCAATTTTTTTCCATATTGTGACATGTCATGCTTCAAAATTGTGCCCGCTCGTGGAATGGTGACAAAATTTGCGACCTAAAAATCTCCATTGGCGGCGTTTCAAATTTTCTACAGGTTACATGTTTTGAGTTACAGAGGAGATCTGGTGCTAAAATTATAGCTCTCGCTCTAACGATTGTGACAATACCTCACATGTGTGGTTTTAACACCGTTTTCATATGCGGGTGGGACTTACGTATGCGTTCGCTTCTGCGCGGGAGCGGGGCGCTTTAACTTTTTTTTTTCTTATTTATTTTGCTTTTTATTTTTAATTTTACACAGTTCTTTTAAAAAAAATATCACTTTTATTCCTTGTAAACATTCCTTGTAATAGAAAAAAGCATGCCAGGGCCTCTTAAATATGAGATCTGGGGTCAAAAAGACCTCAGATCTCATATTTACAGTTAAATGCAAGAAAAAAAAATGACAGTTCAAAAAAAAAATGGGCCCTTTAAGAGCATTGGGCGGAAGTGACTTGTGATGTCGCTTCCGCCCTGCAATGTTATGGAGCCGAGTGGGCGGCATCTTCACCCTCACTCGGCTTCCTGTGCAGGGACGGGAATGGATCCGATCAACTCCACCGCTGCCAACGGTCTGGTATGTGGTGGAGATGACGGGAAAGTGGCGGGAGGGGGGCATCTCTCCCGCCATGGATAAAAGTGATCTAGCTGCAAATCCGCCGCTAAGACCCCTTTTATCTTACACAGAATCGCCGGTGAAAAAAAACTATATCTGAATGGTGCCTGTAGCTGCTGGCACCATTCAGATATCACCGATCAAAGGCAGCGACGTCATATGACGTTGTGCGGGGGTGAAGTAGTTAGTGCAGATAAGTCACAAAGTTAGTTTAATTACCATCTTAATCAGCCACGGAACCTGTGTAATTAGTATGTGTTTGGTTTTAAAGGGATGAGGTGGCAACCCTACACGTGGGTAAAGTTCACTGGTTAAAGTTCAGTTTCTGCAGCCGACAAGCTTTTATGCAAAACTTCACAACTCTAGACAAAGCTATAGTCCTCTACACAGTTTATCTCACCCAGCAGGTTACAGTCCACAAGTGGAGCCGTCCGCACAGCATGATGTCTTTCTCATTGCTAGCAAACAGCTCCACTGACACTTTCAGACCAGCTGACTAATAACCAGGTCTAACCAGGTCTGAATGGAAAGTATCTGCCCCCTTCAGTCAATCCCTCTTTTAACCCTGCCCCAGACCGACTCTCTACATACCCCCACCCCAGTGTTCCAGGCCATGAGTATGGACACCACAAGCAAAATGGCAATAGACCTGAGAAAAGGCATCGGCATTCTTAAGTATGTTTCCTGGTCTATGCACCACCACAAACTTGAGGTGCTGTAGGGCGAGAAACCACCGGATGATTCTGGAGGTAGAAGCAGAATGTTTCCAAATCCCATTTTATTGCAAGGCACTCTCTTTCCACAATGGAATTGTTTCTCTCAGCCGGTATGAGCTTCTGGCTCAGGTACACAATTGAGTGCTCATCTCCCCAACCATCTGGGACAGGACTGCACCCAGACCCAACTTTGAAGCCTTGGTTTCCACCAGAAACTCTTTTTAAAAGTCTTTGACTGCTTCAAACGGCAGAACTCTGCTTCTGCTTCAGTACTCCAGTGAACAACAGTCAAATTCCTTCCTATTATGAGATCTGTCAAAGCTACTGCTAGGCTATTGCCATTTATTGATATAACTAATTTATTGATTTTATTAACCACTTGCCTATCAAGTTCCCACAAATCGGCATTAATAAATGGCGATTCGCGCATGCGCAAGCAGCAGGTGCGCGTGCCCACCGTGCGGTCCGTGAGTGGGGCTGCGGGTCGGGCGGATTCGATGTCCGCTGGAGACCCGTGATCGCCTGTGAGAGAGCCAGAACCGCTCTGTGAGGAGGGACATGACAGATCTACTGATCCCTGTACTCGGGATCAGTTAGATCTGTTATGCCCCTGGAAGCCCAACCCCCACACAGTTAGAACACACACAGGGAACACAGTTAACCCCTAGATTGCCCCCTGCAGGTTAACCCCTTCCCTGTTAATACCATTTATACAGTAATCAGTGTTTTTTTTTGCTCTGATCGCTGTATAAAAGTAATTGGTCCCAAAAAAGTGTCAAAAATGTCCAACATGTCTACCGCAATATCGCAGTCCCGATAAAAATCACAGATTTTTACCCATTAATAGTAAAAAAAAAAAAAAATAGTAAAAACGCCATAAATGAATTCTCATAGTTTGTAAACGCGGCAACTTTTGTGCAAACCAACCAAGAAACGCTGATTTTGATTTTTTTTTACCACAAACATGTAGATATATCGGCCAAAAAAAGGGTAAAAAAAAAGTCCTCTGGTCCTAATGTGGGAAATCCTTCTGGGGGTGAAGTGGTTAATTCACCAGCACCAGTTGGTTTATGGAAAGGTTTAGTGCTAGACAAAATCATTTTGCTCTGTATATTTACTTTTACACTAGGTGGGGCAAGTGATGTCTATAATTCATTCATTCACAAGTAGTGTTGAGCGAACCCGGACTGTAACGTTCGGGTCCGTACCGAACTTTAGGGTGTCCGTGGCACGGACCCGGACCCGGACATTTCAAAAATCGTTCGGGTTTTACAGGCCCAGGCCCAGGCACGGTGCCTGTGGGATTTCAAGCCATGCCTGGGCTTGCAATGTCAGGCCCAAGCGAGTTGTGATGAACACTTACTTACTTAATATCTGTAGTGAACGGGGTGGATCACATTTTCATTTATATGTCTCGTTTTACTAAAACAGATCGTGATTTGGAAAGGTATTTGGTTGACCACGACCACTTAATTGGTGAAGTGGGGGTCTTCCTAAAGGGTGTAATCCTGGTCTCCTGAAAAAAAAATGGGAAAAAAACCGGCTATATAGATGTACAAACACCATTTTTTTTTAGTTTTAGTCGCAAAG
>BLSH010248974.1:11115-24792 GCA_018402905.1 Glandirana rugosa | reverse complement strand
AGCATGGTGGCGGCAGCATCATGCTGTGGGGGTGTTTTTCAGCTGCAGGGATAGGACGACTGGTTGCAATCGAGGGAAAGATGAATGTGGCCAAGTACAGGGATATTCTGGACAAAAACCTTCTCCAGAGTGCTCAGGACCTCAAACTGGGCTGAAGGTTTACATTCCAACAAGACAATGACCCTAAGCACACAGCTAAAATAACGAAGGTATGGCTTCACAACAACTCCGTGACTGTTCTTGAATGGCCCAGCCAGAGTCCTGACTTAAACCCAATTGAGCATCTCTGGAGAGACCTAAAAATGGCTGTCCACCAACGTTTACCATCCAACCTGACAGGACTGGAGAGGATCTGCATGGAGGAATGGCAGAGGATCCCCAAATCCAGGTGTGAAAAACGTGTTGCATCTTTCCCAAAAAGACCCATGGCTGTATTAGATCAAAAGGGTGCTTCTACTAAATACTGAGCAAAGGGTCTGACTACTTAGGACCATGTGATATTTCAGTTTTTCTTTTTTAATAAATCTGCAAAAATGTCAACAATTCTGTGTTTTTCTGTCAATATGGGGTGCTGTGTGTACATTAATGAGGGGAAAAAATGAACTTAAATGATTTTAGCAAATGGCTGCAATATAACAAAGAGTGAAACATTTAAGGGGGTCTGAATACTTTCTGTACCCACTGTGTGTATATATATATATATACACACACACACACAGGGCTAAGAGGAGGGGTGGGCAGAAGGGGCGACTGCCCATGGGAGCAATCTTGTGAGGGGGGGCACCGGACTGCAAGTTGCACCATGCGTTTTACATACAGGAGAAACTCTCCACTAAATCGTCACACTTCCCAGTGCACTGAATTCTGTTACCGCTCGTACACTGAGCTAAGGCTGTACCTGAGCACATTATGTGCCTCCTCTCTGTTTCTACAGCAGCCATACCAGTATCCACATGGGAGAAGGTCACTCTTTTCCAGCTTTGGCTGTTGTCAAAGCCTGCATAGCTGGATCGGAGCTCTCACAGTCTGAGCAGCAGTACAGGTGGGTGGAAATGGCAAGAGAAAGTTCAGCACACTGCAGCGCCTGTGTTCATTTACACCCACCTACCTCCAATTCCGGTCCACTAAAAAAAAAAAAAAAAAAGAAAAATGGAAGAAGCTCTATCCCTCTTCATCTAGGTGGATCTGCGGGAAGTCAGGTGTAAACAGACAGTGGGGTCCATTTAAGCCTGCCAGTCCATAGAGCAGAGCGGACTGTGTCCATGACCACTGTGCAAAAACTGAGCGGATACACACCTGTCATCCACCCCACTTTGGTCTGGTCAGCAGAAGATCAGATCCCCTGCTGATCAAAATGGAGTCTGCCCTGTGTCAAAGCGATCTAAAGATACAAAATTTCCACAGGGGCCTGTGGATTTCCAAGCTGTGTGTAGCCCTACTGGTTCAAAAGTCCTGTTGGAAAACTAATCAGCCACAAACAATGATCGGTGTATTCTGACAGAATACAATAGCACGGCAGGGAGGATTCCCCTATCCACCTCACTTGTTTGGATGGGGGAATCTGTTAGTTTTTTCCTTCAACCCACTGGTTGAATAAAAAAAAAAGAACTTTAGTTAAATGAGAGAAAGAATGACGAGATAACACAACAAAAATACAATAAAATCACATATATTTAAATATATTTGATGGTATTGTATTTTTGCTGTGTTATCGCGTGGTGTGCCCT
This sequence comes from Glandirana rugosa, assembly GCA_018402905.1. Taxonomy (NCBI): domain Eukaryota; kingdom Metazoa; phylum Chordata; class Amphibia; order Anura; family Ranidae; genus Glandirana; species Glandirana rugosa. Next base: position 23,065 of record BLSH010248974.1, on the reverse strand, counting down.
TAAAGTCCACCTATCTGTGGTTCATCCCCATCATTCTTTCTCTCGCATACTTAGGAAGATGGAATGCTCAGGAAAGCTTTCTCTTTTTTCCTAACTTTAGTTAAATGCATCCCACAGAGCCTCCACTCTCCTTCATACCACCACCACATCAGTCCTCCTAAAGGTGGGTACAAACAGAGCGAAATACAGCCAGTTCAGCAGGGACCATACAAATTGCAGTTTGTGGGTGGCCCTCTCTGTTCACCAGAAATTGTTCAGTAGATCAACTTCTGTCCAACGGCCATCCTGGAAAACTGGCTGCAGCGCTGATCAGTGTATTCTGACTGTGAGTGAGCCCTGCTGTCAGAACACAACAGCACAGTGGGGAGGATTTATCCACCCTCCTTGCTTGTGTGGATGGAGGAATCCATTTGTTTGGTTTTTTTTGTTCTACCCACCGTCGAACAAGAGAAAAACTAACCATATATACTCAGCTTTTTTTAACAAAACAAGTTGGTCTTTACTGAAAAAATATGCCATGATACAATCCATAAGACAAAAGTAATGACAAAGCAGTTCTCAAAATAACACAATAATGGTCGGAGAACATACATAAAATTCATTAGTACCCTTATATGTCAGAGGACTATGAAGTAAGAAAAAATGAAGTTGAGCACATGTATTTTCCAAGGTGGGGGGGGGATGGCAGTATGTATACTCAGCTTTAGACTGACACCAGCAATGTAGAGACATATTTTTCCTTCCAGGGACACAATCAATGCAGAGACATGTTTTCCTTTTAGTGACACCAACAACACACAGTCATGTTTTCCTTACAGTGATGCTGAAGTATTTATTTACACATCACTGTTATCCCAATATTTTACTGCAGGGTGAATAGTGTACTGCTATTAACCTCATATGTTACATATATTTTGATGAGGCATGCTATGCCTGTTGCTATTAACCCCACCCCCTACTCCACCTTAGGGGGGTGCAGTCCGGCATCTTCACCCTGGGCACCAGATGACCTTGTCTCGCCATTGTATATACAGTATCTCACAAAAGTGAGTACACCCCTCACATTTTTGTAATTCAACACACAGCCATTAATGTCTAAACCACTGGCAACAAAAGTGAGTATACCCCTAAATGAGAATGTCAAAACTGAGCCCAAAGTGTCAATATTTTATGTGGCCACCATTATTTTCCAGCACTGCCTTAACCCACTTGGACATGGAGTTCACCAGAGCTTCACAGGTTGCCAATGTAGTCCTCTTCCACCCCTCCATGACAACATCACAGAGCTGGTGGGTGTTAGAGACCTTGTGCTCCTCCACCTTCCCTTTGAGAATGCCAGACAGATGCTCAATAAGGTTTAGTTCTGGAAACATGCTTGGCCAGCCCATCACCTTTACCCTCAGCTTCTTTAGCAAGGCAGTGGTCATCCTGGAGGTGTGCTTGGGATCTTTATGTTGGAATACGGCCCTCTCTGAAGGGAGGGGATCATGCTCTGCTTCAGTATGTCACAGTGCATGTTGGCATTCATGGTTCCGACAACGAACTGTAGCTCCCTACACTCCCTAAAGAACTCATGCAGCCCCAGAGCATGACACTCCCACCACCATGCTTCATTGTAGGAAAGACACACTTGTCTTTGTACTCCTCATATGGCTGCCACCACACACACTTCACACCATCTGAACCAAATAAGTTTATCTTGGTCTCATCAAACCACAGGACATGGTTCCAGTAATCCATGTCCTTAGTCTGTTTGCCTTCAATAAACTGTTTGCTGACTTTCTTGTGCATCATCTTTAGAAGAGGCTTCCTTCTGGGATGACAGCAATGCAGATCAATTTGATGTAGTGTGCAGCTTATGGTCTGAGCACTGACAGGCTGACCTCCCACCCCTTCAACCTCTGCAGCAATGCTGGCAACACTCATACGTCTATTTCGCAAAAACAACCTCTGGATATGATGCTGAGCAGGTGCACTCAACCTCTTTGGTTGACCATGGCGAGGCCTGTTTTGAGTGGAACCTGTCCTGTTAAACTGCTGTATGGTCTTGGCCACCGTGCTGCAGCTTAGTTTCAGGGTCTTGGCAATCCTCTTATAGCCTAGGCCATCTTTGTGTAGAGCATCAATTCTCTTTTTTTCAGATCCTCAGAGAGTTATTTGCCATGAGGTGCCATGTTGAACTTCCAGTGGCCAGTATGAGAGAGTGAGAGTGATAACACCAAATTTAACACACCTCCTGCCCATTCACACCTGAGACCTCATAACACAAATGAGTCACATGACACCAGGGAGGGAAAATGGCTAATTGGGCCCAATTTGGACATTTTCACCAGGGGTGTACTCACTTTTGTTGCCAGCGGTTTAGACATTAATGGTTGTGTTTTGAGTTATTTTGAGGGGACAGCAAATGTACACTGTTATACAAGCTGTACACTTACTACTTTACATTGTAGCAAAGTGTTATTTCCTCAGTGTTGTCACATGAAAAGCTATAATAAAATATTTACAAAAATGTAAGGGGTGAACTCACTTTTGTGAGATACTGTATATCCACAAGACAAACAGACAGAAGTATATCTGTCCTTTTGCTGTTATCCCACATGCACTAAACTAGATAGTTAGGTCTGTGATACAGTGTTTGTGTGTAGCAGTTATCTTGCTGTATATCAGCAAGTGAGCCTGTTTATTGCAATAGAGTATATATGCAACTCATTATTTTAGTTGACTCTGTCCCTTCTGGTTTGGGATTCTATAGCTAACATTAGCTTGAGGCTTTTTTAACCAGCATAAGCTAAAGCCAGATTAGGTGTCCGACAGCGTATAGGTAGTTAGAGGTCCGTTTGCATGAAGTCTGCCACGCTATGTTCACAATTAGCAAGCCTAGGCCTCAGCGCTTTTATTTCCAGCCGTGTGTCAGGTAATAAAGCTAATTCACAGTCTTCTCTGTTAGGCTTGGCAAATGGGGCATTGTTAATGAAATGCATAGCCATGGCCATTTACCCATCTAGAGTGTGTGACTTCGTAAGGCCTATCTGCTGTGCTTGGCTATAGTTTGTGATATGGAAGAATAGGTTTTCTGATAGTGGTGATTCCCTGCAACAGATTGCAGTGTTGCTTTTGGCTGACAGTGTGGAAGAAAGTGGCATCCTCACCATGGATGTTTTTTTATATGCTTCCTTGACTTTTCAGTCATGTGAGTGGTCATTTGGCTTTATTATTTTCATTAAAGTTTCCCATTTACTGTACTTAGTCTCTTTACTTATGTAGGGACTAAGAAGCAGAGTAGATGGTCTGACTCAGAATTCCAGGGTCACACACCAGTTTCGGCTGGTGAGAAGCTGCATTCCAGGCTGGTTGGACAATATTTAGAGGATCTCCCCATCATCACTGATTCTGTCTTCAGGTCTTCTACACCAAGACATCGCCACATTGTGATCATTTTTAGGGGCCCCTGCAGCTGGACTTTGCTGCAACATACATCTGGAGGTATCTTTATTAATAACTATATATACATGTGAGTATATGTGCACAATTTCACCTGGACTCCTGTTGGGTCCTTTGCTGATATTACCTGTTTGTACATTAGAAGTATGTACTATCATTAAGTTTCATTATATAAAGCTTATATTATTCCCATATTAGTGTGCATTCATATATTTATGGTTAGTGTTCTATGCTGCCTGCAGTAGTTCCTCTTCTCCCAATTACTTTTATTAGATTAATGGTTACTTTCTCAGGAAGGGGACCCCCCCCCCTGCTCACAGAGTCCCTGTTCTGGGTCTCTGTTTCTTCTAACATATGCCATAAATGCTGTTTTTTGTTTATCTTTGCTGCCTTTAAAATTAGGTGGAGTGTATCTTTTGGCAACTACTTCTGTGGTCCAATTGTTAGTGGGCATTGTGACGAACGTGGGTTTTAGATCCCTGCCCTCTTCACTAACTCAGAGGACTGGCCAATCGCAACACCGCGCTTGTCACTAATGCAACAATACCACTCTCAGCTGCATCCAGCACAAAGATGTTCTAGCTTGCGCGACCACAATATAGGTGCCAGCCGCCTGAGAGCGAGTGTTACCATACTAATTCAATCAATTAACCCTTTCACTGCCACCACTGACTGTTGATTTTACGGAAGAGTCAGATTTCCCACCAATTAGCAATAATAATTATGTTATTAGAATAATCGCCTGTAACACACACTGTGACCTCAGACAGGAATATTCAGATGATTTATCCTAAACAGTAGCACTCTTCAAGGAACAGGTTCATTATAGCTAGCATTAAGAGCCCTAGGGACAAGATTAACACTTTTCAGAATAAGGTTTAATAATGAAAATGTTAAAATTGGTGCAAATACCATATTTAGAGAAAAATGGGGCTACAAAGCAATAAAGACATAATATACAGCAACAAGAGATCAGATAGAATTTAAGGAAGAAAAGATACTTGCAATTAATGTCTGTGATTGCACAGAGATTGGTCAATGAATCATACGGGTTCTCAGATGTTCATAGTTGATGATAAAATGGAGAACTGACAACTCTCCTTTCCATTCTCTTTTTCTCTGGGAGTAAAGGGGTGGGGCCATATGCCCCTGACCATGCACAGGGGTAAGGAGGGTCTGTGGGCTGTCCAGAGTGGAGGATGCATAAAGATTTTCCCTGATATACAGTTTCTATACCCATATTCATATCTCGCAATATATCTAAGGTGTATTCCCAAAACTGATAAATTATAGTCCAGTGTGAAAGTGGCATTCCAACAAGTCTAAACATGACAGGTTTCCACTATTTAATCAATCTGGGAGGAAGAAGTGTTATCAGTGGTTCCCCCTATGATCGGATCTAGAGGTGTTTGGACTTAATTTGTTCAGAGTAAAATTCCGCTTTCGAATATATATACTTGCTATTAAGATGTCACGTTCCTATCCAAATTTATGAATCTTGTGTATATTTCTTACGTTTTGCATGAGGTATGGTGGTCTCTGAAAGGTCACTTGGCTCTCAGTGTCCATTTACGGCCCTTGTTAATTCTGAACCTCCCTTTGATGGTTTCCTCTGTGGGTTTAATGGGCTGCCAGACACATTCTGGATACTCATTTAGCTAAGATAACAGTTCCTTTTAAAGTGGGCTTTTGGAATGTCATACTGAAAAGGGAGGAGGGAGTGAGTTATTCTGCAATGGGGGTCTGTTAGGCTAAAACAGTCAGGGCTGGCATCTGAACAAAATGGTTGACAGCTTTTCGTGTGTCCAGCACGTAATATCATTACAGGCATCCCCTCAATGTTTAGTGACTTAACATTGCAGCTCAAATGAACAAACTGGACAAAAAAAAACGAGAAGAATTCTACCAGTTGTGCCACAGAAACCATTATTGAAACCTCCTTATATCACTTGCCTTATATCACTTGCCTTATATCACTTGTAAATGTTAACTAAGGTGGAGCTATAATTTGCAGATATATGAAAAAAAATGGCTGACCATTAACTTTGCCATGGGATTGCACTAGATCACTGCAAGGAAGGATTTGGTGCTTTTGCCTTTAATTATACTTTTAGCATAATAAAGGACCACTTCGGCCAAAAAATACATTAAATATATTGTGTAAAAGAACTACTAATAACATTCAGAACTATGCATATATAGTATTAGCACCTTTGCAGTGAAAAATATATTTGGTTATCCACTGGCAGTAAAAATTACAACAAAATGACACTTTATTGTCTCCCGCTGTGGCTATTGTATTTTGACAGCTTATCCTAACGCCTGTCAAAATACCCAGACAGTGGTTGCATCCGATTAGATACCACCACAGTTAAGCTGACATCTTCTACCCAGCTCCTTCAATTTTTCAGGAGGGCCACCCTCTAAGCGAATTTCAGTCAGTTCATCAGGAACTGGAAAAAAATTGCAAAGTGTATGGCTGGCTTAAGATGTTTAGTGCCTTTTTGATGTACCTGGCATGAATTTATCTGATTGAGGTCTCATTTACACCATTTCTATGTTTGTGGCACCAACACATGTATTGCATGTTACCACAATCCAGTAGTCTGAATAGGCCTTTAACCACCTCATGCCCGGTGTATTGTCAATGACAGACAGCAGTGGCTCTCATATGATGTATTCCCAATCTCGCTGCTCTTACTCAAGGGGATCGGTGGTCTGCTCTGCCTCTGGGACACGGCGTATCACCAATTCCGGTAAAGAGCCAATGATGAGACCCTTTACCTATGTGATCAGCTGTGTCCAATTACAGCTGATCACATGTAAACAAGGAAATGCAGGCTATCTGCATTCCTTTCCTCATATTAACAGCATGTGGGGAGAGGAGAGACGTTCAGCGGCATTTCCTCACAGGGGAGATCTGCACTAATAATCAGGGTACTGATTATCTGTGCCCTGATTATCAGTGCAGCTCCATCAGTGCCCAGCAGTGATGCTAATCTGTGTGTGCTCATAGTGGTGCCCATCAGTGCTGCATATTAGTGCTACCTATCAATGCTGCATATTAGCGCCTTCTCATTAGTGCCACCTCATCGGTGCCCATCAGTGAAGGATTAAAATTACTTATTTACAAAATTTTATAATGGAAAATAAGAAAAAAAATAAAAAAACCTAATGGTGATTAAATACCCCAAAAGAAAGCTCTATCTATTTCAAAAGAATTACAAACATTTTGTTTGGGTATAGCGCTGCATGACTGAGCAATTGTCATTCAAAGTGTAAAAAACTGAAAACTGAAAAATAGCCTGGGCAGGAAGGAGGTAAAAGTGTCCAGTAGGCAAATAGTTAAGCTTAAAGTTTAATTGGGATTTGAATCATTTTTGATAATATTGCAACATATTGTTCTTTTGTTCCCCTTTTTTAATATCTACTGAAACATTTACTTTTTCATATATTTTTATTAACATTAGTAAAAGCTTCTATGCATACATCATTTTATGAAGGCTTGATTTAATAAATTAGACTAATCAAGCAGCATGTTTTTTTCAGTTTTAATGATAACTAGTATAGACAGAAATTGCCAAATTAATAACTGAGCATAAAAAATGTTATTAAATAAAAAAGGCTAGCGAGAAGGTTTATTTTGAATCCTTGTTCCTTTTTGAAGATCTATTTTTATCTTTAGCCAATAGATTTAAAACTTTTATTTGGGTTGATGTATAAAAAATAAAGATTAAGTTGGCTAAAGATGCAGCATTGTTTTTTTCTTGATCAACTGGAGGTCCATAAAAAAAGGAGTGGATTCCCACAACCACACAATTGAGGTGGATGGGGGAATACTTCCCGCTGTGCTATTGTAGTCTAACAGCGGGGCTTCCTCTCCTGTCAGAATACAGAGATCAATGCTGCACCTGATTACAACAATCCCTTTTGAGTGATTCCATTAGATTAATGGACCAAAAATGGGTCTGTCTTTGCTGAACTAGCCAATTTTGGCTCCATCTGTGGTTAGCTTTAGGCTATTTACAACTAAAACCACTAGCCAGTACTAGGAAACAAGTACTAGGAAAGTCAAATATATTGCAAAACATAGATGACTATACTGTAGTTGATTTAAAGTGATATTAAAGCCTTTTTTGTTTTGTTTTTTAAATAACAAACATGTTATACTGCAGTGGTTTTGCACAAAGCAGCCCTGATCCTCCTCTTCTCAGGTCCCACACCGGCGCTCCTGGCTCCTCCCTTCTATCAGGTGCCCCCCATAGCAAGCAGCTTGCTGTGGGGGGCACCCAAGCTGGCGCGCTCCTATCCCATGGCTCTGTGTGTCCATTCACACACGGAGCCGCAGCTCACCCGCTGCTCCCTCCATCTCTTGATTGGCTCACTGGCTGTGATTGACAGCAGCGGGAGCAATTGGCCAAAAGCCAATCAGGAGTGTGAGTCCCTGGAAAGACAAGGCTCTTGTGGATATTACTGGATCAAGGGGGGGGCTCAGGTAAGTATTGGGGGGACTGGGGGGCTGCTGCACATAGAAGGTTTTTTACCTTCATGCATAGAATGAAAAGAAGGCCAATCATGAGAGAAATCTGTTTACTGATATTGCGTAGCTTCTTTTGAAACTTCATACTGTCATACTGGTGCTCTGGCTTTAATATTCTCCCAATCACTGTCCTGGAAATAATATGCCAGTATTCTGACCTTGTTCTGAATCCACTTGCAACAATATTTTTCTCAGTCAGTGACTAAGTTGCTATTTAGACCAGAGGATCAGAATCATAACATGGACACCACAACACCTACTAACCACTTGTTAGATTTTAAAAAGTAAGCCAATGCTCCTCCGTAGCAGCTAAATGCACCAGAAGATTGGCTGTCACAGCAATTTAACATTCATCCTGCAACTAGTGTTGTATAACCTTCAAAATAAATGTCAACATTTATAACTGTATCATCAAGGAATTATAGCTTGGAAGTTGTATATTTTAACCTTTACAATATGTTCGTCTGCTATAAAACCAGTAAACGATCTGTTATTTTTAAAATAATTTTCAAAGCAAAGAGAAAAAAATTTGACAAGAAAATCATACGCTTTCAAACACCTTATAATTTTTACAGAACCCGGAGAAAATACACTGTACACTCACTGAAAGAGTACAAAATCTGCATTCATGGCATATATACATTGGCCTTGCTATGCTGTTATTTCACTGTGAAGAAGCCAGTTCTATAAAATGCTACAATTTCAGCAGATCAGCACACGCCCTTGCTTTTAAACAAACATTACATTTTCATGAAGCATCCAAAAAAGTAACTTCCAAACCCATGGTCCCACAGACAATTTTATAAGTCACAGTCATAGTAAATTGTGGAACTGGAAGTAAAAACTGCATGTCAAAAAGGTCAATATATCCAGAGATTTAGACAATTTAATTTATGCAAAAATTTTAATTTTTCATAATGTGAAATGTGGTCTTGGTGCCCCCTGCTTCCCAAGCCTCATTGTTGAGTAGTGAATCACCTGTAAGATTTGTAGTGTACAAATAATATGTAATTTCACAGTTACTTGCCTTTTACGCAGCATGGCCATAATTGCTTGCTGAGGTTCCTGTAGGATTACAAACTTAGTCTATATACAAAAAGAGTAAGAACTAGCTGTTTATTGTAATTTCAAGACCTTTGTTTTACCAAATGTCAGATACCACAGAAGAAGCTCTAGGAAGTTCTACACACTAAAATACAAAAAGTAAAGGGTCTAAAGGTAAGGGGGCAACTAGAAGAATCACACCTCTATATTCTTTTCATGGGCAAAACTTTGGATGACTTTATGATACCAGTGTAGATAGAGTCCTAATTTACCCAGGGCACCACAAGCACTTAAGGTAAGCCTATTTTTGCTGTATTGTTGATGCTTGTGGTATCCTGGGCCAATTGGGATTTGTTTCATGAAATATGAAACCCACATGGTCTCACATACTCCCTTATGCAGTACCATATTGCAAAGTACTGAGAATGCTGGATTCTGAAATGTTATTCTGGCTTTAGGCAGATCTATAAACTACAGAATGAGCACTTTTAAAGTGATTACCTATATGGCAGATTCTACATCCCACTATGCAGCCTCTTATATTCAGTCACCTGACTAAACCCACAGCTTCCACCCCCCCAATCCCCCACGCCCCGTATTCAGCCACCAGATTATCTCCTACCGCATGCAGTCACCTGTAGCTCCCCAATAATAAAATATGCCTATAAAGTTTGTACTGCTGTGGAGTCTGGTGAGTAGACATCTATTTAGGTAGGTAATGGCAGGCAGGCAGAGGTTCATATTGAGTTGCAGGGGATGTGTCTTTAGAAGGAAAAGGAATACTAGAAGACGTGGCACCGAGGGATAGCACTGCATAAAGCTCAGATGCATGAGTAGTGGAAGGTTCACAGTGGAACACTTTGAGTTAATATTTTAATGGCAGTCATAAGTCCATCACTCCAGTCACCCTTTAATGTTCGAGTGTCACCTAATCCTCTCTCACTCCATGTATTTCTTAACATCCCATATCATCTACGTGTAGGGAGAACAGTGACCAAGGTCATCCTATATGTATGCCCCATTGTAGATTTTCCACACATAAGCTAATTACACCTAGGTTGATACCATAGTAATTTGCTCCCCAAACAACAAAAAAAATCTTGACAGGTATAATGCTGTTAAAATTTTACATCCCAGCCATTCCCTAGTATTTGTATTTTGGGGTTCTAACAACTAGTGGCAGCAGGAACAGGAGGACAATACTTTCTGTGCAAACATGAATCCTCATTTTCAGAGAGTCAAGTATGAAGCTAGATGTGACTTTTTCAACCAGACTGCCTTCAAGTTTCTTTAGGGGTGCCTTGGCAAAATGACTAAAAACTGACCCAAAATTGTATGCAGGCCAGTGGGTGGATCAAGCATGCCTTTAAATTACAAAAAGACACAGGTTATGCACCATTATAACCTTTTAGCCGCTGATGTCCTAACAACCAATGACATAATCGGTTGATAAAGAAGAGGTCGGGCACCTGCATAGCCCCTCTTAATCAGCACTGGGGTCACTGAGTGAGGGAGAAGATTAACATAATGACATAGTTAGTTACATAGTTAGTCAGGTTGAAAAAGACACAAGTCCATCTAGTTCAACCAAACAAAAAAATAGAAAAATTATATATAACCATACAATCCCATATACAATCCTTCACCCACAGTTGATCCAGAGGAAGGCAAAAAACCCCAGCAAAGCATGATCCAATTTGTATAGCGGGGGAAAAAAATCCTTCCTGATACCCCGAGAGGCAATCGGATTCAACCTGGATCCCCTTTACCTAAAAATGTTAGTACCCAGTTATATTATTTACATTAAGGAAAGAATCCAGGCCTTTTTTTAAATCTACTGTGCTGGCCAAAACCACCTATGGAGGGAGTCTATTCCACGTTCCATGTTCTATTCTAATAAACATTGGAATACTAGTCAGTACCGGGTGTCCTGTGCTGTTGCATTATGTAAACCTATTAGTTTAGTTTCTTTTTTTTAAATGGGGTGCCTCAAGAGTGTGCACAATTATAAAGGGTGCCTTAACTGAAAAAAGATTGAGAAACACTGAGCAAACAACAGGCTTTGATTAGGCACAACAGGTCTCCACAGAGTTCAACAAATGATTTATAACAGTAAATGTACCATTGACCTTATTACAGAAATTCTGTATACATTTACTAAGACCTGAATTTCCCACTGAAAATGGAAAATTCTGTTGCTGAATGAATGTTGGTGAGTATAACTAAAGTGGGCAACAGGTGAATGTAAATGGTAGATGTACTTTTGATAACAGATTAGTATCAAATGATTAGCAAATTCTCTGTTTTATAAACATGTTGTTAAATGCTTGTGCTGAACCCTTTGGAGAATTTAATAAGATAAATTATGTTTTTGTGAATCACATGATAAACCATCACACATAGAAAGTCCATGACTGCTAGCACTTTCTATATTTGAATCCATATAATCATTGCACTAGTAACACTACACAAGACAGCATGTCATGTATTCCTGGAAATATGGTTGTTCTTCACATTTCCACCATCCTCATTAGACTGTGTTCAATGTAAACATGTGTCAATCTCATTATTGGATTATCTGAGTATACTGTCAATTCTCAAAGGTTCCTTTGACGACGACACGAAGTTATGTTCATGTGAAAAGAGAATCCGACATGTGTACAAATGTAACTTGTGTCAGATTACTCCTACCACCTTTACACTTCTTGTTGGTATAAAGGTCCTTATGTACTGTACGACAGAACACATCACAATGATCACGTTACTAATATACCTAAGTTTATATCTTTCACGATCGTCAGTACCTGAAAGATACACACTACCAAATAGTACACTAAGTGTTTTTGTATTAAATAGAATAATTTAAGAGGTTTCCCAAGTCGTGTTCGTAAATTGTTGTACAAATATTTTGTCTCTTAAACG
>BLSH010248772.1:308111-318787 GCA_018402905.1 Glandirana rugosa | reverse complement strand
TAGGGGTATATTGCAGACAGTACACAGTATACAGCTCAGCATCACAGGTGGGGGTATATTGCAGCCAGTAACACAGTATACAGCTCAGAATCACAGGTAGGGGTATATTGCAGCCAGTACACAGTATACAGCTCAGCATCACAGGCGGGGTATATTGCAGCCAGTACACAGTATACAGCTCAGCATCACAGGTCTGAGTATATTGCAGCCAGTACACAGTATACAGCTCAGCATCACAGGCAGGGGTATATTGCAGCCAGCACACAGTATACAGCTCAGCATCACAGGTGGGGTATATTGCCGCCAGTACACAGTATACAGCTCAGCATCACAGGTGGGGTATATTTCAGCCAGTACACAGTATACAGCTCAGTATCACAGGTGGGGTATATTGCAGTCAGTACACAGTATACAGCTCAGCATCACAGGTGGGGTATATTACAGCTAATACACAGTATACAGCTCAGCATCACAGGTAAGGTATATTGCAGCCAGTACACAGCAGTGCATACCTCCGGTTGCTCTCTCTCACACAGCCGGCTGGAGGGAAAAACAGGCATGTGTGCTGGACACTCCCGGTCCAAGCACCAGCACGTCCGCCAGTCATGCCCCTGCGACCTGACCAGTGACTGAGGCCAGAGCCAATCAGTGTATCTGTGTGAGCCTCTGTGGCGAACACAAATTCACTTTAAAGGCCGACCAATGGGCTTTGGAACTTGCTGTCAAAAGACAGCAAGATTCCCAAAAAAGCCTGGACAGCGTGTCCCGGTGGCCTATTTTTTATTTTTCTTCATACACGGGCGCCTGCTATTTATGACAGCTTCCTTCTTCTGTTGTTGATAATTGTTGAGGAAACAGCTGGTTTTCATGTTTTTAGCAACCGATGATGTCACCTATTCCCATTCATTTGCTGGCCAGAAATCCCTGCCATGTAAACAAAGTAGGAGAGATAGTGGCTGCCATCATTGCCAAATATGGCCACATGACTATATTTGGGCAGTGACACAATTGCTGTACGAGGTAAAACAGGTATACCCTGCCCCTTTGTTCACATTTAGTTGCAGGGACTGGAGCTGTCATTCAAAAAGAGTATAGCGATGGGATCTGACATGTTGGTTGAAGAGTTATTCCATTTGGTGAGTCAGAGGGCGTTTTATATTCATAGTGATTGCCAAGGATCTGCAACACTGGACAATGTGACTGAGAATTAAAAGTGTGGTGTGTTTATTTACTATTTAAATGTTTTTGTCAATGAGTAGGGGCACTAGTTAACCTTGCCCTTTATATAAGGAGGGTTATCAGGGTGATTCTGAATTCTGATAAGCCCAAGGACCCCCCCCCCAAAGCCATTGGACCAGGGTTGTGGGTAACAGGCTCTTGTCCTCATAAACACGGGGGCAAGATGCTTTGCCAGGTGCCTCGCTTGTAAGGTACCCCCATATTGAGAGCATGCACCTGGTATAGTTGAAGAAGAAGAGGTGCTCGCTTGTCCCAACCTTTCTTGACCTGCCAAGCTACATGTGCTGCCAACAGGTGGAACTGGATGGATTGTTGTCTTTATTCAACCTTACCAACTATGTAACTATGTAAATGCAGCCCCAAACTTGAAAGGAACTTCCACTATGCTTCACTGTTGCCTGCAGATGCTCATTATCGTACCTCTCTCCAGCCCTTCAGTGAACAAACTGCCCCCTGCTACAGCCAAATATGTCATGTTCTGATCTATGGTTCAAATAATCTGCTGCCATTTTTCTGCACTCCATGTTTTCATGCATATTTTAGTTGCTTAGCCTTGGAGATATGGTTTTTGCCACACTTTTTCCATGAAGACCACTTCTGGCCAAAGCTCTCTGCACCCACAGTAGTTGGGAGTACCTGGATCTCACTGGTTTCCACCAGTTATGTGCTGATGTCACTGCTGGACACCTTCTGATATTGAAGGGTAATAAGCACGTTGTGTCTTTCATCTGCTACATTAAGTTTCCTTGTAGTTTCTCTGTGCTTCTCCAAAAAAGCTTGAACAGCACATTTTGAAACTCCAGTCTTCTTTGAAATCTTTGCCTGGGTGAGACCTTGCAGATGTACAAATCATTAGTAAGACCTCATCTGGAATATGCAGTTCAGTTTTGGGCACCAGTTCTCAAGAAAGATATCGGGGAACTCGAGAAAGTGCAGAGAAGGGCAACCAAACTAATAAGAGGCATGGAGGAGCTCAGCTACGAGGAAAGATTAGAGGAACTGTATTTATTCTCTTTTGAGAAGAGGAGATTAAAGGGGGGATATGGTCAACATGTACAAATACACAAGCAGTCCATATAGTGAACTTGGTGTTGAGTTATTTACTTTAAGGTCATCACAAAGGACAAGGGGGCACTCTTTACATCTAGAGGAAAAAAGATTTCATCTCCAAATACAGAAAGTTTCTTCACAGTTAGAGCTGTGTAAATGTGGAATAGACTCCCTCCAGAGGTGGGCTTGGTCAGCACGGTAGATTTCTTTAAGAAAGGCCTGGATTCTTTTGTTAATGTAAATAATATAACTGGGTACTAACATTTTTAGGTAAAGTTGATCCAGGGTGAATCCGATTGCCTCTCGGGGGATCAGGAAGGAATTTTTCCCCCGCTATAGCAAATTGGATCATGCTTTGCTGGGGTTTTTTGCCTTCCTCTGACTCAACAGTGGGTGAAGGATTGTATATGGGATTGTATGGTTATATATCATTTTTTTTGGTTGAACTAGATGGACTTGTGTCTTTTTTCAACTTGACTAACTATGTAACTATGCCAAATAATGACATTATGGCTTGTTGCTGTGCTCAGTCTTACCATTTTACATGACCTGTGACATGAAACTACCTTCCACAACCTCACCTTAGTGACATAATTTAGCTGTTCCTTACCCAGTTTTAAGCCACCTACATACTGTAGCTGTTTCTGGTTCATTTGATGACTGTTTTACCCTGCATATGAAATTGATGACCATTAACACCTGCTTTGCATAAATGGTTAATCATATACCTGACTCTAATCCTAAAAATCCATTACAGTGTAAGAATTGATGCCGATTTGAATATATTTTGTGAGGCTCTATAGGATCACAACTCTATCAATGTGTATTCATTATCACTAGAGAAATTGCCTTTGATATGAAGATTAGAGAGAGATATAGATTAGAGAAGGGGGAGGGTAATAAATGGTTTTGCTATGAGCCCCATTACATGTTATGGCTCTGCACCTGTCTTTGGGTGCCTATTTAGGTTTAGCTAGCTTAAGGGTCTTAGAAAAGAAAGAAATTATGTCATCTGATGAGTGAGGGTCAGGTTATACATTCACGTTTTTATTTTCAGATTTCATTTTCTTTTTTTTTTCAAAAATATTTTATTTGAAAAGGAAAAAGGGTAACATACAAAGGGGAAAAGTCAACGTTGTACAAAGAGACAGGCATTGTTATAGACATCAGGGGGGTATATCATTGATAGGCAGGTTGAACGTATACATATACTTTACGAAAAATACATAAGTAAATCTGTACTGATAGTGGGTCTAAGTCCATGAGAACCTTGAGTGCTGTTATGAGCAGTTGGGGACTTAGCAGTTATAAGTTTCCCTTCTTTAGGGATGACCACTATGTGCGCTTCCAATATCCTGGGTGTGAGAAGGGCTGTCTTGGAGAGAGAGTTAAAGGCTCTGAGGAAAGGGGAGACCAGGGTGTCTGAGAAGGTTTTATAGTAGGCCGCTGTCAGGCCATCTGGACCAGGGCTTTTGTTTGGTTTCAGCTGTTTGATTGCCAAGGTCCACTCTAATGCACCGGTAGTTTCTCGGGGGATCACTGAATGACAGTTTTTTAACAGGGATTCTCTGATTATTTGTGATCTGGGTGGATGAGAGGAGGTTGGGAGGTCAACTGATTCTAGGTTATATAGGGGTTGATTTACTAAAGCTTGAAAGTGCAAAATTTGGTTCAGCTCCACACAGAAACCAATCAGCTTCAAGGTTTTATTGTCAAACCTTGATTGAACAAGCTGAGGTTAGAAGCTGATTGGCTAGCATGCACAGCTGCACCATTTTTTGCACTCTCCAACTTTAGTAAATCAACCCCACAGTGTCAAGTAAAATTTTTCAAACTGTTTCGCAATTTCAGTGTTGTTGGTAAGTGACGTGCCCGAAGGGGTGAGTAGGTGGTGTACCGTCACTTTTGCTTTTTTAGAGCTTAATGCTTGAGAAAGAAGGTAGCCGCCCTTGTTGTCAAATTCATAAAAAAGTTTTTGGGAAAGGGTATGGTTACATTTTATTGTACATCCTATTTCATCTTGTAAGAGATTGAGAGTTTCTATTAGTTCCCGATATGTTTGCTGAGGTAATGTGCTTTGTGTGTTGCTTCTAGCTTTTTGAGTCTAGAGAATATTTCTGTAAGGTGTGCTTGTTTCTCTTTTCTAATTGTGAGGTTAGATCTATGAATTTACCCCTTAGCACACATTTATGTGCTTTCCACTGGGTTAGATGTGTTGTGTCAGGGGTGTCATTTTCTTTGAAATAGTTCTTAATGCTGGTACGTATTTCTTCAACTCTGGCTTTGTTAGTCAGTATGGACGTGTCCAGTAACCAAATTTTTGTCTGGGGTATAAGATCCTGGAGTGTGATTGTTAGGGTGACAGGGTGGTTGTCCGATAAGACCATGGGTTCAATTGTGGCCTTAGTAAAATAGTTGAGGTCTTGTTCGGTGAGAAAAAAATAGTCTAGGCGGGAGTACCTGTTGTGTTGGGCTGAGAAGTATGTGAAGTCTTTATCCGATGGGTGGAGGGTACGCCAGGTGTCACGGAGGAGGAGTTCTTGGAGGCTTAATTTTATTTGTTTTATTGCCCGATATGGGAGATATAGGGTCCCAGAGGAGGTATCTAGCAGGGGTTATAGGGGAACGTTAAAGTCCCCTCCTACTACCAACATACCCTTTTGAAAGGTGGTTAGGAGACGTGAGATAGATCTAAAGAAAGAGACCTGAAAGAAAGAGTGTTAGGGCTATAAATGTTCGCTAGTGTGATGGGAGTGTTTTTGAGAATACCTTTGATGAAGACAAATCTGCCTGGTTCATCTAACATGGTGTCTTCACTCTGGAGAGGTGTGTCCTTGGTGATGAGAAACGACACGCCTTTGGATTGGGATATTGTGGATGTGGCATGGTGGACGTGTGGAAAAAATGTATTTGCCAGTTTAGGGATGACATCCGAGTGAAAAAGGGTCTCCTGTATGAACACTATGCCAGCTTTCATAGCCCTCGTGCTGGATAATAACCTTTTTTCTAGAATGTTGAGGCCCTTGGCATTGATGGACACTAGTTTGAGGGTGTGGGGTCTGGAGGTGTTACAAAGTGGGGGCATTGTGAAAGGAGGCCTATATGGTTACACGTGGGCCACTCCACAAATCTAGGAGGGGTCTGCTTCGCTGCTTCAGTCAAGTAGTGGAATTATGTGGGGGTTCTCAGGAGCTGAAGAGTGGGGGTGGGAAGAATCCAGAGGTAGTCAGCTGGAACT
The DNA here is from genome assembly GCA_018402905.1 of Glandirana rugosa. NCBI lineage: Eukaryota > Metazoa > Chordata > Amphibia > Anura > Ranidae > Glandirana > Glandirana rugosa. Next base: position 313,260 of record BLSH010248772.1, on the reverse strand, counting down.
ACCAGAGTCAGCTGTTTGTCAGGGTGGTAGGGGTGGGTCAAATGATGAAAGCAGTCCCCGCACCCTCTGAGGGCATAGTAATAGGTAGTAGGTGTTCAGAGAGTAGGAGAGCAGAGGAAGTGGGATAACCCACTTCTCCCCTGTCCCTTCCCTTAACTGTCTTACTGTGAGATGAAAGTGTGTGGGGGAGGATTATCGTATATTGAGAATATAAATTGGAAAGGTTTTCAGGCAGTACCGTGGCTAGCAAAGATGTTTTGGCCTTAAGGCGTCCTATCACTTTCATAAGACATATGGGATTTTGGATATAGAATAGTAGTAGGCGCTGAATGGTGGCAACTTTTCCTTTATGTCAAATAGATCCCCTATTAGGGGGCAATATGATAGGTCTAACTGTCCTTCTGTGGAACATTTTTAGAGGTAATCACTGAGTGAATGGGGGGATTTGGGGAAAGGGGGGATAGGTAGGGAGTAATGGGATATTATCATTTGAGTCACTATAATGAGGAGGATAACAGCCTCGGGCTCTGTTTACAAAATGATAACATTTAGGAAGGAGACCCATTAACCACAGTGAGAAGTCAAACAAGATTATATAACAGAATTTAAACTGAACTATAACTATTACCACATTCACATGTTACCTTGAGTTATTTTTAGCAAGCAATGATCAAAAGAGAAATAACCCAGTAGTTGAGAAGCACATACAGAAAGAGGAAAAAAAGGAAGAAAACAGTTCTGTTGTACAGTGGCTCACCAATCCATTGGCTATCTTTAGGTTGGTAGGTTGGTGCTCCTGGATGTCCAGTAGGAGAAGGTAAGGCTAGTGGAGGAAGGAATCCTGAAAGAATCTGTGGGCTTTTGTAAGGCTAGATAAGAGGTAAAGGAGGGAAGGGAAGATAAGAGAGGAGTGTAAAGGAAGGTAGACTGATGGAACTAGCAGCTATAAGAGAAGAAAGGGGGGATAAAAGTAAGGATATGAGTAGAGCGCCTGAGGGTAAGGCTAGGGGCATAAGAAAATGTTCCATTGACCGTTTTGTGAGAAGGTAATCAATGGGTCTTTGGATTTTGTCCTCTACTGTCTTATAAGGGCTTCAGTGGACTCTGGAACTGTGGAGGTTAAGGAGCCATAGGAGCGACCTTCCCTGTAGAGTGGAGAAGTCCGATGCCACTTGGGGTGCATTAAGGGGTGTCAAAATCCAACGGAGGTGTGATGAAAGCTATTAGTCTATTACCAAGTGGTAGGTTCATGTTGTTTTCAGGCTGTGGAGAAGTTCCTTAATATCATCATGGGGGTTCCATTTAGCCCAGTCTTAAGTAGGCAGCTGTATGATACAGTGGAGAAGCGAATAGTTGCTTGGTAGTTTGCATCGCGCTAGGTTCGAGGAGGTAGGGTGGTTCTGACGTAAATAAGGGCATGCAGTCCCCAACCTGGAAGGCGTCAAAATAGTATAGTATATATTTGATGAAGCCAATCTATGCAGAGTGGTGGGATAAAGTTAGTAACTCCATGGTATGTGGAGTTGTAGTTTAAGATAGCGACCAGGGATATGCCAGGCCGTATAAGTGTCCTCCTTGGTAAGAGTCTAAGTTTGATCAGTAGTTAATATCCAGATGAAAGTGCTAAAAAAACAAATATGGTATTCTTGTCTGACCATAATAGGTTGTTCCTTCCTAGTTGTACCAGCTTTATGGATAACAGTCATTAGGGGCCATTATCTAAATAGCTCAGTCTATCATTAGACCCGGGAGTACTGTAGTCTAATGTTTGGTAGGAAATGCTGGGAGCTTATAGCTTTGAACTGAAGGAGTACTGATATGTGAACTATACCTCATGGAGAATGACGGGCTCTCCGGTGGGCTGGCGAGGCAGTGGGGCTGCCGTTTTGTGGTGCTTGCAAGCCCGCAGAAGGAAAGGAGGGTGGGGGATGAGCTTGAGGGCACCGAATGCTGAAGTTGCTACCTTTACTTATGCCTTCCATGGATACCGCTCTTCTTAGCGGTGGAAGCCTAAAATCGCTATACCAGTCAGGCAGTTCAATAAGAGGATTATCAAGGGTTGAGCAGAAGTGCTCCATATCTTCAGTCACTCTGAGTAAGGCCGTGCATCCCTGGGATGTAGCCAATAGGCCAAAGGGATACTTCCATCTATATGTGATAGCTCTTGCGCGTAATAGATCTAGTAGGGGCCATAGTTCTCTTCTGCGCTGGAACATAATATTCGAGAGATCCTGATATATCTTGACCTCCATTTCATGATAATGGAGGTGGTTGTGTAGTCTAGCATTGTGGAGGATCTCTTCTTTGAGAGGGAAACTATTCAGGCAACAGACTACGTCCCTTGGGGGGTCTGTGTCTCTGTCCCTGGGGTGCAGCTCCCTGTGAATGAACTCCATAGCTATAGGAGTTTTGGGTGGTCTCTCTAGTAGATTGTTAAATATGGCGCTTACCGCCTGTGGGACATGATTATATTCTATTGACTCTGGCAGGCCTTTTGCCCTGAGATTCTTGTGACAGCCCCGATTATCCAGGTCTTCAACATGCCTGTTAAGCTCTCTCAGATGTATGGCATGCCATTCTGTTACTTGCTGAACATGGCATAGAGAGGTGTTATGGCGGGCCATTACAGCTACCACTGCATCCACTCTGGTGATGATAGCCTGGATGTCTGACTTCAAGTCCGATATACAGTAGCAGCTGACTGTCTGCTTTATGTCAGATGCTACTGCCTGGAGATCGCTAAGGCTCAGTGCCAGGGCTTAGGGTTATGAGCTTTGAAACTGTTGACAAGAAGGGTCCCTGCTCAGGGATCGTGACTGGCGGGAGGAGGACTGAAAGGACAGCATGTTCTGACTGCTACTTATTTTCATCAAGACATACTCCTGACAAGATTATTCTTCATCCTGTCACTTTCTTCTGTTATGGCATTAGCTATTGATACACCTCCCAAACATCTTTCTCACAATATGTGCTGTATAGTATATGTATAGAGTTGAGCAAACTCGAACTGCAAAGTTCGGGTTCGTACCGGACTTTAGGGTGTCCGTGTCCCGAACGCGGACATTTGAGAAAAAGTCTGGGTTCGGGGTTCGGGTATTTTTTCGCGCCTTTTGAATAGATGCAGGGCAGCCAATGAACAAGCGTTTCACTCATTTGCCCTTAAAAGCCTACTAATGGCATGGCTGTGATTGGCCAGTGCATCATGTGACCCAGCCTCTATATAAGCTGGAGTCACGTAGTGCTGCATGTCACATCATCTCATACTAGTGTAGGGTGAGGATGCTGCCGCTGCTGTTAGGGACATATTAGCTTTAGAAAATCATCTCATACTATAGTAGGGAGAGGATTCTGCTGCTGTGAGGGACATATTAGCTTTAGAAAATCATCTCATACTATTGTAGGGAGAGGATTCTGCTGCTGTGAGGGACAGATTAGCTTTAGAAAATCTGTTAAAAACAGCAATTTATTGGTTGGTGGGTGCTAGAGGAGATTTTTGTTTGCTAGAGTACATTTTGTTTGCTAAGAAAAGTGCCTCATATAAAACCAAGCAAATTTTCTGTTTGTTAGGTGGGCTTTTGCACCCATTTTTGCAAGTGCAGTGTACTTGCAACTGCTTGTGTTTCAGGGACAGTACTTTAATCGTGTTCTGTTAGTTCAGTTGGCAACATTTTGGCATATTTAAATACTGCTTTTATATTGCAGTTAGACAAAATTAACCATTTCTTTTTTGGGGTTTTTTTTGCACAAAAATAAAAAGTGCGTCTACATTACTGGTTTTAAAAAAAAAACATATTCTAAATACCACATTTGTGGCCAGCGGTGCATTTCTTGCACAAAAATAAAAAGTGTGTCTACATTGCTGGTTTAAAAAAAGAAAAATATTCAAAATACTACATTTGCGGTCAGCGGTGCATTACTTGCACAAAAATAAAAAGTGCGTCTACATTGCTGGTTTTAAAAAATAAATTCGAAATACTACTTTTGCGGCCAGCGGTGCATTCCTTGCACAAAAATAAAAAGTGCGTAGACATTGCTGGTTTAAAAAAAAAGAATAATAAATAGTGCAACATAGTACATTTGCACCTTGATATACCAAAAAATGTGCGTGTGCTCCAAGCCTCAATATTATTATACAGGATTTATATAGCGCCGACAGTTTGCGCAGCGCTTTACAATATTAGGGCAGACAGTACAATTACAATACAATTCAATACAGGAGGAATCAGAGGACCCTGCTCGTTAGAGCTTACAATCTAGGAGGGAGGGGTAAATGATACAAAAGGGCAGTAAACTGTGGGGATGAGCTGATTGAGAAAAAAGGAGTGTAGTGGCAGGATAGGCTTCCCTGAAGAGAAAAGTTTTCAGGGATCACTTGAAGGTGGATAGATTTGGGGACATTCTGACCGATTGGGGTAGGGAGTTCCAGAGGATGGGAGAGGCTCGGGAGAAGTATTGGAGGCGAGTATGAGAGGAGGTGATGAGGGAGCTGGAGAGCAGGAGATCTTGGGAGGAGCGAAGAGGACGGTTAGGTTGGTATTTTGAGACAAGGTTGGTGATGTAGCTGGGAGCAGAGTTGTGGATGGCTTTGTAGCTGATTGTTAGTATTTTAAATTTAATTAGTTGGGCGAGTGGCAGCCAGTGGAGGGATTGGCAGAGGGGGGTGGCAGACGTTGAGCGGTTTGTAAGGTGGATGAGTCTGGCAGCGGCATTCATGATGGACTGGAGTGGGGATAGTCTATTTAAAGGTAGACCAGTGAGGAGGGAGTTGCAGTAGTCGAGACGAGAGATGACCAGGGAGTGAATCAGGAGCTTTGTGGTTTCATTGGTTAGGAAGGGACGTATTTTAGAGGTGTTGCGGAGATTGAGACGGCAAGCCTTAGAAAGTGATTGTATGTGGGGCCAAAAGGAGAGTTCAGAGTCCAGGATAACACCAAGCACCCTGACATGTGGGGATGGGTGGATGGTTGTGCCATTGCTCTTGACAGAGAAGTCGGGGGAACTGGAACGTGGGGGAGGAAATATTATGAGTTCAGTTTTGGACAAGTTGAGTTTAAGAAAGTGGTGGGACATCCAGGCAGATATGTCTGTTAATAAGCTAGTGATACGTGAGGAGACTGATGGGGTGAGTTGGGGGGTGGAGAGGTAGATT
>BLSH010248772.1:262471-272599 GCA_018402905.1 Glandirana rugosa | reverse complement strand
GAGGTGTCGACTACGCGTCACACCCCAAATAGGGGGTTCGTATTGTCAAAATTTTGTCGGACGACAGTAAAGGGGGACCTACACGACTTCAACCACCACTTCCACAATGCGACTCGCCTACTCCTCCACCATCTCCTCCTCCTCCTTCGCGTCATCCTTCTCCTCCGTTGTCCTCCGTTTCTCTTTACGGGACGTTAGGACCCACCACCTTCCTGTACGCGGTTTGCCGATCGGCGAAGTCCGGGTGTGCGGTGATGTAAACGGGTCACACGTCAATCGCTCTATATCGCAGGGACGGGCACGAATGACCAGGTGCATAGTCATCTGTGGCAAGGTCCACATAACCACTGATACGTGGACCAGTAAGCACGGGCAGGGACGCTATATCTCGCTAACTGCACACTGGGCAAATGTAGTGGCGTGTGGGCCTGAAGCGGCTAGCCGTTTGGCGCATGTCCTTCCACCACCCAGGATTGCAGGGCATTTCTCTTTGCCTCCTGTTGCCTCCTCTTCCTACTGCGCTTCCTCCTCCTCCTCTACCACCTCCTCATCCGCTCAGCGTAACACCTTCACCACCAACTTCAGCACATCCAGGGGGAAATGACAGCAGGCTGTTTTAAAACTGTTATGCTTGGGGGATAAACCCCACACTGCGCATCAGCTGTGGAGGGGCATTGAACAACGATGAGTGGTTGTTGCCACTGAGCCTCAAGCCTGGCCTGGGAGTGTGCGATAATGGGCGAAATCTCGTAGCAGCTCTGGGCCTAGCCGGTTTGACGCACATCCCTTGCTTGGCGCATGTGCTGAATTTGGTGGTGCAGAAATTTCTAAAAAAACTACCCGGATATGTCAGAGATGCTGCATAAAGTGCGGGCCGTCTGTGCGCTCTTACGGCGTTCTCACCCTGCTGCTGCTCACCTGTCTGCGCTGCAGCAGAACTTCGGCCTTCCCGCTCACCGCCTACTATGCAACGTGCCCAGAAGGTGGAACACCACCTTGCACATGCTGGAGAGACTGTGCGAGCAGCAGCAGGCAATAGTGGAGTTTCAGCTGCAGCACGCACGGGTCAGTCGCTCTGCGGAACAGCACCACTTCACCACAATAAGTGGGCCTCCATGCGAGACCTATGTACCATATTGCGGTGTTTCGAGTACTCCACCAACATGGCCAGTGCCGATGACACTGTTCTCAGCGTTACTATCCCACTTCTATGTCTCCTTGAAAAAACACTTCGGGCGATGATGGAAGAGGATGTGGCACAGAAGGAGGGGGAAGAGGGGTCACTTCCACGGTTATCAGGCCAGTCATTCACAAGTGGCTCAGAGGGTGGGTTCCTGCAACAGCATAGGCCAGGTCAAAAATTTGAGCCAGAGGACAGTTCTGGAGGATGAGGAGGAGGAGGAACCGTGTTCACAGCAGGGTGGCACCCAACGCAGCTTGTGGACATCACTGGAGCATGGCTGGGGGGATACCGAGGACACAGATGATACACCTCTCACAGAGGACAGCTTGTCTTTTACTCTGGGCAGCCTGGCACACATGAGCGACTACATGCTGCACTGCCTGCTCAACGACAGCCGAGTTGCCCACATTTTAACTTGTGCTGATTACTGGGTGGCCACCCTGCTGGATACCTGGTACAAGGACAACGTGCCGTTCTTAATTCCCTCACTGGAGCGTGATCGGAAGATGCGTGACTACAAGCGCAATCTGGTAGACACGCTGCTGAGGGCATTCCCAAATGATACCGGGGACTCAGTGGAAGCACAAGGCGAAGGCAGAGGAGGAGGAGGAAGAGGTCACCAATGCAGCTGTGGCACCGCCAGCACCTCAGAAGGCAGGGTTAGCATGGCCAAAATGTGGAAAAACTTTGTCAGCAGCACGCCACCACAAACAGCACCACCAGCTGATAGGCAACGTCTTAGCAGGAGGCAGCATTTCAGCAACATGGTGGAACAGTATGTGTGCACATGCCTACACGTACTGACTGATGGGTCTGCCCCATTCAACTTCTGGGTCTCCAAATTGGCCACATGGCCTAAGCTTGCCCTTTATGCCTTGGAGGTGCTGGCCTGCCCTGCAGCCAGTGTATTGTCTGAACGTGTGTTTAGTACGGCAGGGGGCGTTATCACAAACAAGCGCAGCCGCCTGTCCACAGCCAACGTGGACAAGCTAACCTTTATTAAAATGAACCAGGCATGTATCCTACAAGACTTGTCTGTACCTTGTTCAGAATAGACATTTAGATCGGCCTCACACAGCCATTGGTATCCTTTTTTTTTTTTTTGAATATGTCTCAATATTTTGGGGGCTATCCCAATTCTAAAAAAAACCCAAACAAACAAAAAACAGTGTTGGCTACCTCCTCCTCCTCTTCCTCCTCCTCCACCACCGCCACTTCCGCCTACACTGCCACGGTCACGGCCTAGTCAACCTCTAGGCTACTACTCCACATCCACCTCCTCCTCCCATTTAAATTTTTTTTAGGTGATTTTAAGTTATTTCCCTACCCACATTTGGTTGCAGGGCACTTGTCCTGCTCTTACCCCCATTTTGCTTCCTTTTGCAGCCTTCTAGCCCTTTCCATGACTTTTTTACAGCCATTTTTGTGCCCAAAAGTTTGGGTCACCATTGACTTCAATGGGGTTCGGTGTCCGGGGTCAAGTTCGGATCGAGTTCGATACTGAACCCGAACGGTTTCACGAGGTTCAGCCGAGCCTGACGAACTCGAACATCCTGGTGTCCACTCAACTCTAGTATTAATATACCGTGGTGTCTCTCTCGGCGCTCGTTACCGCCCAGCCCGCCGCCAACCTCTCTCCTCTCTTGTCTCCCGCAGACGTCAGTGGTGGATTCCTCAGCCCCGCCCACTGACTGTTACTGACAAGTCAGAAGAGAGGTGGGTGGGGCTGAGGAATCCTCCGCTGACGTCTGCCGGAGACAAGAGAGGAAAGAGGCGGGCAGCGGGCTGGGCGGTAACAAGCGCCGAGAGAGACACCACGGTATGTCACTACATAACTCTGCATCAAGGATAACTGTACTAATCTACTAATTAAAAATGTAATTTGGGGTTTCAATGACAAGTCTGACAATTAGGAAAAAATGAGATACCCTCAATAGGGCTCAGGGGGCTTGCTGCAGATGAAAAGGTTTTTCACCTTAATGCATAGAATGCATTAAGGTGAAAAACCTTGAGGGTTTACAACCCCTTTAAGGGGGGATATGATCAACATGTACAAATACATAAGTGGTCCATATAGTGAACTTGGTGTTGAGTTATTCACTTTAAGGCATCACAGAGGACAAGGAAGCACTCTTTACATCTAGAGGAAAAAAGATTTCAACTCCAAATACGGAAAGGTTTCTTCACAGTTAGAGCTGTGAAAATGTGGAATAGACTCCCTCCAGAGGTGGTTCTGGCCAGCAGATTGCTTTAAAAAAGGGCCTGGATTCTTTCCTTTAATGAAAATAATATAACTGGGTACAAGCATTTATAGGTAAAGTTGATACAGAGAAAATCCGATTACCTCTCGGGGGATCAGGAAGGAATTTTTTCCCCGCTACAGAAAATTGGATCATGCTTTGCTGGGGTTTTTTGCCTTCCTCTGGATCAACTGTGGGTGAAGGATTGTGCATATGGGAATGTATGGATATATATATATTTTTTTTCTTTTTTTTCTTTTTTTTATTGGTTGAACTAGATGGACTTTTTTCTTTCTTTTTTCAACCTGATTAACTATGTAACTATGTAAGAGGTTTTTTCTGCACTGGGGCACTTCATTCTGATTGCATATTTTGCACAATTATCTTCTGCACATTTGAAGAGACTAATTTGCACATTTTTCTAGCACTCTTTTTTCACTTTAAATGCCATGGAATTATTTTGGACAGTATATTTGCTAATTTAAACATGGTTTATATATGATTTTTTTGCTGGAAATATTTTATGCACATAATTTTTGCACATTTCAATATGTATACTTATTAATTGACACTATTGATGAACTTTCAGCTACGTTTATAATTGTAATTCACACTGAATGGATTTTTGGTGATATTTGAATGTTACTTTAGTTAGTGCAACATCCTTTGCTATATATTTAATTTATCTGGGGTTTTGTGGTAACCTGTTTTGGCCCGTGTGGTAACCCATGTTGGCAGCTGCTCACTACTGCGGTTGACCAAGAATTGGTGTGCGCATTCCTTATTTTGAATTACTTTATGGTCATTACACCCTAAACAGTATGGGCATACAACATGTGTGAGACTTTTTGGGAGCTTAGCCATGTACGGAATCCCAAAATCCAATGAGTACCTTCAGGCTTTCAAAGGGCATAACTTTCATTTCTTGACTACCTATGACACTTTTTGAAGCCCTAAAATGCCAGGAGAGTACAGCCACACCCCAAATGACCCCTTTTTGGAAAGTAGACACTGCAAGGTATTTGTTAAGGGGCATGGTGAGTATTTTGCAGATCTCATATTCTGTTACAAGGTTTGGAAAAATGAAAAAAGAAAATAAAAATAAATTTAGGTTTTCTTTCTTCATTTTCCAAAAACTTGTGGTAACAAATGAGATCAAGATGTGATAATGTACAAGCCAGAGCTTTAAGAGGAAAAGCTGCTTGCATAAAAAAGTTGACAAACTAACCTTATACAAAATATACTAACATAAATTGCAGCGCTCAAACAATTAATAAAAGTACTCAAAGGAATGAATACTTAAAATACATCAATTCATGAAGTGGAAATGGCAAAAACTGAAAAAGAATAAACCTTAAAGTGCTAGTGCTTAATAAAGTGCATTAACAAAAATAACATATAGAGCACAATCAGATAAGAAAGTGCTAAGTGCTCCAAAGATTCAAAAAGTTCCAAAATACATATCAATAAATCTCTCAAAGTTCAGTAAATTATAATCCCAAAGTGCAAAGTATTTCCACATTATTACCAGAAGTGCAGCAATCCTGCACTCACTGGGCAGACAATAGATATCAGCATATACCACAGCTTATCCTGTACGACCAAAGAATCCACCTCTATGCTCCCATCTCAAATTATTCGAGTGAGATCCTAAGTGGAAAAAGCTCACCACACTGAACACGAAGATAAAGTGTATATAGTGCAGTATTTTATTATTAAAACCGCCTGCAAACAAGTCAAATTTGAACCACGTGGAAATAAATGCATGAAATAGCGTTCAAGACTTACTAAAATGGCTGCCGATCTGAGTTTTGGAATCATGGAGTGACATCAGCACGTAATGCCCCTCCCAATGAGATCTGCAAAACACTTGCCATGCCTCTTAGCAAATACCGTGGAGTGCCTGCCTTCCAAAAAGGGGTCATTTGGGAGATATTCGTACTATCCTGGAATTTCAGAGCCTCCAAAACTGTGATAGGTAGTCAGGAAATCAATTGCGCAAGTTACCCCCTTTGAAAGACTAAAGGTGCTCATTGGATTTTGGGTCCCTGTATGTGGAAATGGTCCCAATAAGAGTCACATATGTGGTACCCTCTTACTCACGAGAAGTGGCATATAGTGATTGTGGTATAATGACACATGTACCCATGACATGTGTGAGATAGATACAGTATCAGTAAAGTGACAACTTTGTGTAAAAAAAAAAAAAAGATTTTTCTTCACTTTGGAATCCAATGCGTAATTAACACCCCTTGAGGGCCTGAAGGTGATCATTCGATTTTGGGTCCCTGTACATGGCTAGGCTGCCAAAAACTCTTACACATGTGGTATCCCCATTCTTGGGATAAGTATCAGAATGTGATTTGGATTGTAACTCCATGTATACACATGGCATGTGAGAGAAATATCTCATTAAAGTGACAACTTTGTGTAGAAATTTTTTTTTTTGACATTTTCCAAAAACTTGTGGCAAAAAATAAAATCTTTCTTGGACTCTACATGCATCTCAGCAAATATCTTGGGTGTCTACTGTCCAAAAAGGGGTAATTTGTGGAGTGTTTTACCTGTCCTGGCATTTCAGGGCCTATAAAAACATTTCTGCCATACTCCTAATGTGTCACGTACCTGATGGTCGAGTCTGACTTATGCAGGGGACAACCTCTCTTACGGCCCTGGTTCGCGAACCCCTGATAATGTAGACAGGGAGCTCGGGAGCACAGCGGAGCATGAGGGCTGGACTTGGTCACTGGTGGTGGGTGAAGGTCCGCTGGAGCTCGTGCTTGGCAGAAGCGTGGTGATGCGGTTCCGGGTCGGCAACGGGCTGGAGTTGCAGTACAGAAGGATGAGACAGGCAGATGGTCGGGGTGCAGGCAAGGTCGGCAACGTGCGGGCAGCAGAGGTACACAGGATCAGGCAGGAGAGTGGTCAGAGACAGGCCAGTGGTCGGGGCAGGCAAAAAGCAACAAGTCCAAGACAAAGCCGGGTCACAAACACAGGAAGTCTTGTTCAAAGTAGATTCAGGGGTCACAGTACACCGGAACGCTGTAGAACAGAGAGCACCTGCTGCGAGGTGCTGTCTGCTTAAATGGCCGTTTTGGCGCCATATGCGTGCGCAAACGCGCACGGACGCGCGCAATGTGCTCAGGCTTGCAAAATACTGGTTTTCCTAGCATTGCCCCCCTCCCCAAGGGGCAGCCTCCGGATGCCCAAACGGGCTCTCTTGATCGGGTGTCTTCTCCAGAAGGCTCTGACCAGTTCCTTTGCGTGTAAGTTCTCTTCAGGCTCCCAGGAGCTCTCCTCTGGTCCATAGCCTTTCCAGTTAACCAAGAACTGAATGTCCCCTCCTCTTTTCCTACAGTCGAGGATGACCTCGACTTTGAATTCCTCCTCTCCGTCCACCAAGACCGGTTCTGGTGGGGCTGTGTTGCCGGAGGCGGGCAAGTGGGCTTTTCACGGGTTGATGGTGCTCTTCCAGAGATGGGGAGAAAATTAAGATGTCGTCTAAATAGACAACTACGAATTGGTCCAAGAAGTCCCGAAAGATGTCGTTCACCAAGTGCTGGAACGTAGCTGGGGCGTTACACAGTCCGAACGGCATCACAAGATATTTGAAGTGACCGAACCGGGTGCAGAGTGCCGTTTTCCACTCATCCCCTTCCCGGATGCGGATTAGGTTGTATGCCCCACGGAGGTCTAACTTGGTGAAGACTGTTGCTGTTCCGCATCTCTGAAAAAGCTCTGGGACCAAAGGAAGAGGATACCGTTTTTTTACAATGATCCGATTAAGATCCCGGTCTATACAGGGTCTCAGAGAGCGGTCCTTCTTTTCAACGAAGAAAATTCACGCCCCTGCGGGTGAGGTGGAGGGTCTGATGAACCCCTTTGCCAAGTTCTCGTCCAAGTATGCCTTGAGGGCTGCCAACTCTACTTCGGAGCAAGGGGAAGATCCGACCGAATGGAACCTCAGTCCCGGGTAAGAGATCAATTGGGCAATCTTAAGGTCTGTGCTGTGGGAGGATGTCAGCCCCCTTCTTGCTAAACACGTCCAGGAAGTCGTGGTAGGGTGCTGGGATGAGCAGGCGGCTTTCCTGGTCACTGTCACTATTCGGACCGAGCACAGATAGGGGAACTTCCCGGGGCTGCGACAGGCAGTGGTGCACACAGTAGGGGGAGCCAAAGCGGACCTCGACAGTTGCCCAATTAATGGTAGGGTTGTGAGCCCGGAGCCAGGGGAGGCCCAAGAAGACTGGACAGAGTGGGGACGCGATGGCGTCCAGACATAAAAGTTCCCGGTGACCTCCTTCCATGGTGGCCGGCATAGGGATAGTCTCCTGGGTGACGGTGCCCAATTTAATGGCCGACCCATCAGCAAGCCAGACTAGCATGGGATGGTCCTTAGGTTGAAGGGGTATCTGATGGTGCGCTGCAAAGGTGGCATTAACAAAACAGCTACACGCACCTGAGTCCAGGATGGCCTGTACTTGGATGTCCCCACCGGGGAGCTGTAAGGAAATGGGAAGCAGGAGATGAACTTTATCATTAGGTAGGTACATCAGTCTTTCAGAAGGAAGGAGTGCGCCCTAGCCCGCTTTGGCGGGGCAGTTCCGAACCAGGTGCTCGGGACCTCCGCAGTACAGGCACATATTCTGCGACATGCGCCGCTGGCGTTCCTCTGAAGTCATTGGTGGGCGGGGAAGTCCAATTCATACAGGCTCCAGTGGGTCTGGTGGAACGGAGGAGGAGGCGGTCTACCACTACAAAAATAGTGTTGAATCCAGCAGAAGGTGGTAGCTCCACTATAAAGTCCATTGAAATCTGGACATGGCTGTTCAGGAATGGGTAGCGGATTGAGTAACCCCCATGCTTTAGACTTTTCTGTCTTGTTTGTGGCACAGCCTGGACAGGCTGCCAAATAATTCTTACAGTCCTCTGCTAAGCTGGGCCACCAAAACAAACGGGATAGCAGTTCTACCGTCTTGCACACCTGAAGTGCCCGGCCAACTTGAGATCATGGCAGTGGTTAAGGATGGTTGGGCGTAAATCCCTTGGAACGTAGAGCCGGTTATTGTACCACCCCAGCCCGTCTTCTGATGCAAGTCCAAAATTCGGTGATATGGTGAGACCGGCAAGGGATCGCCTGAGCCGGGTAAGGAGGTCTTCCTGTGTCAGTAGGAAGCTGTGGGCCGGCAAAATCGTATCTAGCGGGGAATCATGGAGCTCATGGACTTTTTCCTCCAGTCGGGTATATCCCTCTTGAAGACTTTTAACGGCTTGCGTAAGCCCCGCTAAGTGTCCACATAAGTCTTCCATGTGAGAGGTCCCCTGCGCAGACTCAGACATGGCTGTCCATTACTGTCACGTACCTAATGGTCGAGTCTGACTTATGCTGGGGACAACCTCTCTTGCGGCCCCTGGTTCGCGAACCCCTGATAATGTAGATAGGGAGCTCCGCAGCACGAGGGCTGGACTTGGTCACTGGTGGTGGGTGAAGGTCTGCTGGAGCTCGTGCTTGGCAGAAGCGCGGTGATGCGGTTCCGAGTCGACACCGGGCTGGCCATGCAGTACAGAAGGATGAGACAGGCAGATGGTCAGGGTGCAGGCAAGGTCGGCAACGTGCGGGCAGCAGAGGTACACAGGATCAGGCAGGAGAGTGGTCGGAGACAGGCCGGAGGTCGGGGCAGGCAGAAAGCAACAAGTTCAAGACAAAGCCGGGTCACAAACACAGGAAGTCTTGTTCAAAGTAGATTCAGGGGTCACAGTACACCGGAATGCTGTAGAACGGACAGCACCTGCTGCAAGGTGCTGTCTGCTTAAATGGCTGTTTTGGTGCCATTGGCATAATGATTCCTCCATTCCCATCAATGCGGATGGAGAAATCTCTGCCAGAAAAAAAGTGAGAAAAGTATATGACGATCATAGGAGCTACCGCCCGCTGACCACGCTGTGCTCCTAATTCTGGGCGTACACATTCTTTTTTGGAGAAAATCTCCCCCTGCATCGCTGCAGGCACTGACGTATGTATTCTGAGAGCGGCACCTGCTGCTGTTAAAATACACAGCTCATGGCTACAGCTGATTGGTGTTCCTGCAAAGCAAACAGCAGTTAACAATAACACACACAGTGATGATATAAAAAAAAAGAGTTAATGTTCTTTTTGTTAAACTATTTAGAACAATAACCTTTACAGACTTTGATTTTAGGGTCTCTCAAAATGTGATACAGTATCCTGTCTATTAGTGTTGAGCGAACCCGGACTGTAACGTTCGGGTCCGTACCGAACTTTCGGGTGTCCGTGGCACGGACCCGGACCTAGACATTTCAAAAATCGTTCGGGTTCGGTCCGGGGTTCTGCTATTTTACTCCACGTGTTGAGAAGCTGCAGGGCAGCCAATCAACAAGTGTTTCACTGGTTTGCCCTTAGAAGCCATCACAGCCATGCCTACTAATGGCATGGCTGTGATTGGCCGGTGCATCATGTGACCCAGCCTCTTTATAAGCTGGAGTCACAGTGCTGCAGTCACATGCTCCTTGGGTTAGTGTAGGGAAAGGTAGCTGACTGCGTGAGGGACAGATTTGAGACATTTTAAGACCTGATCCTGCATCCTGAGATAGATTACTTTACTACTGCTGTCTGTGCTGTTGCTCTGAGGACAGATAGCAGAAATTAGAGATTTCACATACCGCTGCTTTGAGTTGCAGATCAAG
>BLSH010248772.1:240744-257702 GCA_018402905.1 Glandirana rugosa | reverse complement strand
ACTTTGTCAGAAACTGACGTTGTTTCAGGGTCCCCTATGTAAAGAAGAAAATTGTAACCTATTCCGCACTCTGGACAAAAAAACAGGGAGGACAGGACCGGTTGGACCGTAGACGTAGTTCTTGACGAAGGCAGTGATGTTGTGTGATCACCTGATAATCAGATCCCATGTCGTACCGTGTCAGATCCCATGTCGTTCCGTGTATTAAGACGTGTTCTTCCCAGAGATTTCTACAATCTATCTGTCATCTCAACTCGCTTGGAGACCTTCAAGCCCAAGACGACCAGACAGGCTTGAAGCCCTGTTTCAGGCCCAGGCCCAGGCCTGCCTTGGGCTTTTGTCCGTGCGATCGTTCGGGTTCCGTCCGGACCCGGACCCGGACTTTGTCCCGAAGTTCGGACAGACCAGCAGAACCCGAACTTCCAGAGGTTCGCTCAACTCTACTGTCTATCTAACATCTTTAGAGACCCTTCTTGTGCAGAATTATGTGCCTTGCTGTACCCTAGACTGTGCCATGCTGTACCCTAGACTAATAGTCCACTAGTGTGTTGTAGTGACGGAAGCAGTTCTTGATGCAGATGCCAGGTTGGCCAGGACAGGAGGGACAAAAAAACAGGTCTCACGCCTTATCCAATGTTAAAAGAAGAAATGTATCCCCTGGGACTTTGTTGCAGTCAAAGACTGTTTCATATGTGGTCATGAGATTGATCCAATCTTGTCCCTGAAATTCACTCATTATAATGAAATAGTAGATAGTCACATAAAAAATAACCAAAACAGTCATATAATGAATTAATCCTTGTTACACTCATTGCAGATCACCAAAAGAAAGGGAGAGAATGGATGTTTAACCACCCCTATCAAAACATCGAAAACTGAGGGGAGTTGCTCAGGACTTAGTCATTGTAAAGTCTCCTTTTTTTGCCTATAAAAATAACAAACATGTCATACTTACCTGCTCTGTTGCAGTGGATTTGCACAGAGCAGCCTTGATCCTCCACTTCTCGGGTCCATCTTCTGTGATCCTGGCCCCTCCCTCCTGTTAAGTGCCCCCACAGCAAGGAGCTTGCTTTGGGGGTACTCGAGCCGAGTCAGTGTGTCCATTCTGAAACAAAGTCCCGACCAGGCCCGCCCCTCTCTCTCTTGATTGGCTAGCTGACTTTTGCATTGTCCATATTTAGATGATAATCGTGGACACAGAGAGGCTTTTCAACTGCCCCAGGCACATTGTAAATTTGGACAGTCTTGTCTGGGAGAATGGAGGACAGGATGAATACATCATGTTTGTCCTTCCATTTCACAGCAAGTAGTTGTGCAAGCAGGTTTTCTCTCTCTTTCTAAGTGGGGTGTTAATGAGTCATTGGGGGGAAGCCCATGCAATTAGATTGCACTGTGCCACTTTCTTTAACCTTCCTGTCGGTATGATTGTCCGGTTTTTGCGTCTCAAAGTGGTACATTGTTTAACATAGAAATTTGGCGTTTTATGTTGTAGGCCTGTAATTCTTAGGAATAACTCGCTTAAATCTGTCCAAACAAGCGTCTAGCAGACATCCCGGGTATGTTAAAGTTTGAAACAATGAAATCATAAATTATAATATTATAAATAAATAACTATAGATAATTATCAAAAATAATAAAATGTATTCAATAATGTAATCAAGTCAAAAACACATAAGTTTGCTCAGTTGCAGAATTGTCGCTGTTGTCACTTTCAGTGTCTGATGATAAATTTCCCCACAAATCAGTATAACTCAATTCTGCAAGTGATTCTTATTTACTATCACTGTTTTCTAGCTGGTCAAATGCTTTTGTCGCAAAGGTACGCTTTTTGGATGCCATTGGCATTCTCAAGTTTCCAGGCAGAAAGAATGGCATATACAGTCAGGTCCATAAATATTGGGACATCAACACAATTCTAATCTTTTTGGTTCTATACACCACCACAATGGATTTGAAATGAAACGAACAAGATGTGCTTTAACTGCAGACTCTCAGATTTAATTTGAGGGTATTTACATCCAAATCAGGTGAACGGTGTAGGAATGACAACCGTTTGTATATGTGCCTCCCACTTTTTAAGCACCAAAAGTAATGGGACATATTAACAATCATAAATCAAACGTTCACTTTTTAATACTTGGTTGCAAATCCTTTGCAGTCAATTACAGCCTGAAATCTGGAACACATAGACATCACCAGACGCTGGGTTTCATCCCTGGTGATGATCTGCCAGGCCTCTACTGCAACTATCTTCAGTTCCTGCTTGTTCTTGGGGCATTTTCCCTTCAGTTTTGTCTTCAGCAAGTGAAATGCATGCTCAATCGGATTCAGGTCAGGTGATTGACTTGGCCATTGCATAACATTCTACTTCTTTCCCTTAAAAAACTCTTTGGTTGCTTTCGCAGTTTGCTTCGGGTCATTACCCATCTGCACTGTGAAGCACCGTCCAATGAGTTCTAAAGCATTTGGCTGAATATGAAGCAGATAATATTGCCCGAAACACTTCAGAATTCATCCTGCTGCTTTTGTCAGCAGTCACATCATCAATAAATACAAGAGAACCAGTTCCATTGGCAGCCATACATGCCCACGCCATGACACTACCACCACCATGCTTCACTGATGAGGTGGTATGCTTTGGATCATGAGCAGTTCCTTTCCTTCTCCATACTCTTCTCTTCCCATCACTCTGGTACAAGTTGATCTTGGTCTCATTTTTTAGATGTTGTTTGGCAAACTCTAATCTGGCCTTCCTGTTTTTGAGGCTCACCAATGGTTTACATCTTGCGGTGAACCCTCTGTATTCACCCTGGTGAAGTCTTCTCTTGATTGTTGACTTTGACACACATACACCTACCTCCTGGAGAGTGTTCTTGATCTGGCCAGCTGTTGTGAAGGGTGTTTTCTTCACCAGGGAAAGAATTGTTCGGTCATCCACCACAGTTGTTTTCCTTGGTCTTCCGGGTCTTTTGGTGTTGCTGAGCTCACCGGTGCGTTCTTTCTATTTAAGGATGTTCCAAACAGTTGATTTGGCCACACCTAATGTTTTTGCTATCTCTCCAATGGGTTTGTTTTGTTTTTTCAGCCTAATGATGGCTTGCTTCACTGATAGTGACAGCTTTTTGGATCTCATATTGAGAGTTGACAGCAACAGATTCCAAATGCAAATAGCTCACTTGAAATTAACACTGCACGTTTTATCTGCTCCTTGTAAATGGGATAATGAGGGAATAACACACACCTGGCCATGGAACAGCTGAGCAGCCAATTGTCCCATTACTTTTAGTCCCTTAAAAAGTGGGAGGCACATATACAAACTGTTGTAATTCCTACACCGTTCATCTGATTTGGATGTAAATACCCCCAAATTAAAGCCAAAAGTCTGCAGTTAAAGCACATCTTGTTCGTTTCATTTCAAATCCATTGTGGTGCTGTATGG
This sequence comes from Glandirana rugosa, assembly GCA_018402905.1. Lineage (NCBI taxonomy): Eukaryota > Metazoa > Chordata > Amphibia > Anura > Ranidae > Glandirana > Glandirana rugosa. The sequence goes on along the minus strand of BLSH010248772.1, from coordinate 254,263 downwards.
AGCCAAAAAGATTAGAATTGTCGATGTCCCAATATTTATGGACCTGACTGTATAATATAATAGTGCATGCAGGGCACTGGACAAAGCACTAAGGACAAAAGGGATGTGAAATGATTTGATACAGTAATGTAATCTTACAGATTACAGTGTACTGTTTGTGTTATGTGTGTTTCACTTTTTGAATTTGCCGCCGGGCTCTGCCCCAATGCAACTGCGACGCTCGCAGGGAATGGATCCCGGAACCCAGAGGCATTGGGCAAAAGATTCTGCCGGAGGACACAGCGGGGGGACATCGCAGGATCCTGGGGACAAAGTAAGTAATGTTGCCCTGATCCTGCGATGCGATCCCGAGTGTGGCTCGGGGTTACCGCTTTTGGTAATGAAAACTCTACCCAAGACACACTCAGGATAACTGCTAGGGAGATTAATAAACAAACATCTAAAAAGTGGCACTCTCGCATAAAAGTTGTCCACGTACAAATGGTACCCCCTATGGAACAAGGGTGGCAACAAGTCCCACACTATCTTGCCACTGCCCCCCATGTAGTCTGGCATTCAGGGGACTCCACTTGACTGTCTTTTCCCTCATAAATTCTAAAGCGGTACATATAGTAGCCCTCTCACTGAGCTTGTACATATTGACCCCATATGTGGCACGCTTGCTGGGGAGATATTACATAATTGCAAGCCTGCCAGTAAAATGTGCAAAGGGCTCGTCTATGCGGATGTTCTGTTGGGGTGTTTACTCATCTGCAAATTTCTTGGAAAGGTAAGTTATGAGAGGCCAAATTTTGTGGAGACGATTGTAGTCAGGTTCACCCTGGGGATGACAGAGGGTATTGTCACTTAAATGCATAATACGCATTATTGTCTCATATCCAGCAGTGGCCGGTAAATAAGGGGCACTTGTGCGCCTCCTCCCGCCGCTGACAAGAAGAAAAAAAAAAAAGTCAGCGCGACCCCCTACAGGAGGCGCCGGTATATTGACTTTTTTTTTTTCCTCAGCTCCTTGCTGTCTGTTGACAGCAAGTAATGAGCCAATTGGTCAGTCATAAAAGACTATGTATGTGCACTGAACAGGCTCACACACAGTCTGATTGGCTGCCCTAAGCCAGTGACTGACTGACATTGGATGCTGTGGGCGGAGGTGGGACTGTGGTGGACGTGCTGGCTGCGTGATTACTCGTCAGCAGACCATCCATGAGCCACGCAGCAGACCATACACACCAGCATGCTCTCCGCACGCCAAGCTCTGCACACTGCCAGCACACTCTCCGCAAGCTGAGCTCTGCGCACTGCCAGCCTGCTATTAGATGGGGTAAGTGCGGGACTTTGACCCGACTTCGGGGGGGAGTCTGTCAGTGCCACGAGCACCTATCTGGGGCTCTGTATACTGCTATATGGTGACTCTGCATACACTATCTGGTGGCTGTATACCCTATCTGTGGCTCTGTATACTGCTATATGGTGGCTCTGTATACCCCTATCTGGTGACTCTGTATACTATCTGGGGCTCTGTATACTGCGATATGGTGACTCTGTATACTGCTATATGGTAGCTCTGTATACCCTATCTGGGGCTCTGTATACTGCTATCTGGTGACTCTGTATACTGCTATCTGGGGCTTTGTATACTGTGATATGGTGGCTCTGTATACTGCTATCTGGGGCTCTGTATACTGCTATATGGTGGCTCTGTATGCCCCTATCTGGTGACTGTATACCCTATCTGTGTGTCATGTACCAGGTGTGTGGCCGAGATGTTAGAGGACTTCCCTTGCGGCTAAGTGCACAGCTACTCTGGGGATGAGACAGGGCAGCAGTGTCCAAAGAAGCACAGGTTGCCAGTAGGATATTCCAGAAGACTTGGAAGCAGGAAGCCACAGGAACAGCTGGTAGGTACTGGCATGCTTGCAACTCCGTGAGGAGTAAACTGGAGATAGTATCAGAAGCCAAGCCAAGGTCATGCATGGTAAGACAAGTCCATACACCAGGAGGCATAGCCAGTATAGTACACAGGAGCAAGGCTGAGCAAAGTCAGAAGGCAAGCCAGGGTAAACAAGGGATCAAGCCAGGAGAGTAGTCGATGAAGCAAGCCGGGGGTCAGAAAAGGAGAGCAGGTACAAGGTCAGGACAAGCCGGGTCGGATAACAGGAGATCAATCAGGATATCAGGAACACAGGAATCACAGGATAGCTGAGAGATAATAAAGGAAAGTACCCCAGTCAGTAGCAGGTTTAAATAGCCCAGAGGGCGCCAAAGTGTTTGTTACTGCGCATCTGCGTGCGCCCAGCGCGTCCCCATGCATCAGTGTGTGTCAACGTTCGTTCGTGCGCATCAGCATGCGCCTGCTCGCACAGGCGTGCGCCTGAAGCGGCCATGTTGGGAATTGGCATTGGACGCTGTCCTCTGTCTATTTCCCCGACAGTGCTGCCCCCCAAAGGGCAGCTTCCAGATGCCCAAACAAGCCCATTTTTCCAGATGTCTGGCACGAAACTCCCGCACAAGTCTAGGGGCGTGAATGTTACTGGCCAGTTCCCAAGAATTATCTTCCATCTGATAACCCTTCCATTTAATGAGAAATTGTTTCTGCCTACCTCTCTTCCGGCAGTCCAGAGTGGTTTTGACTTCAAACTCTGTACCTTCATTCACGATGACTGGAGGAGGAGGCACTTCTTCTCTCCCAGGAAAGGGACTTTGGACGGCTGGCTTGAGCAGGGAGACATGGAACACTGGGTGGACCTTGAAAGATTTGGGTAATGCCAGTTCAAAGACTACTGGGTTAACTTCCCTCTTGACTTCAAATGGTCTCACAAACCTTGGTCCCAACTTCCTAGAAGGACAAGACAATTTGAGGTTAGCTGAAGAGAGCCATACCTTGTCTCCAACCTTGAAACCCGGGCAGCTTCTCCTTTTCTTTTCAAATTGCTTCTTGTAGTCCCCCTGTGCCTTTTTCATGGTCTCCTGTAAAGTCTGGTAGTTGGATTGAATGAAGGATAAGCGGTCTTGTGCTGCTGGCACCGATGCTTCAGGAATGGAACTGGGCAGAAATGAAGGGTGCAATCTGTAGTTAGCCCAAAAGGGGGATTGTTGGGTGGTTGCATGTGTAGAGTTATTGTATGCAAATTCAGCGCAGGGGAGCAAGGAGTACCAGTTATCTTGAGAAAATGAGCAGAAACATCTCAGTTATTGTTCAAGAGTCTGGTTAGTTCTTTCCGTCTGCCCATTGCTTTGGGGATGATATGCTGAAGACAAACAGACATCTATTGTCAGGCTATTGCAAAGGCTCTTCCAAAATTTGGAGGTAAACTGGACCCCTCTATCTGAAACAATGTTATCAGGTAAGCCATGTAGTCTGAGTATCTCTCTGATGAAGAGGTCAGCAGTGTCTTTGGCTGAAGGAGTACCAATCATGGGGAAGAAGTGTGCCATCTTGGACAAATTGTCAACTACCACACAAATTGTTGTGTAACCTCCTGATGGAGGTAAATCCACTATGAAGTCCATCGAGATCTGCTTCCAAGGTTGTTCTGGAACTGGTAGTGGCCTTAGCAGACCCCAGGCCTTAGTATTAGACCCCTTATAATGTTGGCAAATGGTACAGGAGTCTACATAGGCCTTACAGTCCTTTCTCATTGTAGGCCACCAGAAAGAGCATTGAATAAGTTTAATAGTCTTGCGGACTCCAAAATGCCCAGCCAAAGGATGATCGTGGAAGGTCTTAAGGATCTGAATCCTAACCTGTTAGGGGATGAAGATCCTCCCTTGGTGCCAGAAAGACCCTTCCTGATTCCTTAGCGAGACAGTCTCTGGAGCAGTGCATTGGGCCGAAGCTTGTTTAATGGATGTTCCCAAGTCTTGTTGTAGCAGAAGAAAGTTTTGATCGGACAGTATTGTGTTGGGTACTATGGCTTTCCGGAGTGTCGGCGAACATTTGAGATCAGCATCAGCCTTGCTGTTTTTGGAACCCGGCCGGAAGGTTATGTGGAAGTTGAACCAGGAGTCTCAGGCGTTTAGCTGTTCGGAGGTATTCTAAGTTCTTGTGATCAGTAAAGATCATGATGGGATGTGCTGCTCCTTCCAAGAGATACCTCCATTCTTCCAAAGCCATCTTAATGGCCAGGAGTTCCCGGCCTCCCACATCGTAATTTTTCTCTGATAGGGTGTAACAGTGCTTTAGACCCCTGGCGTTGTGATAAAACTGCTCCTGTAGCGACTTCCGATGCATCTACTTCAAGGACAAAAGGTAGGGCAGGATCAGGATGCTGTAGAACTGGAGCCGAAGTGAACAGATTCTTCAACTTTTCAAAGGCAGCTTGGGCTTGGGCTGACCACTGGAACCTTATGTGTTGCTGAGTTATATGGGTGATAGGAGCAATGATGGAGGAAAAGTTCTTAATGAATCTCCTGTAAAAATTTGCAAACCCCACAAACTTCTGTACTCATTTCTTGTCTGCAGGAGCGGGCCAGTCTAGAATAGCCTTGAACTTTTGGGGGTCCATAGAAATTCCGTCTGTGGAGATGATAAACCTCAGGAACTGTATTGAACTTCTTTCGAAATCACATTTTTCACAGTACTCTCCTGACATGTGATCTGTGAAGTTCAAGGGTGGCCAAGAAAATGAGAATGTCATCCAGATAAACGATGACGAAGTGATCTAGGAACTCCCGAAAGATGTCATTTACTAGATGCTGGAATGTGGCGGGAGCATTGCACAGTCCAAAGGGCATCACTAAATACTCAAAGTGCCCAAAACGGGTCCTGAATGCCGTCTTCCATTTGTCACCCTCAAGGATGCAAATTAAGTTGTAAGCCCCTCGGAGATCAAGTTTAGAGAAGATTCGGGCATTGCAGAATCTTTGGAACAGTTCTGGGATGAGAAGGAGTGGATAGTGGTTCTTTATGGTAATCTTGTTTAACTCCTTATAATCCACACAGTGTCTAAGAGTCTTATCCTTCTACCGTAGCCGGTATAGTACACACGAGCAAAGCTGAGCAAGGTCAGAAGGCAAGCCGGGTAAACAAGGGATCAAGCCAGGAGAGTAGTCGGTGAAGCAAGCCGGGGGTCAGAACAGGAGAGCAGGTACAAGGTCAGGACAAGCCGGGTCGGATAACAGGAGATCAATCAGGATATCAGGAGCACAGAAATCACTGGAGAGCTGAGAGATAATAAAGGAAAGTACCCCAGTCAGTAGCAGGTTTAAATAGCCCAGAGGGCGCCAAAGTGTTCGTTACTGCGCATCTGCGTGCACCCAGCGCGTCCCCATGCATCAGTGTGTGTCAACGTTCGTTTGTGCACACTGGGGCTCTGTATGCTGACACTGGGGCTCTGTATGCTGCGATATGGTGTCCCTGTATACTGCTATCTGGGGCTCTGTATACTGTGATATGGTGACTCTGTATACTGCTATCTGGTGCTCTGTAAGTGTATACTGCTATCTGGTGACTCTGTATACTCCTATCTGGGGCTCTATATACTCCTATCTGGTGACTCTGTATACCCCTATCTGGTGATGCTGGGCTGTATACACCTGACACAAGGGGTGGAAACTATAAGGGGTGGAAACTTATGAAAAGTGTGAGGGGTCAAAAAGGAAGGGCGGGGTCTGGCACCCCCCCATCCTAAAATGTCACCAGTCGCCACTGCTCATATCTCTGCCTGGTGAACATGGGCATATGATGAATCGGGTCTGTGAACCAATATGACCGCAATTTATTATTTTTTGGAGTGCCCATATTAAGGGTCAGGCCCAAAAAAAGGTTTAAATTAAGTTTTAAATTTGGGTTAGCATTGACTTACTGTTGGGCATAAACATTTCTTTTGTCCATAATAAAATTATAAAGGTCTTTGGTGAAAAGCAGCTAAAAAAAAGTCAAGGGGTGTTGTTAAGTTCGATGTTTCCACCTGAACCCTGGGCTGGGCTGTGAATGAAGAAATAAGGGGTGCTGCTGAATCTGGGGGCAGCTAATTAGTGTTTGCAAAGCACCTTTGGAAGGCTACTATGGGCTCTAGGGGCCTGTGCTCAAATTCTTGGTGCCTGTGGTTGCATTACACTACTAGGGCTAGCCACCTCACCAATTTGTACAGCAATGCTGGTGCTCGCCACTTCACCATGAAATACTGCAATGCTGGTATCTAAAAGGCCACGATGTACTACGCCACTGGTGCTTGCCAGATAATCAAAAGGTAGCACAGCGCTAGTACTTGTGCCCTGCTGCATATGAGCATAATTCTGCTTTCTAGCACTTCAACAACATGGGGCTGGATATGCCTGATTTTATCAGGGACTTCTTCACCATTGTCTGAGCTAGCTGTCAAGGTGCTGCTGCTTTCTACAGGTTCATATTCTGAGCCTGATTCTGACAGTGAGGCTTTCCCTTTTCTGTCATCTGTCATGCTTATAATCCTGTAGGCCTCCTCACTAGTGTACCTTTCTTTGGACATTTTGGACACTAACTTTTTACAGGTGTAGTGGTACCCCCGAAGGAGCTGATAATTTATATGACCCAGGCCTCCCTCTGATTATCCTGCAAGCCAGTCACAACGGATTTCCACACTTTCAGGTACACACACACACACACAATCCCGCTCATTACTCCAATGACCAGTCCAGGGTAGGGTGACCAGACGTCCCCGGTTTCAGGGGACAGTCCCCGGATTGAGAACACTGTCCCCGGACCAAATCTGTCCCCAGTTTTGACCCCTGATTGGATTTGAACAGGGGCCCAAGCCATTTCAAAGACAGTCAGTGCAGAATTAAAAAAATAATCTGCATTACACCCCCCCCCCACTCTGCTGCTCCTACTAGCTTGGGGGGGGGGGGTGTAATTCCCACTCACATGTTCTTCTTCTGCATTGGCGCAAGTCCCGGGCAGCCGCCTGCCTGCTTATCTCCTTGCCTTCCCCAACGGAGTAATCTTCCTCTGCTCAGTTCCGCTCCCCACCCAGTAGTAGCCAGGGCCCGAAGCGAGGCTGTGAGGCAGGCAGTGGTGGTGACAGGCAGAGAAAGGCAGCTAAGCTCAGCTGATAGTGTCCAGCAGCAGGCACAGTGGGGAAGCGGATCTGATCATGGGGCTGCCAGTGCCTTCAAGGCTTCAACACAGGTATGCTTTGGGGGTGTCTGTGAATAGACTACATTGCACTGTGTCTGTCTCTCTGGCATAATGGATGGTATCATAACTCACAGGCAGCAGGCATTCTATCATGGTTCTGGCTGGCATTGCACTGCCACAGTGTGCCACATGACATGGCTGCTGGGACAGGGATCTGTGCCTTCCCTTAGTAAAAGCAACCTCCCCCACAGTGAAAAAACACTTGTTAGGCACATATTTAACCCTTTGATTCACCTAGATGTTAAACCCTTCCCAGCCAGTGTCATTAGTACAGTGACAGTGTATATTTTTAGCACTGATCACTTTATTAGTGTCATTGGTTCCCATAAAGTGTCACTTAATGTCCGATTTGTCCGCCGCAATATCGCAGTCCCGCTATAAGTCGCTGATTGTCACTATTACTAGGAAAAAAATTAAATATTTCCCCGGATTTCATTTTGAAAATCTGGCCACCTTAGTCTAGGGCAGTGGTTCTCAACTCCGGTCCTCGGGACCCACCAACAGGCCAGATTTTAAGTATTACCTTGGGGAGATGCAGACTAGAATACTGCAATCACTGAGCAGCAAATGATATCACCTGTGATGTATTTCAGTTATCCTGCAAACATGGCCTGTTGGGGGGTCCCGAGGACAGGAGTTGAGAACCACTGGTCTAGGGGGTGAATTTTGATGCTTTATTGTAGAACTTGGATAGAAGGAAATGTAGGCAGGAAATGAATTGGATACTCCAAGTTAACTGACTTCAAGTGAAGACAACTTCTCCCTATTTCTATACAGCAGACTGTCAGTGGTACTACATAGCAAACTAAACACAGTGATGCAGTGATCCAGTGGAGCAAGTAGCAGACTGATCCCGGTGAAACAAGTAACAAACTGATCCCTGTGAAACAAGTTCTTTTTTAAGCAGAAGAGGATAGGCCGGACTTTGTTTCTTCAAGACACTCACCAGAGTCTCCTTTCTATCTCAATGTGGCAGACTACCAACAGCACTTAATGGCAGGCTGATTTTAGTGAAACAGGTCCCTTTTTAAGCAGTAGAGCATAGGCCGGTCTCTTCAAGACACTCACCAGTGTCTCCTTTCTAGCTCACACACCCAGTCTCAGGGATCCCTTCACGGGTCTGTTCTCATACCATGTCCTGGGACAGCCCATAGCCTCCTTTCAACTTCCAAGTGACACTTTGCCACTGTGATACTAGACAGGATCAGAGGACGTCCCCCTCTGTCAGCTTTGAATGAACTCTGGTCTGCAGCTTCAGCAACTCTAGCTAGGCCTCAACCAGGCCCAGCATCTAACAGCCTCCTGGATAGGTCTCAAACCTAGCAACCAGGAGCTGAACACACACCTCCACCCCTGAGGTCTGGGTGGGCAGGAACTCCTGACTTTGAGTCCATGTGCTCCCTTTTATATGAAGGTATTCACCCAAAATGCAGTGGGGCACATCCCCTGCTAATTGGTCAGAACTACAGCCATATACACCTGCTGTCACTAGCTGGGTTTTCCTCCCACTGTCCAATAGGAAACCATACTACTGGACAGTGTAAACCTCTCCAGACCACATGAATCAGCACCAGAGCACACTGAGCAGACCTCACTCAAATCAAGACTCTCTGATAAACAGGCAGCATCTAAATTTACCTATCTGCTCTCCTGTTAAGCAGAGAAAGCCAAAAACGATATACACTCACTAACACCCAAACTAGGAGGGCGCTACACAGGTACCTTATGGCGACTATGGGAAAAAGACTCCTGGCTAGCAATCAGGAACTGCTTGCGCACTAGAATTTTGAATTGCTAGTGGTAGTAGAAATCAGGCCTGATCCCGACACTGTTGTTTTGTGTACAATGTATCAGAGGTTGCAGCGATCAGAAATTATACTGACACTGCACTTGTTTGGGGGGGGGGGGGGGAGGTAGAGGAGCTAAATGCAAGCGCTGGCAAGTATCCGGGCTGATCCTGCTAACGCTGCATTTTTGGGGACACTATACTATTGGGGACACTAATATAGTTCTGATTGGGATCGATCTAGATACTGATCCATACAGACACTATACTAATGGCGGTGATCAGCAGCTTATAGTGTGACTGCATAGTGTGGAAGGCAATTTAGCGCTAACTGACACTGGCTGGTAGGGACGCTAACTGATTCTGATGCTATCTGACATCGCTAGTTATACTAATACAGTGATGAGTGATAAATACTGTATGCTGACACTGTACTAATGGGAATGGCTGGGTTACAGTGCAATCAAAGGGTTAACTGGAGGAAAAATCAAATGGTTAAATGTAAGAACTTTATAGGAAAATACTGCGCTAAAGGCAAGAAAAGAAAAAAAGAAAGAAAGGGAGGGGTGAGCGGCCACACTACAACTAAACCTGACGTTAATAATCCCGCTGTAAATAAATAATATAGCGCTCAACCAGACTGTGCAAAATACAAAACATGAATACAATCTAAATAGATTATGATCATTGTAAAATGCAAAACCGTGCAAATTGTGCAAAATACAGTAAATCAAATACAATATCCAAAATTTGAGAACTACTGAAAGTTCATATTGGTGCAAAAAGGAAAAAAAGGAAAAATTAGGATATGTGTCCCAATCTATAAAAAGAAGGAAGGATTCATCAAAGTTCATCCAGAAGATTTGAGAATTCATCAAATTTCAACAGGGTGTAAATCATAAATAGTATCAAACTGTGAGGCTGGAAAGAATTAACGGTGTGCCCTCAGGGAGAATCCAATCCCTTATAGATGAAAGGCTTACCAGAAGTAAGATATATTCGCGCCAAAATATATCTATAGGACTCCGGACATCCAAGACCAGGAAACAGACGTCACACTATCCTAAGACGACATAGGCAAAGGTTGGTCTTACTTGTAAGACTGGCAGCCATAGATTGGTTCCTGGATTTCGGGTCTCATTCCATAATCCAATAAGGCTAGTGAGGGAGAGATCAATCACCTTCCGGGGCTTGCCCCTCACGGGTATTCAAAGCATTAAGGGCGTGGATCCAAAAAAAGGGAATAAAAACTCCAAAAAAACTTGATGAGGTACATTTATTGGAAAACGAGATAAAATATGTAAATCAGCTGATCGATATAAAACAAAAACTTAGCAATTTTTCCAATGACGTACTTCCGGCGGGGACCGGAACTGACGCGGACTTGAAAACTTTAAGATTGAACTAGGTTCATTGGTTTGATTACCTGAACATATGATCACTATTTAGACAAAATAAAGTTTGTCCGCGACAGTTCCGGTCCCCGTCGGAAGTGCGTAATTGGAACGCACACCAGGCAGTTTCCGGGCGGAAGCATGCCTCGTCTAATTGAGGGTGCATGCTTGCTATATATGCGCAGCTGTTTGGGGGGCCGGTAACCCCTAGATGACGTCTGATAAGACAAAACGCGTCGGTTGCTGCTGACCCCAAAATTGCTGCGTTTTTGGCAAGTTTGTCACAGAACAGGTCAGCAGGGGGTGTGCGCGTGTGTGCTGAAAACCCGGAAACAGAAGGAGACGTACCAGTACTTTGCCTAGCCTGTAGGTACTGCCCATCCACAATAAAAGTACTGTGGGTGGGCGGCAAGTAGTTAATGACTTACAGTTCATTTTGTTTCTAAAGCAGCCTAAGTAGAATAGCCTGTACCCTGCTAGCAGCTGCAGAAAGGGACTCTTGCTGTCTGTGAGGAAGCAGCTGTCTCCTTGAAAAGGTCTGATACCCCCACACAGAGTCAGACATATAGCTCTCCAATTAGAAAAGCTTATGCTTATACTAAGCAGGGAGCATGTTGGACCTAATTCACTGGTTCCACACAAAGAGCAGGGGCTCCAGTGGCTGCCCGTCCATTAGGGGCGCACGGGCGCCGCCCCCATCCATGCGTCCAGCCCGCTGATCTACATACAGGGCGCCGGATGCATGGATTCCAATGGGGGGTGTTTTTTTTGAAGCATGTGATTAGAGCAAAAGGCTTTAATAGGCTTCAAAATAGAGTGGGCTCAAGCCCACCTAGTTGTGTGAGAATAGTGCCGCCCCCCGTCCATGCGTCCAGCCCCCTGATCTACATACAGGGCGCTGGACGCATGGATTACAATGGGTGGGTGGTTTTTTGAAGCACATGATTAGAGCCAAAGGCTCTAATAGGCTTCAAAATAGAGTGGGCTCGAGCCTAGTTGTGTGAGAATAGTGAATGAGTCCTCCTCCTGACCAATAAGGAAGCTGGTCATGAGGCCTGTTTCCCGATTGGTCGAAATGAGAAGCCATCCTATTGGCCTGTGAGGAAGGAGGAGACACAAGGGCAAGGAGAATGGGAAGCCCGGCTGATGGAGTGGGACACTCCGGTTCCTCCGCCTCCATCTCTCAGCACAGGGTGAGTGAACTGGCAAAAGGGGTGGGTGGTTCATGGTGTGCGGTGCAGCTGGAGCGAGGGGGGGGGATCAGGTCCGTCTCCCACCCCCCAAATGATGGGGCACCAGCCGCCACTGAAGGGCTCCACTCTGCAGCTGCTGGCAGGGGACTGGCTTTTCTATTCAGGCAGTTTCTGCTTTCTAAAGAAATCAAATTGTAGGACTGTACACCCTTTGTTTTGATGCTGTTATCACCCATACATTTGTTCATCTGCTGGAGTACTTGCCTATCTCAGGTACTTTTGTGTGTGGGGAAATAAGTGATCTTTCCTCCTTCCTCACGCTATGCAGTGCATGGCAACTGACTGGCCAATAGCCATAGCCAAGCACCAACAAAGATGCTGATCTTATGTAGGTCTTACTACTTAGGCTTTCATTGCATACTATATGTAGGTATACAGGGTATACAGGGAGAAGGGATATGGAGGAAGGTAAATACCAGCTATAACGAGAAATAGTGGTAGGCATTCAAAATAAGATGTAATTAACTGCTATGAATGAGCAAAGTGCTAGATACACTGCAATGTATGTATACTGTGGTCCACTTCACAGACTCTCTACTGTAAATAATATCAAAGATGTGTATTACATAACTCAATCATATACAAAGAGGTGACAACTTTATTCAGCCACAGACTAGATTGATGTACCCTTGGGAAAAAAAACACAGCTAGCATTAGAAACATTTACCAAATATCATAAAAAGTAAAATACCAGGCAGAGAGTCCTACAACTTCTAGCAGTATAAACAATACATAGCAGAGCCTGGAAAGCCTCTTAATGCAGTCCTGTTGTAAATAACCTGTTGTAAAACCACCCAGGATCAAATATACATCTGTAGGGCAGGCCATCAATTATTTCATTTTATTTGCTTCAATCACAGGTTGAAGAAAAGAAAATTGCTAGATTTCCCCATCAACATAGTTAGGCCAGGTTCACATACATGCAAATCAGATGCGTTTTGAACCACATCTGATTTGCAATCGCATTGAAATGTGAACCAGACTGGCATCCAATGGAGCCAGTTCACATGCTGTATATGTAGGCCGGTTGCATAGAGAAGTTTAAAAGGGTCCTGTGCGTTTTTCAGTCCAGTTTAGGTGCGATTTCAGGGTCAAATTTGCACCTGAATTGCTGAATGGAAACCGCACTGGACTCTGCACCAAAACTGGCCGCACATATTTGTGAACCCAGCCTCAGTGTTGACAGGGGAATCCCACCCTTCCACATCGCTATTGTTTTCTGCCGGCAGGGAGCACTGGGAGCCTTCCCCAATGACAGAATCCATGGCTATAGCCACCAGCAGTGATCAGGGCCACAAAACCCAACAGGCTGGTTGTCCTGGAGCTGATCGATTTATCAACTTCAGGACAACCAGCCTGCCCATCGACAGATCAAAACTTGCCCACTTACTGCTGAACCGACTGAATTTCAATCTGTCTATGGACGGCTTAAGTCTGTTTTTATTTGAGCTCAAACTACACCTCCATGCATCCCAACTCCCAACTGTAAAGTTGAGCGAACCTCTGGAAGTTCGGGTTCTGCTGGTCCGTCCGAACTTCGGGACAAAGTCCGGGTCCGTGTCCGGACGGAACCCGAACGATCGCACGGACAACGAACCCCATTGAAATCAATGGGGACCCGAACTTTTAGGCACAAAAATGGCTGTAACAAAGTCCTGGAAAGCCCTAGAGGGCTGCAAAAGGAAGTAAAATGGGGGTAAGGGTAGGGCAAGTGCCCTACAAAAAAATGGGGACAGGGAAATAACTTTAAATATTTAAAAAAAAATAAAAACATAAAAAAAGCAAAAATGGAGGTGAATGTGGATCATCTTCAAACTGTGTCTGAAAAGTATTAATTGACGGTAGAAGCCATATAACTGTTCTAAAATCATCTTCAAACTAGGGCAAGTGCCCTACAAATAAATGGGGATAGGGAAAATAAATTAAAATCAAGTAAAAAAACGGGAAGGGGGGTGGATGTGGAGTAGGAGCC
>BLSH010248772.1:204426-236407 GCA_018402905.1 Glandirana rugosa | reverse complement strand
AAAATGAGGTGCACAACTCTTCGACGTCCCGTCGGTTAGTTGTTCGCAAAGTGACCAAACGGGAATCTTCGGTAGTGTCGGTACGGATGATTACCGTACCGACACTAACCGGTCACGTAGTACACTGGGTCGGAGAAATATTCGACCTCAGTGTCACGACGTCAGTGTACGAGGAACCCAATCACATCCCTTTCCTTCGACTTTCGAACTCCCTGTCTAAACTCTGTAAAATTCTGGACTAGGACGTAGGACTCTATCTAATGAAATGATGACGACAGACACGACAACGAGACTCCTGTCTATCGTCTTTAATCTCTAAAGTGTATGGCAAACCAGTGAAACGCTTGTTGATTGGCTGCCCTGCAGCTTCTCAACACGTGGAGTAAAATAGCAGAACCCCGAACCAAACCCGAACGATTTTTGAAATGTCCGGGTCCGTGCCACGGACACCCGAAAGTTCGGTACGGACCCGAACGTTACAGTCCGGGTTCGCTCAACACTACCCAACTGTACTCATTTTCTGAAATTCCTGCTCTGATGGAGTTCTCTTCATTACAGTGATTACGGGGATGACAATCAGTTAGATACCAAACTTGCCTTTCCTGCAATCTGCAGCAGGCAAATAGAACACATTAGATGTCCTAAGCGATATATGCCTTTCCATTTTTATCATATTTAGCTTCTGATGGATTGTAATTTCATTTTCTTCAATAATATGTTTGACAGATTGTAAAATACAGCCAGATGGAAATATACCGTAAATATAGTTAGAATAATTGGCATTGAAGAGTGTCTGCAAAATTATAATAAAACACTTCAACACCCCTCCAGCTCACCCTTCAGACCTTTGGATTAGTTATGTTAACCACATCAGCTCCAGGAGGATTTACCCCCTTCATGACCAGGCCATTTTTTGCTATTTAGCACTGCGATACTTTAACTGGTAATTGCGCAGTCATGCAATGCTGTACACAAACAAAGTATGTGTTCATTTTATTTACACAAATAGAGCTTTCCTTTGGTGGTATTTGATCACCACGTTTTTTTTTTATTTTTTATTGTATAAAAGACCAAAAAGTTTGAAAAATAAACAATATTTTTTACTTTCTGCTATAAAACCTATCCAATAAGAACATGTTTAAAAATCTAATTTCTTCACGAATTTAGGCCAAAATGTATTGTGCTATATGCCTTTGGTTAAAAAAAAATCCCAATAAGTATTGATTGGTTTGCATTAAAGTTATGGCATCTACAAACTACAGTATATATACTGGAATTTTTTTTTAAACTACTACTGGCGTTGATAAGCAACTTATAGTGGTACAACTGCGAGCAGTCTGACACTAACTTACAAAGGATGGGAACTGACTGCCTCTGACATCACCAGTGACACCAATACAGTGATCAGTGCTAATACTATACACTGTCACTGTACTAATGATACTGGCTGGGAAGGAGTTAACATCTAGGGTGATCAAAGAGTTAATTGTGTGCCTAACAAGTCTTAATATGTGTATTGTGGGGGTTGCACATACATGCACTCTAAACCCGGAAACAGGCAGTGACGTACCAGTACATATCTGTGTCTGTACGGGCCATCCTTCTGCAGTACATTGCAGGTGGATGGTCCACATGTAGTTAATCCCGTAAATACCCTCTTCAAGGAATTGAAAAAACGGCTGCATTTGCCGCTTGGAGCTCTCACTTACCATCAAAACTATGAAGCAATACTAAGGGTCATTCATGAAATCTGATAACTCTAATACATTGGATTTACTGTGCAGTGGGTTCAACACTCCATGAAACCAAGATCAGATGAACTTTGTTAGGTACTTTTTTACGTTAAGACTACATGTACACGGGACGTTTTCCAACCTCCCCTGGAGGACTCAACTTGACAGCTAGAAACTGACGTTTAAAAACGTCAGTTTAGCCACATTTGCATGCTGCGTTTAGTCGCGTTTGCGTCTAGAAGCTTTTTTTTTTTTTTAATGAAAAAGTCTGTAAACGAAACGCTCCTAGATGCGAGTCACCGCATTTACAAGCTGTTACAGGCATTTTCCGTTTCAAATGCCTCTGATCAGTCGTCTTGGATCTATTTTTTTTTGCTTTTCAAGAAATACTTCAAAACTCAACTGCCTGGAAACGACTATAAACGTTTC
The DNA here is from genome assembly GCA_018402905.1 of Glandirana rugosa. Taxonomy (NCBI): domain Eukaryota; kingdom Metazoa; phylum Chordata; class Amphibia; order Anura; family Ranidae; genus Glandirana; species Glandirana rugosa. The sequence goes on along the minus strand of BLSH010248772.1, from coordinate 234,245 downwards.
TGTGTAAATGTACTGATAAGATAATATAGAGGAGAGTTCAGGAGCAGCTGTGAAAAAAGCGCAACTGCCCCTAAACATCCGTTTACCAGCAGCAGTGTACATGAGGCCTAATGCCCCGTACACAGGATCCGAAAATCGGACAGATCGTCCATTTTTTTTTGCATGCCAATCTCAGATCGAATCGGAAGAATGTACTAAAGTCACGAATATTCTCGTATGACAGAATAAAAAATCGGAAGTGATGTCATGTGTTGTAGTGTATTTACATTGTATTGTTGGATGACAATTGTACTGATTAAACAAAAATCGTATGATCGGGCACCATGCGATCAAAATTTTCATGCTTGTCCAATCGAATATTATCGTAAGCTGTCCGATTATCGTATGATCGCATCGTATGCTGTATTTTTCGTCCAATTTTCGGATCGTGTGTACGGGGCATTATTCATGGTTATTTTACTAATTGACTGTTTTGTAATATGTTTTCTGTAAATATTTTTCTTTTCTTTCATTAAACAATATTTAACCTCTTGCCGACCCGCCCACAGAAACTTTTCTGTGGGCAGCATGTACAGTCACGTACCTGCATACCTCCCAACTTTCTGAGATAGGAATGAGGGACACCTATAAGCAAAAGTATGTATAGGATGCGCCCCCTGCCACGCCTCCTTACAAGGAGAATTAACGCACAAAAAATAATTGGTTATACCCACAAGTGCTGTTTTTCACCACTACTTTTCCTTTATATTGGCTTTTGAAATTTACAAATGCAGCAATTTAGAAATTGGATGAAAAGTTTAACACTGTAAAACACTTTTTAATAGACAAAAAGTGCATTTTTAATACAGGTATATAGATCAGACCAAAATGAGGGGCAAATGAGGAGGAATGAGGGACTTTGTTCCAAATCAGGGACAGTCCCTCGAAATCAGGGACAGCTGGGAGGTATGCACCTGTATATCCGGAGCTGCACATGCACACTAACGCGGTGCACTCCCGTGACCCTGATCCCTGGCATTGTAGGGCCTCAAGAAATGTAATGGGCCCCTCAGTACATCAAAATTGATACATTTTCAAATATATATACTATATCATTTGTAGACTCTATAACTTTCCTACATACTAAATAGCATCAACTAATTTAGATTTTTTTTTACCATAGAAATTTAGCAGACTACATTTTGGCCTAAATTTATGAAGATAGAATAATTATTTGCAAAATTTTATAACAGTGACTAAGAAACACTTTTTTCCCCCAAATTTTCGGGATTTTTTAATTTACATAGCAAAAAAAGTAATACCAATTAAGTACCACTAAAAGAAAGCTTTATTTGTGTGAAAAAAATTATGTACATTTAATTTGGGTACAGTGTTGCATGACCAAGCATTTGCCAGTTAAAGTAGTCATGAAGGGGGTAAAACCTTCCTGAAGTCAAGTGGTTAAAAAACCTTTGGGTGCTTTGGCCACAGCGCAGTGTACCCATGGTTTTGGTGCAGGTTAGCTGCACTTTGCCATAGAACTTATGGTGCGCTTTCAGAAAGCACACCAAAACCATGGGACATAACAGAAGTCTTAGGCAAATCGCAGCTAAACCACACCAAATTTGCAGGTACGCTGCAGGCAATATGCAGTGGGGCAGTATGAAGCTTCTCTTAAAGCAGAGTTCCACCCAAAAGAGGAACTTCCGCTTTAAGTGTAGGTGACCTCCTGACATGCCACAATTGGCATGTCCTTTTTTGGGGGAGGCGGAGACCCTGTTTTCACAGGGTCCCAGCTCCCACTTCCTCTCCTGGCACAGCGGAACCGGAAGGAAGTTCACCTCTCCCCCCTCCCGGCAATCTTCTGGGACACGTCACAGGTCCCAGAAGATTGCTCGGTCATTCACAGCACGCAGCGCAGCTCGAGCATGCGCAGTGTGCGTCCGGCCATGATGGTATGGCCGGGCGCCCACACTTGCTATGCTGGTGCCACCGAGGGAAGGGGGAGAGGAGCGATGCATCGGGCGGCCTCATCGTTGGAACATGGGACAGGTGAGTAGCCATTTATTAAAAGTCAGCAGCTACACTTTTTGTAGCTGCTGACTTTTAAATGGGTGGAACTCCACTTTAAGCTGAGTGTTCTAAATCGAAATTAACTTCCCTGGCGGTAATCCCGAGTGTGGCTTGGGGTGGAATTTCAGTACCATTAGCGGTAACCCCGAGCCACACTCGGGATTGCATCGCTGGATCTAAGGCAGCGTTACTCACCTTGTCCCCTGGATCCAGCGATGTCCCCCATCGTGTCTGCGGGCTTTGTCCTCCGCCCGATGCCTCTGTGTGCCGGGCTCCGTTCCCTGCAAGCGTTGCGTCGCACGGGGTGGAGCTCGGCGGCAAATTCAAAAAATGAAACACACAGTAAACATACAGTACACTGTAATCTGCAGGGCCGTAGATAATTTTATGTCCTGGGGGGGGGGGGGTTCAGCAGCAGGTACCAAGTGGTGAAGCGGGGGGGGTCGGGGGGAGAACCAAGCAGCCCTGTGTAGGTCGATGGAGCGTGGCTCCATCGACCCACACAGCAGAGGAGCGAGCATGGACTGTGTGCCCCGTAGCAAGCAGGGTTGTCATTAAGATTTCACTGACACCCACTGTAGATTGCAAGGGCAGTGTAATTTAAATGTGATGCAGGACCAGGGCCACCTTTAATATTGGTTGGACCCTGGGCAAACATTTTCTTCGCCCCCCCCCCCATTCACATCATGACTGCTCACTGATTGGTTGCTGATTGGTAGCTGGAGGTTAAAGCACGGCATTAGGGAGGTGGGGGACTCACCAATACACAGAAAACTCCTAGAATGTGTTATTAGCAATGAGCAGAGCACAAACACCGATGAAAGTAGGGACTGCAGTGTGTGTGAAAGAGGCCTTCATGGTGAAAGGTCTACTTTAAACCAGAACAGCTTGTTCTGACTCTCATACCCTGCATTTGTTGTGTGGATGTATAGCTTGGTTTGAGACTGCATCCCAGTGATGGCCAACCAATGAGGTTTTCAGTGCCTCAACTGCAGCCCCTGACACACCAAAGGGTTGTGCATATCATTTACTGACAGACATACTTCGTGAGATGGTCAGAGACTGCAGGCGTACAAGAGATGGTCAGAGACTGCAGGCATACTACAGGAGATGGTCAGAGACTGCAGACGTACTACAGGACATGGTCAGAGATTGCAGACATAGTACAGGAGATGGTCATAGACTGCAGACGTACTACAGGAGATGGTCAGAGACTGCAGACATAGTACAGGAGATGGTCAGAGACTGCAGACATAGTACAGGAGATGGTCAGAGACCGCAGACATAGTACAGGAGAGGGTCAGAGACTGTAGGTGTACTACAGGAGATGGTCAGAGATTGCACACATACAAGAGATAGTCAGGGACTGCAAATATACAAGAGAATGTCAGAGACTGCAGACGTACTACAAGAGATGGTCAGAAACCGCAGACGTACTACAGGAGATGGTCAGAGATTGCAGACATAGTACAGGAGATGGTCAGAGACTGCAGACATAGTACAGGAGAGGGTCAGAGACTGTAGGTGTACTACAGGAGATGGTCAGAGACTGCAGACGTACTACAGGAGATGGTCAGAGACTGCAGACATACTGGAGGAGATGGTCAGAGACTGCAGTTGTACTACAGGAGATGGTCAGAGACCATCCATGTACTGTCTTATCTCCTATCCCTGTACATTGTCTGCTGAACACTCACAATGGTCCTTCCTGATCACCATAACAGGTGCTGTCAGTGTCCCCCCACACCACACATGTCATTTACCGACTGTGTGACAGGTTCCAGATGTTCAGCATGGACTGTACCTCTCCTCCTTACTGATCACAGGTCTGGTTGTTAGAGGGTGGAGTGATTGGCTGTTAGGGGGATGTGGAGGTCACATGATGGCAGGTCAGGCAGTGGTTGGTTGGGGATTGGAAGAAATGATGGAGCACCAAGTTGGGAACCAAGCCGCACAGCTGTAGTCCAACTCCACCCCAGTAGTATTTGGCCGCCATCTTATTTACGGGCAGCGCAGGTGCAAGGGGCAGCTGCTTTGTGCCCCACAACAATGACTGGGACTGGGCCCAGGGCAGCTGCTTCTTTTGCCCCACGTTAAAGACAGCCTTGTGAGGGAGATGCGTTGCAGGTTTTCTGCACCATATCCTAGTGTGAACCGGGGTTTATTATTGCCTTTTCAACACAATTAAAAAAGGGCCAGGGCACTAAGGGCAGCAAACAGTCCAGCCTGGCTCTGGCAGCAATGTTATTGTGCCTGGCAAACCCTCAGCCCTTTGGCTCTGCAGTCAGCACCACAACATAGCTGACAGAGCCAGGCTGGACTGTCAGTACCAGCCAAGCAGTGAAAAGTGGTAACCCACAACTTGGGTGATTAGTGAATAATTTTGCCAGTTGCCACAGACTCATTTACCTCAATGGCAGCACAGCAGTGGTGGTAAGTGGTCTGTGATGACCGTCTCTCAGGCAGCAAGCTAGCCGAAAAGGAAAGAGGGAGGCTCAGCTCCTTAGCAGCAGTACCTTGCTTGTTCTCCACTCCATTTTCCTCCGAAGTCCAAGGCGGGAAGTACAGAGTGTAGAGCCGCCCACTCCATTGTGTCTATGATCTGTCTGCCGGGAACCCAGCACAGCCTGGTCATAACAGCATGACGTAAGTGCCTGTGACGGTGTGCCTTACACCCGACCTGCTGCATCCACTACGTCCACAATGCTGACTGCCGTGCTCCGCTGTTTGTTGTTGCGGTGCTGGCGCCATGAGAGACAACAGGGCAGAGACACTTTTTATTTTTGGCAGGATCCTCGGGGGGGAGGGGGTTTGGACACCCTAACCCCCCCCCCCCTTATCTACAGCCCTGGTAATCTGTAAGATTACAGTACTGTATTAAATCATTTGACATCCCATTTGTCCCTAGTGGTTTGTCCAGTGCCCTGCATGCACTTTTATATTATTTATGTCATTCTTTCCGCCTGGAAACTTGAGAATGTCCATGGTAACCAAAAAGTGTCCCTTTACGGTTTTTGATTAGCTAGAAAACAGTGATAGTAAAAAAGAATCATTTGCAGAATTGAGTGATACTGATTTTTTGGGAAATGTATCATCAGACACTGAAAGTGACGACAGCGACAATTCTGCAACTGAGCAAAATTCAGTGTTTTTGGTTTGATTACATTATTGAATACATTTTATTACTATTACGTTATTATTTTTGATAATTATTTTTAGTTATTTATTATATTATAATTTATGTTTCAAACTTTATCATACCCGGGATGTCTATTAGACTCTTGTTTGGACAGATTTAAGTGAGTTATTCCTAAGAATTACAGGCCTACAATATAAAATGCTAAATTTCCATGCAAAATAATCGTACCGCTTTCAGCACCAAAAATCTGACATAATCATACCACCGGGGAGGTTAAAGAATGTAATGTGTCTTTGAAGATAGCTATAATATACTTTCCATTCTGGGCATGGCATTACACAGTACTTGTTTTGGCTAAAACATGAGGCACCTGATGTGTGCATATTAACCACTTAAGTACCGGAAGGATTTCCCACCTTAGGACCAGAGCACTTTCTGCAATTAGGCACTGCGTTGCTTTAACTGACAATTGTGCTGTCGTGCGACGTTGTACTCAAACAAAATGTGCATCCTTTTTTTCCCACAAATAGAGCTATCTTTTGGTGGTATTTGATCACCTCTGCATCATTTCTGATCACCGCTATAAACAAAAAAAGAGCGCCAATTTTGCGAAAAAAAACAATATTTCTTACTTTTGTGCTAAAATACATATCCAAAAAAATGTATTCATCGGTTTTGACCGATTTATATTCTTCCTCTTATTTTTGGTTAAAAAAAAAACGCAATCAGCGTTTATTGATTGGTTTGCACAAAAGTTGCCACGTTTACAAAACATGAGAATTAATTTCTGGCGTTTTTACAATTTTTTTTACAAGTAATACAGCGATCAGAAATGTAACTACTTGACCACAAGGCACTTATACCCCCTTCCTAACCAGACCAAATTTCAGCCTTCAGTGCTCTCACATTTTCACATTTTGAATGACAATTACTCATTCATACTACGCTGTACCCATATGAAATTTTTGTCCTTTTTTTCACACAAATATAGCTTTGTTTTGGTGGTATTTAATCACCATTGGGATTTATATTTTTTGTGCTATAAATGGAAAAAGACCGAAAATTTTGTAAAAAAAATGCATTTTTCTTTGTTTCTGTTATAAAATTTAGCAAATTTGTAATTTTTCTTCATAAATTTTGGCCAAAATTTATACTGCTATATATTTTTGGTAAAAATAACCCAAATTAGTGGATATTATTTGGTCTTTGTGAAAGTTATAGAGTCTACAATCTATGGTGCCAATCACTGAAAATTGATCACACCTGATGCACTGACAATCTATCTCATTTCTTGAGACTCTAACAAGCCAGGAAAGTACAAATACCCCCCAAATGACCCCTTTGCAGAAAGTAGACAGTCCAACGTATTTAGTAAGAGGCATGGCGAGTTTTTTGAAGAAGTCATTTTTTCCCACAGTTCTTTGCAAAATGAAGATTATTTTTTTCTGTTTTTTTTTCCACAAAATTGTCATATTAACAGATTACTTCTCACACCCAGCATATGCATACCACAAATTACACCCCAAAACACATTCTGCTACTCCCTCTGAGTATGGCGATACCACATGTGTGAGACTTTTACACAGCCTGGCCACATACAACATGGGTCCAACATGCAGGGAGCACCATCGGGTGTTCTAAGGACATACATTACACATATAATTTCCTGACTACCTCTTGCATTTTTGAAGGTCCTGGAGCACCAGTGCAATGGAAACGCCCACAAAATGACCCCATTTTGGAAAGCAAACACCCCAATGTATATTCTATGAGGCATAATGAGTCTTTTGAATGGTTCATTTTTTCCACAAGTTTTTGGAAAATGTGGAAAGAATATGAAAATGCATATTTTTTTAAACTATGTTGTCCATTTATACAATATTTCTAGCACACAGCATGTACCTAGCTAAAATTTCACCCTAAAATATATTCTGCTACTCGTCCCGAGTATGACGATACCACATGTGTGACACTTTTACACAGCCTGGCCACATACAGAGGTCCAACATGCAGGGAGCACCATCAGATGTTCTAAGGACATAAATTACATATAATTTCCTGACTACCTCTTGCATTTTTGAAGGTCCTGGAGCACCAGTGCAATGGAAACGCCCACAAAATGACCCCATTTTGGAAAATAAACTCCCCAACGTATATTCTATAAGGCATAATGAGTCTTTTGAGCGGTTCATTTTTTCCACAAGTTTTTGGAAAATGTGGAAAGAAAATGAAAACACATTTTTTTTTTTGCACAAGGTTGTCCATTTATACAATATTTTTAACACACAGCATGTACCTAGCAAAAATTTCACCCCAAAATATATTCTGCTACTCGTCCTGAGTATGGCAATACCACATGTGTGACACTTTTACACAGCCTGGCCACATACAGAAGCCCAACATGCAGGGTGCACCATCAGGCGTTTTAGGGGCATCAATTTCAAATCGAATTTGACTACCTATTACATAATTGTGAGGCACTGTGGTGGCACTGATGGGCGCTGTAATGGCACTGATGGGTGCTGTAGTGGCACGGATGGGTACTGTAGTGGCATGGATGTGTCATGGATGAGAGCTGATATGGTATGGATGAGCATAAATGAGGCATAAATGAGCACAAATGGGGGTGGATAAGCCGTGCATGGGGATGGCTGAGCACGGATGGATGGCTGAGCACGGATGGATGGCTGAGCACGGATGCATAGGTGAGCACGGATGCATGGCTGAGCACGGATGGATGGGTGAGCATGGATGGATGGGTGAGCATAGATGGATGGTGGAGCATAGATGCATGGGTGAACACGGATGAGGCTGGATGGGTAAGCACGGATGAGGCTGCATGGGTGAGCAAAACTGGATTGGTGAGCACTGATGCATGGGTGAGCATGGCTGGATGGGTGAACACGGATGCATGGGTGAGCACAGATGGATGGCAGAGCACAGATGCATGAGTGAGCATGCATGCATGGGTGAGCACAAATGGATGGCAGAGCATGGATGTATGGCTGAGCATTGATGCATGGCTGAGCACGGATGCATGGGTGGGCACGGATGGATGGGTGAGCACGGATGCATGGGTGAGCACGGATGCATGGGTGAACATGGATGAGGCTGGATGGGTGAGCATGGATGAGGCTGCACGGGTGAGCATTTGACAGCGCGATCACGTGGTAAAAGGCCGCTGTGAGCGGCCATTTATCGTGATCCGTGATGCGCCGGGTCTCATGGACCCGGCAGTTACAGATGCTCCTGAGTGCGCGCTCCAGGGGGCACGTGGGATTGCAATTCTGGGAGGACGTTATAGTACATCCTCCCAGAACAATGGGTCCACCTTGCGGCCGTGTAATTACATTACACGGTCGGCAAGTGGTTAAATATCTACTGATTACTGTATAAATGTCATTGGCAGGGAAGGGGTTAACCTGCAGGGGGCACTCTAGGGGTTAACTGTGTTCCCTGAGTGTGTTCTAACTGTATGGGGGCTGGGCTGCCCTGGCACCAGAGATCTAACTGATTCCAAGTACAGGGATCAGTACAGGGATCAGTAGATCTCTGACATGCCGCCTGTCAGAACGGGGGAACCACCATGTTTACAACGGCAGTTCCCCCGTCCTGGCTCTGTCACAGGCGATCGCGAGTCCGCCCGACCCCCAGCCCCCTAGCGCCGACTATAAGTGGCGATTCGTGGGACAGAGCCACACTGTCGCCGCTTATAGTTGTTACGTGGTCGGGAAGTGGTTAACCACTTGCCGACCAACTGGCGCACATATACGGCGGCAAGTTGGCTCCGCTGCAAAGATCGCTGTTGATAAAACGCGGCAACTTTTGCTCAAACCAATCAATATACGCCTATTGCAATTTTTTTTTTTTACCACAAATATGTAGAAGAATATATATTGGCCCAAACTGATGAATACATATGTTTTTTTTTTAATATTTTTTTTGGCTATGTATTCTAGCAAAAAGCGAAAAATTTTTGTTTTTCTTTTTTCAAAATTGTCACTCTTTGTTTATTTATAGCAGTGATCAGAAGTGATGTAGAGTTGATCAAATTCCACCAAAAGAAAGCTCTATTTGTGGGGAAAAAAAGCATGTCAATTTTGGGTACAACATCACATGACCACGCAATTGTCAGTTAAAACGGCGCAGTGCAAATCGCAGATAGTACTCTGGTCAGTAAGGGGATAAAACCTTCCGGGACTGAAGTGGTCAAAGTTGGCCCTATTGGATCTACCTTAAAGTGATTTTTCCTTAAAGAAGCAGATCTGTGGTTGAAATATACATTATTGTACAAAAATTTTAGGCATGCGTGAAGAAATGCTATAATGCTGTAAAAATATATTTTTTAATTCTTTATTTTTATCAATTTACAAAATGAAAAGTGAGCGAATAGCTGAAAAATGTAAATCGAATGAGTATTTGGTATGACTACCGTTTGTTTTTAAACCAGCATCAATTCTTACACTTGTACACTTGGTACATTTGCACAAAGTCACAGAATTTGTAGGATTAGAGTCAGGTGAATGATTAACCAATTATACCAATCAGATGCTAATGATCATCAGTTTCATATGTAGGTTAAAACACAGTCATTAACTGAAACAGAAACATCCATTGTAGGAGGCTTAAAACTGTGTGAGGAACAGCAAAACTCTTCTACTAAGATGAGGTTGTGGAAGACCGTTTCATGTCACAGGTCATTCACCATGACAAGAAAGCCACAGCAACAAGACACAGGTAGTTATAATGAATCAGCAAGATCTCTCCCAAGCAAAGGTTTCAAAGCAAACTGGGGTATCAAGATGTGCTGTTTTTGAAGAAGCACAAAGAAAACTGAAAATTTTTATACTTACCGTAATTTTCCTTTCTTGAAGAGCACCATGGCAGCACAGCTGGATGATGCCCCTCCCACCCCCTACGTAATCATGACTTCATTACATACATTTTCAGCTCACCTCAGTCTCAGCGTTCCGTAACTCGTACTACTAACTGGGTGGGCATTGTGCTGCCATGGAGCTCGTCAAGAAAGAAAAATTACGGTAAGTATTTGAATTACATTTTCCCTTTTCCCGATGGCTCCATGTCAGCACAGCTGGGAATTAACTAGCCACACACGGGAGGGTAATGCTTGAATATTTAATTTGTACTGGAAGCAGAAGCCAAAATACTCCTGCCAAAGTCCACAGTAGTCAGAGCCGCAGGCTCTATACAATAATGCGTCATGAAGGTATGCCTAGAAGCCCATGTGGCTGCCCTGCAGATCGTTTCCAGAGAAACTTGTCTTGCTGCTGCCCAGAAGGCCAAGACTCCTCTGGTGGAATGCGCTGTGACCCCCTCAGGCACAGGCAAACCCTTCACTCTGTAAGCCAAAGAGATAATCTTGACTAGCCACGAGGCGATCACGCTACCAGAAGCCCTCAGGCCCTTCCAAGTGCCATTAGGAATGATGAAGAGATGTTTTGACTTCCTTAGCTCGGCTGTCTTGTCCACATAGGCCCTCATTGAACACCCTACATCGAGTGGATTTAGTTCCTGGGAATTCTCCGAGAAGAACATTGGGAGAGTAATTTCTTGTGTCATATGAAATCTAGTGGGTGGCACAGTGGTGTAGTGGATAGCACTTTCACCTGGCAGCAAAAGGGTCGCTGGTTCGAATCCCAACCACTACGCTACCTGCCTGGAGTTTGCATGTTCTCCCCGTGCCTGCGTGGATTTCCTCCGGGTACTCCGGGTTCCTCCCACACTCCAAAGACATGCTGGTAGGTAAATTAGATCCTATCTAAATTGGCCCTTGTATATGCATGAATGTGTTAGGGACCTTAAATTGTAAGTTCCTTGAGGGTAGGGACTGATGTGAATGTACAATATATATGTAAAGCGCTGAGTAAATTGACAGCGCTATATAAGTACCTGAAATAAATAAAATAAAATAAAATAGAGGCCACCTTTGCCACAAATCCCAGCAGCGGCACCACAAATCCCTAAGCACCACTTTGTCCGGAAAGAAGAAGAGGAGGGGCTCTTTAAACCCCAAGGCTGCTATCTCTGATACCTATCTGGCTGAAGTTATTGCCACAAGAAAAGCTGTTTTCAAAGAGAGATGCCATAGTGAGACAGGGTGAATGAAAGTGTCTGCTGAAAGAAAGTCCAAAACTAGAGGCAAGTCTCAGGGGTTTTGGAGGTTTTAGGCAGATAGCTGCTCTCAAGAATTGAATCACTAACTTATCCGAAGCCCATTGGATACCAGTAAAGGCAGAGACAGCAGACACATGGGCCTTTAATCTACTCACGGAGAGGCCTAGATCCAATCCTGTCTGGAGGAAATCCAGTGTATGGCAGATTCTTGGAGCATCCGGAGACAAACCATGTCTGCTTGCAAACTCCGCAAACTTGTTCCATATCCTTGTATAGGTACTGTTTGTACTGTCTTTGCTGTATTTCATTAGGGTATCTGTGACCCTGGTTGAGCATCCCAGACTGATTAGCCTTTACTTCTCAAGACCCAGGCCATCAACCTCAGACTCCCTGGGGCTAGGTGGTGAATTGGCCCCTGCATCAGTAGATCCGGCGTTGCTGGCAAAGGGCGTGATCCGGCGTTGCTGGCAAAGGGCATGGTTCTCTGATGCTCAGTGAGAGGAGCAGTGGATACCAAGGTCTCTTCGGCCAATCTGGTATTGCCGCCAGAATGAACACCTTCTCCTGATGCACTCTGCGTAGAAAGTGGAGGATCACCGACCCCGGGGTAAAGGCGTATGCTGTCCTGTAGTCCCATTCATAAGGCTAAGCGACTCAACTATGCATGAAATCATGGGAACTGGGGTGAAGAAAAATGGCAGCAGGTGCTCTGGACTGATGAGTCAAGATTTGAAGTATTTGGATGTAGCAGGAAGCAGTTTGTTTACCAAAGGGCTAGAGAGTGGTACAATAATGAGTGTCTGCAGGCAACAGTGAAGCATGGTGGAGGTTCCTTGCAAGTTTGGTACTGTATTTCTGCAATCAGGATCAGTGGTGTCCTCAATGCTAATAAATACGGGCATATATTTATCCATCATACCATACCATCAGTGAGGCATGTGATTGGTCCAAAATGTATTCTGCAGCAGGACAATGACGCCAAACATACAGCCATGTCATTAAGAAATATCTGCAACGTAAAAAAGGAGTCCTGAAAGTAATGGTTTGGGATTACATGAAGAGACAGAAGAATTTGGGCAGCTTACATCCATCCACGGAAGATCCGTGATTAATTATCCAAGATGTTTGGAACAACCTTCCTGTTTTAAAGGCAAAAGGTGGGCACCAGTGGCGGCCCATCCATCCACGCCCCTATCCATGCGTCTGGCCCCCTGATCTACATAGAGGGCACCGGGCTATGGATTCCAATAGGGGGGATGGTTTTTTGAAGCAGGTGATTAGAGGCAGAGGCTCTAATAAGCTTCAAAACAGGGGGGGCTTGGGGCACAGAGCACTGCCCCCTGATACTACCCTGTTGTGTGACAACAGCGAATGAATATTCATTACTCTCACATTAATCTTCCTCCCGGCCGATCAGGAAGCGGGTTATGAGACCTGTTTCCCGATTGGTTCCTGGACAACTTGTAGGAAATCAAAGATCCCCGGCAGGGGGTGGGGAATTAGAGCGTCATCACCCTTTAAAAATAAATAAACATATAAAGCATCCGATAAAAGCACAACATAGTGTGTCACAGTAGTGTCTTCTGCCCTGCTTCAAATAACTCCCCGCACCACAGTAGTATCCTCTGCCATCCCCCATGGCGGTGTCCTGCGCCCCCCTCAAAGCAGTGTCCTCTGTACCCTCCCCCCATCTGTAATGCCCTCTGCCCCCCCATCGCAGTGTCCTCTGCATGCCCCCTACACAGTAGTGTCCTCTGCCCCCCTCTGTAGTGCCCCCCATAGCAGTGTCCCCCCAACGCATGGTACCCTCAGAGGACAGGACACATCGGTAGCTGCCGACCCTAGACCATTTTGCTTCACTCTATGCCAGCTGTTTGTCTTTTATAGCTCGTTTTTTCCACTTACATGTAAGTGCACTACTTTCAATAAATCCGTTTTTAATGGATGTTCTGCTATGTGAGGCTTGTTCTTACATGTACTACAACCACTTTGGAGTACCTATCTTGGGTGAGGACATACCCGTCTGGTACAGCACATTACCCACTTGGCAACCCTTAAATGGTGTCCGGCTCCTTGGTGTCCCTAGTTGGATCACCTAACTGAAGAAGTGTCCCCTGCCCCTGGATTTCCACGTTATAATCAGGCTTGAATATACCGTTTTTCTGGTAAGCACATTAGTATGCTGGTGGACATCATGGAAATGTAGATCTGACAAGTTTTCACTCTGTCACAGAATTTGAACATGTCAAGATATCTGTCAGCATTTCTATCTCATTATTTATTTTGCAGTTTTTTGACTTTTTGCACTTTTTGCTTCTTATGAACTTCTACCCCTTTTGGATTATTATGAACTGGACTATTTATGTTTTTTGTTAACCACTGAGTGATGATGTTATTTATGATGTATTGATTTACACGTACTTTATTATCTGCACCTATATTTTTTTAGTACAGGCATATTTTGTTTCCCTGTTCAGCAGGTCTATATATACATACATGTTAGGTTGAGCGCTACACTTTTGTTATACATATCTGAGTTACAATTGTTTGGTTGTTGTGTAGCAGCCACCCCCTTTCCCCCCTTTTTTTTCACTTAGCACTGTATTTACCATTCTATAGCTATAAAAGCCTGACTAATATTCAAATTTTTGTCTGCTCTACACAGAAAAAAAAATTGGCTTGAACGTAGGTTATTTGCATTGACTTGCAGAAGCATTTTTGAGTGATGAAATAGAATGAGTCATAAAAAGATTCCTTGGTAGACTGGTAAATGAATCAAGTTAAATTATAGTCTATTGAAAATGTGTTCTCTTCTTTATATAAATAACCCCTTTGACCTTCCAACCATTCTGCTGAGAAGAATTCAGGTCTACTTTCCAAGACATCGTGTGCCTCTGCAAAAATGAGTCAGGATAAGTTATATGCGTATATAAACTGGTTTATAATGGAAACCAGGAAACCTTCATTTCTATTAGAACAATGTTAGACTAGTTAATGGCTACCTTTACACTGACCTTAAAAACAGAAATCCATGTACAGTCTTTTCTAATAGCCAGTCGTTCCCTATGACAAAGGTAAATGTATATTTTTCTAAAAGGAGAAGGGACAGTTTAGGGAGAGTTATTGAATTGAAAGGTATTGTATAAATCAATTTTGCATATATATTATCTGAACAATCTGTTTAGTACCCCATGCAGTTGGACCAAAGCTGAAGTTGGACATTTAATACAGGGCTTGACAAATTTTCTTTGAATCTAGGGGCCAGTTTAAAAAGTTAGGAGCCAGTTTTTTTAACCACTTGCCTACCGGGCACTTTCACTCTCTTTCTGCCCAGGCCAATTGTCTGGTTTCAGCTCTGTCACACTTTGAATGACAATTGCACGGTCATGAAACATTATATCCATATGACGATTTTTATAATTTTTCACACAAATAGAGCTTTCTTTTGGTGGTATTTAATCACCATTGGGTTTTTTATTTTTTTACTAAACAAAAGAAACATTTTGGAAAAAAAACCCCTATTCTTCATTTCTGTTGTAACATTTTACAAATAAGTAATTACTTTTCTTCACTGATGTGCGGTGATGAGGCTGCACTGATGGGCCTGATAGGCTGCACTGATAGCCACTGATGAGGTTGCACATGAAGGGCACTGATGAGGCTGCACTGATGGGCAGTGATAGGTACTGATGAGGTTGCACTGATGGACACTGATGAGGCTGCATTGCTGGGCACTGGTGAGGCTGCACTGATGAGGCAGCATTGATGAGGCTGCACTGATAAGACAGCTTTGATGGCCACTTGTTTACATGTGATCAGCTGTAATTGGACACAGCTGATCACATGGTAAAGGGCCGCTGTAATTTTCCCTTTACCTTGATCACAGAGTATGCCCAATGCACACTCCAGGGGCACGTGGGGGGGCGGGGTTCTGGGAGGGCCATCGTTCACCAATAGCGCGGTCGGCAAATGGGAGGCGGATGTGGGAGGCTGACAAAAGTCCAGGCGCCAGAACGCAATTTCAAGTTGCCATGGCAACCAAGTACCTGGAATTAGTCAAGCCCTGATTTACTACAAGGATTGGCAATAATCAGTAATGTGTAAATACACCTTTGGCCAGCAATATATCATCAACAAGGCCAACAAGTTGTATGTCAAAAAATCTTAAGCAGAAGGAGAGATTCAATGTATGAGCTTGTACTCAAGGTTAACTCCCAATGAGAAGATATTTTACAAACTGGAAGCAAGCAAGTATAAGTCTGTAAATATAGACTTTCATTCAGAAATTGACATATCATATCGAATGTAGAAAAAAAATTGATATAGAGTATCTATATATAATGATCTCAGAAGTTAATTAGTAATTCATTTAATCTATCAGTTATTTGATAAAACTGCTCAAAATTAAAATGTTGATTTTGTAATCCTGCATTGCTGACGACATTCTCCTCTTCCTGCTTATGTACTTGGCCCATATCTTATTTAAAAAAGGCTGAATGACATAGCGTTTTCTAAAATCCAGAAAAACAAAACCAACAAAGTTTTGACATAGTCCAACAAAATGGAACATAGAAAAAGAAGCATATATTACTTTTTATCAAATACACTTGGACACACTACTGCATCTTTGGTGGGCCTGCCCAAGAAGTGTACCTTTCTGGACATCTGTATTTGATGTATATGAATTAATAACGAATAAAGAAACTCCTACTTCGCAAGTGGCATTGCTATCAATCCTCCCAGGCTCCGTCAAGGAGGGAATTCCACGTCTTTGTTTAATGCCCACTAGGGTTGTGACATTGAGACACTGGAGATCTTCTGCCCCCCCCCCTCCCTGGAATGGTAGAGGGGTAGATGAAATGCAATATTTACAGAGAATGGTGGAACTGCATGCAATGACAAGCGATGATTATGAGAAATTTCTTACAGTATGGTCCTCATGAAACTCTTTCTGTGCATCTCCAAAGATGAGGGAGTTGTTAGAGAGGTAGGTTATATTGTAAAATAGCTCAACTGGGGTGGTGGGGTGTGGATGGAGGTGTCGAGAGGGAGAGGGGAGAGTGTATTTGATTTCTTCTTTTGGGTTTTTTTTGGGGGGGGGGGGGGGTTCTCTGGTGATTGGTTGGGTGTTTAAGTATGGTGAGTTGTTGCAAGAAATCTCTTTATTTGAGATTTTAAGCATATAGCTGAGCCTCTTTATGATAATGCTGATTGTGGTTGGGTCACCCAGGAATAGAGACTCGTTATTTATAAGATTATGTGAATGATGTGTTTGTGTTCATTTTGATGTAAAACCTTAATAAAAATCATAATTAAAGGCATAATATATTACTTTTTTAATGCCATGCTAATCCAGACAGCTTTTTTTGAGAAATTCATTTTTTTATCTTTACTGATGGTATACATTATACTATAGTGTTTTAAGAAATGGTAAAAAAAATGGAATCTAAAACAATTACATGAATAAATGAAAACAAACTGTACAAGTTTTATGTGTAGGATATACTGTGAATTTACAACTTTCACATAAATAAAGCACCAAAATGATTTTCTATTTTTTTTTTTATAAATGGGCCCCTACCAATCTTTCTTTGGTGTCATAGTGGTGCACATTTCAAAGAGTGCCAGGTGGAGAAATTTGTCTTATCACAGCACTCGTACAGGTCATGTGACTAGAAGGCCCGTGCTCTTATGATCACTATGCTTTCCCTGCACCCCTATCCTCTGACTGGTTATACAGTAAATACTGGGTTTACAGTGTAACTGTATTGTATACATCTCAGTATATACACTTCTCCTTCACTCCAGCACAAACACTTGCTGCACAGATTACTCCTTGTTCTTCTCCCCTGCACAAACTTGGTTCCAGCCTAGCTAGCACATGGTGAGGCTTGCTGTTATTTTAGCATGACCTCCGGACCGTCCATTGCAGGCAGGGACTTCCAGCCCCTATAGTGTAACAGAGTACATGTGTGATAGCTAGTACGATGGACTGCAACTCCCAGCCCATTCTCTTCCAGGCCCTGCCAGCCCTTCCAGCTGCAACAGCCTCCTCCACTGCTACAGTGACACCACATTACCAAACCGGCTTCTGCATTCTTCCCAGACTGTCTCTCACTCCAATCTGCTTCAGCATGCCACCAGTTCCCCAGGGCGTGTGTCGTTCAACCACTCCTGACACTTCTGGTTCCTCTCCTGGAGATCTCTCCAATATTCTCCCTTCTGCTATCCTTTCTGCTCTACCTTGTGCCTCCAATCCATGATCTCACTCCTCCCGGCTGCACCCAAGCTCTCCCAGGCTGAGGTCACCCCCCCCCCCAGACTAGGGGCTCCCTCAGGGCCTCGACAGCCTCCTTACTATTACATCTCCATCTCTTCCACCCAGACTCTCCTCCTCTCGACTGGGCTGTATTTAAGAAGACCTGCCCCCTGCCAATGCAAGGCAGCTCCACCTCTCTCCCCCAGCCTTTTTTCCAAAATTTTATGTGCCAGAATGGAGGGGTTACCGAGGAGTGTTGCTACCTATAGTCACCAGTCCTCCCTGGGCCACTCTCCTGCCCAGAATCAAAACAAGCAGGCCTGCATTCAAGTCAGGCCTGACTAAATTTGCCTCACCTATACAAAAATCTCCCTTTTAAGCACATACCTATGGTAGTATTCCCAAAAGAATTGAATACTCACTGCTGGTGCCTAGTTCATTTTTAATCCTTTTCATATAACATTTTGTAAGGTGTGACAATATGCAAGGCGAAGTGTTAGACGGACACTACCTGTCGCCTCATTTGCGTTCATGTGGACTGGTTCAAATAGAGTCCTGTCCGGATTTTTTCAGCCACCAAGGCAGGGATGTGTTCCACTGGAGTCCCCCAGCAGGTGGCTGAAATTACCAGGAAGAGAACACACTCGAGCTCTGGTCCAGGTTTGCATTCTGCTTATGTTTTGTGGGTGTCAGGGCCAGCCCCACACCGTATAGTGAGGAAACTATACTGTTTCATTTAGCACTGGATGGCAAGGACTTATTTTCTGTTTTGTTTTTTAACCACTTCAATACAGGACATTATTACCCCCTTCCTGCCCAGGCCAATTTTCAGCATTCAGTGCTCTCACACTTTGAATGCCAATTACTCAGTCATGCAACACTATACCCAAACACATTTTTTTTTTCACACAAATAGAGCTTTCTTGGTGGTATTATATCACCTCTGGGTTTTTTATTTCTTGCGACAGTGAAAAAAGAGCAAAAATTTAGAAAAAAAACCCACTTTTTTTAGTTTCTATGATAACATTTTGCAAATAAGTAATTTATGTTCATAAATTTGGGCCAAAACCTATACTGCTACATATCTTTGGTAAAAAATAACCCAAATAAGTGTATATTATTTGGACTGTGTGAAAGTTATAGAGTCTACAAGCTATGGTGCCAATCATTGAAAATTGATCACACCTGATGCACTGACTCATTTCTTGAGGCCCTGAAATGTCAGGAAAACACAAATACCCCCCAAATTACCCCTTTTTGAAAAGTAGACATTCCAAGGTATTTAGTATGAGGCATGGCGAGTTTTTTGAAGTTGTATTTTTTCCCACAATTCTTGGGAAAATTAAGAAATTGTTTTTTTTTTTTACACAAAATTGTCATAACAACAAGTTATTTCTCACATACAGCATATGCATACTTCCAATTACACCCCAAAATACATTTTGCTACACACCTCGAGTATGGCTATACCATATGTGTGAGACTTTTTCATAGCCTGGCCACATAGAGAGGTCCAACCCACAAAATTACCTCATTTTGGAAAGCAAACACCCCAAGGTATATTCTAGGCATGAGCTGCAAATAGGTACTCGGGTACTCTGATGGGCTGGAGACAGGTACTCAGGTACCCTGATGGGCTTCAGATAGGTACTCAGGTACTCTGATGGGCTGCAGACAGGTGCTTGGGTAATCTGATGGGCTGCAGATAGGTACTCGGGTAATCTTATGGGCTGCAGACAGGTACTCGGGTAATCTTATGGGCTGCAGACAGGTACTCGGGTAATCTGATGGGCTGCAGATAGGTACTTGGGTAATCTGATGGGCTGCAGATAGGTACTCGGTTACTCTCATGGGCTGGTGACAGGTACTCGGGTATTCAGATGGGCTGGTGACAGGTACTCGGGTACTTTGATGGGTTGGTGACAGGAACTAGGGTACTCTGATGGGTTGATGACAGGTGCTCGGGTACTCAGATGGGCTGGTGACAGGTACTTGGCTAGACTGATGAACTGGTGACAGCTGCTCGGGTACTCTGATGGGCTGGTCACAGGTACTTAGCTACCCTGATGGGCTGGTGACAGGTACTCGGGTACGTTGATGGTCTGGTGACAGGTACTCGGGTACTCTGATGGGCTGGTGACAGGTACTCGGGTACGCTGATGGTTTGGTGATAGGTACTTGGGTACTCTGATGGGCTAATGACAGGTACTCGGGTACACTGATGGTCTGGTGACAGGTACTCGGGTACTCTGATGGGCTGGTGACAGGTACTCGGGTACGCTGATAGCCTGGTGACAGGTACTCGGATGGGCTGGTGACAGTTACTCGTGTACTCAGATGGGCTGGTGACAGGTACTCGGCTACTCTGGTCTGGTGACAGGCACTTGGGTACTTTGATGGGCTGGTGACAGGTACTCGGGTACTTTGATGGGCTGGTGACAGGTACACGGGTACTCTGATGGGCTGGTGACAGGCACTCGGGTACTTTGATGAGCTGGTGACAGGTACTCTGGTACTTTGATGAGCTGGTGACAGGTACTCGGATACTTTGATGGGCTGGTGACAGGTACTCGGGTACTCAGATGGGCTGGTGACAGGTACTCAGGTACTTTGATGGGCAGGTGACAGGTACTCGGGTATTTTGATGGGCTGGTGACAGGTACTCCGGTACTTTGATGGGCTGGTGACAGGTTCTCTGGTACTTTGATGGGCAGGTGACAGGTACTCGGGTAATTTGATGAGCTGGTGACAGGTACTTGGGTACGCTGATAACCTGGTGACAGGTACTCGGATGGGCTGGTGACAGTTACTCGTGTACTCAGATGGGCTGGTGAAAGGTACTCGGCTATTCTGGTCTGGTGAAAAGCACTCTGGTAATTTGATGAGCTGGTGACATGTACTCGGGTACGCTGATGGCCTGGTGACAGGTACTCGGATGGGCTGGTGACAGTTACTCGTGTACTCAGATGGGCTGGTGACAGGTACTCGGGTACTCAGATGGGCAGGCGACAGATACTCGGGTACTTTTATGGGTGGGTGACAGGTGCTCAGGTACTCAGATGGGCTGGTGACAGGTACTCAGGTACTTTGATGGGCAGGTGACAGGTACTCGGGTATTTTGATGGGTTGGTGACAGGTACTCTGGTACTTTTATGGGCAGGTGACAGGTACTCGGGTACTTTGATGGGCTGGTGACAAGTACTTGGGTACTTTGATGGGCAGGTGACAGGTACTCGGGTAATTTGATGGGCAGGTGACAGGTACTCAGGTTGTCACGTACCTGGTGGTGGAGTCTGATTGTGCGAAGGGGAACCTCTCTTACGGCCCTGGTTCAGGAACCCCTGATAGAGAAGACAGGAGATTCTGGAGCACAGGGGGGTACGAGGGCTGGTGCAGATGCAGAGGGTGTTGTGAGGATCCTCCAGGAGCTCGTGCAGACAGAAGAGTGGTGATGCAGGCCAGGTCGGTAACAGGCTGGCTGGTGCGATACAAGGGAGCAGGCAGGCAAGTCGTCAGGTGCAGGCAGGGTCGTTAACAGGCAGGCAGCAGAGGTACAAGAGGGTCAGGCAGAGGCATGGTCATAGACAGGCAGAGTTCCATCAAGGTCAGGCAAGCCGGGCCACAGATACAGGAACTCTAGCAAAACGGGTCACTGGAACACACTAAAATGCTGTAGAACAGACAGCACCTGCTTCCTGGTGCTGTCCTGCTTAAATGGCCGCTATTGGTGCGCGCGAATGCGCACGGAGGGCCAGAAACAGCCAGGAAGTCTATTTCCTAACATTGCCCCCACCCCAAGGGGCAGCCTCCGGATGCCCAAACGGGCTCTCTTAGTCGGATTTCTTCTCCAGAAGGTCCTGATCAGGGCTTCCGCATGTAAATTCTCTTCAGGCTCCCAAGAGCTCTCTTCGGGCCCATAGCCCCTCCATTTAACCAGGTACTGGATGGTACCACCTCTCCTCCTGCAATCCAAAATGGACTCCACCTTGAATTCTTCCATTCCATCAACCAATACTGGTGCCGGTGGGCCTGTCTGCCGATCTAGGAAGGGGTCGGAGACCCTAGGCTTTAACAAGGACACATGGAAGACCGGGTGGATGCGGAACGACTCAGGCAGTTCCAGTTCATAGGCCACCTCGTTGACCTTTCGTTTGATGGGGAAGGGTCCTATGAACCTAGGACCAAGCTTTTTGGATGGGCATGCCAATCTCAAGTTGAGGGTGGAAAGCCATACCTGATTACCTGGCTCCAGGTTGAGTTTGCCACGCCTTTTCTTGTCGTACATCTCTTTATTGGCTGCCTGTGTCCGTGCCATTGTCTTCTGCAGGAGTTTGTTATTAGAAGTAAAGAAGTTCAATAAGTCAGTCACAGCTGGCACCGAGTTTTCAAGGCAGACGTTGGACAAGAAGGCGGGATGATAGCCATAATTAGCAAAGAAGGGTGATTGCTGGGTGGCCGAGTGAACCGAGTTGTTATACGCGAACTCCACCAGCGGTAGGAGCGTAACCCAGTCACCCTGGGAGAACGACGAGAAGCAGCGCAGATACTGTCCCAGAGTCTGGTTGGTACGCTCCGTCTGGCCATTCGTCTGGGGATGATACGCGGAAGACAGGGACAAGCCGATCTTCAGGGATTTGCACAAAGACCTCCAGAACTTGGACGTGAATTGCACGCCACGATCAGAAACCACATCAGTTGGAAACCCGGGTAACCGGACAATCTCCTTGATGAATATTTTGGCTGTCTCTGTGGCTGAAGGTGTGCCTTTCATAGGCAGAAAGTGGGCCATCTTGGAAAGTCTATCCACTACCACAAAGATGGTAGAGCAGCCTTCAGAAGGGTGTAACTCCACAATGAAGTGCATAGATATGTGGCTCCAGGGCCTCTCCAGGACAGGTAAAGGTTTAAGAAGGCCCCAAGCCAGAGTCTTACTCCCCTTACACCGGCTGCAGGTAGTGCATGATCCCACATAGAACTTACAGTCCTCTCCAACTCAGGGCCACGAAAACGTGCGCTGTACAGTCCCTTACAAAAGTCTTGTCGCTTGTGTACAAATTGACCTGAAGTGCCACTGAAATATATTTCTAATCAAGATTTTTTTACAAGAAATGGCTCATTTTAATCCCAACAGCTTTTGTAATAATGTTTCAGTGCAAAACGAAACTGTCAAAGTATTCTAATATTTACAGCTTGGTAAAGCACATTAAGTCAATTTTTGCAAAGGCATAAGTGTTGTCGCCTTGTCATATGAGCTTCACCTGTGACTAATAATGGATCAATTAGGTCTCAGGTGTGTATAAAAAGAACCCCAGTACACTAGACCTTCACATCAACTGCAACTAGACCTCTGCAAAACATGCCTAAGATACACGTGATTCCAAAGAGGGGTGGAACCACTCCAGGTGCAAGGATGGTAACTTCTCACCACGAACAGGTGCAGGTCTATGGTCCGTCAACCAAATCAGCATACGAAACAAGAGGAAGTGACCGCACGCCGTTGAAGTGAAAAAATTATGAAAATTTATTGTGAAGAAGCATCAGCAAAACAGTATAAATCCATCAATGGGCAGACAAAAATGCAAACCACAACGTATGGTTAACGCGTTTCACGGACTGACTGTCCGCTTAATCATAACCCTGTTAACCCAGGGTTATGATTAAGCGGACAGTTAGTCCGTGAAACGTGTTAACGATACGTGGTGGTTTGCATTTTTATCTGCCCATTGATGGATTTAGACTGTTTTGCTGATGCTTCTTCACAATAAATTTTCATAATTTTTTCACTTCAGCGGAGTGCGGTCACTTCCTCTTGTTTCGTATACCTAAGATTCACCCTGAGACTAAAGTTTTGATTATCAAGAGGCTGAAGACCAGATCCACATATTAATTACACGGGTTCTGTGGCTAATTAAGGTGGTAATTAAAGTCACTTGGTGCCTTATCTACAATAAATTAGCCTCAGAACCTGTGGAATTCATATGTGTCCTGGATTAAAGGGATGATGTGGCAGACACCTGCAATGTGTCTCAGCGTCAAGTACAGAGGATAAAAAAAAAGATTTGAAGAGACTGGAGACGTTTTTGACAAGCCCAGGTCAGGCAGACCCCGCAAGACAACTGCTTGAGAGGACCGTTTTTGTTGGCTCGAAAATCCAAGGCCAGCCCATTTTCCACTGCAGCAGAGCTCCACAAGACCTGCTCACCTGAAGTCCCTGTGTCAACCAGAACAGTTTGTCAAATTCTGTCTCGAAATGGCCTCCATGGTCGAATCAGTACCCAGAAGCCAGCACTAAACAAAAGACAATTGAAAAACTGTGTGGCATTTGCCAAGGCCCACAGCCTGCTAAAAGGATGGACGCTGGAAAAGTGGCAGAAGGTGGATTTTTCAGATGAATCTTCTGTTGAATTACACCACAGTCACCGCAAATATTGCAGGAGACATACTGGAGCCCGCATGGATCCGAGATTCACCCAAAAAACAGTGAAGTTTGGTGGCGGAAAAATCATGGTCTGGGGTTACATCCAGTATGGGGGTGTGCGAGAGATCTACAGGGTGGAAGTCAACATCAATAGTCTAAAATACCAAGAAATCTTAGCTACCTCTTATATTCCCAACCATAAAAGAGGCCAAATTCTGCAGCAGGATGGTGCTCCATCGCATACTTCCATCTCCACATCAAAGTTCCTCAAGGCGAAGAAGATCAAGATGCTCCAGGATTGGCCAGCCCAGTCACCAGACATGAACATCATTGAGCATATGTGGAGTAAGATGAAAGAGGAAGCATGGAAGATGAAACCAAAGAATATTGATGAACTCTGGGAGGCATGCAAGACTGCTTTCTTTGCTATTCCTGATGACTTCATCAATAAATTGTATGAATCCTTGCCAGACCGCATGGATGCAGTCCTTCAAGCTCATGGAAGTCATACAAGATATTAAATTTGGATCTCACAGCACCACTACTTAATTTGCTGACATATTTTTGTATTTGCAGTAAATTTGTTAAATTTGTGTATAGGCGACAAAACTTTGTCTTGCCAAAATTTGACCTTTCTGTCTTGATTAAGTGATAAATCTTTTTTCAGTGAAACTAATTTATTTCAGTGCATTAAACATCATTTGGGAGGGTTTTAGTTTTTCATATGAGCTGTTTCTAACACCAATTGATTAATTAAAAATCAGGTTAATAGCAGGTGTTTCTACAAAATTGATTAAGCGACAAGACTTTTGCCAGGGACTGTACAAGTTCCAAGGTCTTGTGTGCCCCGAAGTGCCCAGCGAGGTGGTGGTCATGGCGGAGGTCTAAGACTGTGGTGCGCAGGTGCTCTGGTTCGGAGATCTTGGTACCATGCCAGAGCAACCCGTCTCTGAGCTGCAGAGGTGTCCCCGGGAGGTGATTTGGCCCCAGGGAAGCTTGTCGGATCCATGACAGTACATCCTCCTGTAGCAACAAGAAGTTTCCAGGAGACAATATGGTGTCAGGAGATACTGGGGCTTCCGGCATGTTAAACATATGAGACAAGGAGTCTGGTTTGGTGTTCTTTGACCCGGGCCTGTAAGTAATGTGAAAAGTAAATCGGGCGAAGAACAGCGCCCATCTGGCTTGGCGAAGTTTCAGCCTCTTCGCAATTCTCAGGTATTCCAGGTTACAGTGATCTGTATAGATGAGAATTGGATGTGCTGCCCCCTCTAGGAGGTACCGCCATTCCTCCAGAGCGGCTTTAATAGCAAGGAGTTCACGGCCTCCCACGTCATAGTTCCTTTCAGCGGGGGGATAACTTGCGTGAAAAAAACGCCACTGGATGAAGCAGCACCTTAGTACCCTGCCTTTCAGAAAGAATAGCCCCGACTGCCATCTCATATGCATCAACTTCCTGAACACAGGGCAGAGCGGGGTCTGGGTGCTTAAGGATGGGTGCAGATGTGAACAGCCTCCTAAGCTTTTCAAAGGCTGTTTGTGCCTCAGGAGTCCAATGGAACGGGACACCCTGTTTTGTCAGGGGTGTGATGGGAGAGATGATAGAGGAAAATCCCCGGATAGACTTCCTATAGAAGTTCGCAAACCCTATGAACCTCTGAGTTCCTTTTCTGTCGACCGGGGCAGGCCAGTCCAGGATGGCAGAGACCTTTTGAGGGTCCATCTTGATGCCTCTGACAGAAATAATAAGTCCAAGGAACTGTATGCTTGCCTGCTCGAATTCACATTTCTCCGGCTTAGCATAGAGGCCATGCTGGCGGAGGCGACCCAGTACCTGTTTGACATGGGACCGGTGGAGCTCCAGGGAAGGTGAGAAGATCAAAATATCTTTGAGGTAGGCGATGACAAAGAGGTCAAGGAAGTCTCTGAAGATGTTGTTTATGAAATGCTGGAAGGTAGCTGGGGCATTACATAAACCAAATGGCATCACCAAGTACTCGAAGTGACTGAAACGAGTACGAAAGGCCATCATCACCTTCTTTGATCCGCACCAGGTTGTACGCTCCCCGGAGGTCTAGTTTAGTGAACACGACAGCATTCCCCAGGCGCTGGAACAACTCCGGGACAAGTGGAAGCGGGTAGCGATTCTTCACCGTGACTTTTGAGCTCCCGGTAGTCAATACATGGGCGCAGGGAATGGTCCTTTTTTTCTCCACAAAAAAGATGCCTGCCCCATCCGGGAAAGTGGAAGGACGGATGAAGCCCTTGTTGAGATTCTCATCTATATAGGATTTTAGAGTGCCGAGTTCCAGCTCTGTAAGTGGGTATATCCTTCCGAAGGGGATCTCTGCACCAGGGAGGAGCTCAATGGGGCAGTCATACGGTCTACGAGGCGGGAGGACCTCAGCCCCCTTCTTGCTAAAAACGTCCAGAAAAGTGTGGTAGACGCTGGAGATAAGCTGACAAATCTCAGGCTCAGGGCCAAGATCCAGGGTTAGTAGAGCAGGGTCTGTTCCAGAAATCTGGGGGAAACAGTGCTTGTGGCAGTACAGGGAGTGGAACTGGACTTTCCCAGAGGACCAGTTAATGGTAGGGTTATGGGCCTGAAGCCAAGGTAGTCCTAGAATAACAGGAAAGATGGGAGAGGCAATGGCGTCAAGCATGAGTAGCTCCTGATGGCCTCCCAGCACCGTGGTGGTCAGAGGGGTGGTCTCCTGTGAGACCAGGCCAGATTTTAAGGTTGTGCCATCAGCCAGGTGCACAGCCATCCTGCGGGTCTTGGGTCGCATGGGTATCCTGTATTGTGCAGCAAAAGTCAGATCCAGGAAGCAGCTGCAGGCACCAGAGCCTACAATAGCGGGGACAGTCACGGCTCCTCCGGGAAACTGTAGACACAGAGAGAGGGTGAGCCACCCCGACAGGTGCTGGTTGCGGAGAGGTGGAAAGGCATCTTCCCAATCTGGAAGGGCAGGAGCGCACGAAATGCCCCGGCTCACCACAGTAGAGGCAGAGGCCGAGGTTTCTTCGGAGCTGGCTTTCTTCAGAGGTCAGCGCCGTGTGCGCCACACCCCGCTGCTGGGGTTCAGGCAGCCTCGGAGGAAGAGAGGTGGGTATAATGGAGCCGGCCAGTGTGCCTTTTGGCAGTCCTATGGTGGGAGGTAACATCCAAGCAGGTCACAGGTTCACCTTGGCCCTTTCCGCTCTGCGTTCACGAAGGCGTCGATCGATCTTGATGGCCAGGTCGATATGCCTCTCCAGGGAGGCTGGCGCATCAACACGGGCCAACTCATCCTTCAGGGGGTCAGCCAAGCCCCGCAGGAACTGGTGGCGCAGAGCAGCTTCATCCCAGGCTGTCGGAGCTTCAATGCCTGAACTCAGATACATACTCCTCCGCTGGCCGGCGGCTTTGTCGGAGGGCGTGGAGTGCGGCTTCGGCAGTGACCGTCTGATGCGGGTCTTCGCATAGCCAAGCCATTTCTTGGAAAAACCGTGTTAAATCCGACACTTCAGGCGCCCCTTGCTCCAGGAGCCGGTGGTCCCATGATTGGGGTTCGTCCTGAAGTAGGGAAATCACCAGCCCCACCTTTGTGGTTTCCAGGGAGAAGGTGCGGGGCTGCAGGCTGAGATAAAATTTGCAGGCACAGCGAAACACTCTGAACTTCCTACGGTCCCCTGAGAACCGTTCTGGCAAGGGCATTGTAGGTTCTGGAGCTGGGTGTAGTCCGCTTGCAGGCTCAAGAGAGACCGTCCACATGCTGACAAAGTTCATGCAGCGGAGAGGGCCCCTGCTCAGACTCAAACATGGCTGTCCGCTTCTGTCACGTACCTGGTGGTGGAGTCTGATTGTGCAGAGGGCAACCTCTCTTACAGCCCTGGTTCGGGAACCCCTGATAGAGAAGACAGGAGATTCCGGAGCACAGGGGGGCACGAGGGCTGGTGTGGATGCAGAGGGTGTTGTGAGGATCCTCCAGGAGCTCATGCAGACAGAAGAGTGGTGATGCAGGCCGGGTCGGTAAAAGGCTGGCTGGTGCGGTACAAGGGAGCAGGCAGGCGGGTCTTCAGGTGCAGGCAGGGTCGTTAACAGGCAGGCAGCAGAGGTACAAGCGGGGTCAGGCAGAGGCGTGGTCGTAGACAGGCAGAGGATCGGTACAGGCAGAGTTCAATCAAGGTCAGGCAAGCCGGGTCACAGATACAGGAAGTCTAGCAAAACGGGTCACTGGAACACACTAAAACGCTGTAGAACGGACAGCACTCCTGGTGCTGTCCTGCTTTAATGGGCGCTATTGGAATGCGCACGGAGGACCAGAAACGGCCAGGAAGTCTATTTCCTAACACGGGTACTTTGATGGGCTGGTGACAGGTACTCGGGTACCGGGGGCGCGCACGAGCCGCGGGAGTGCGGATCACCATAGTCACCAGCTGTGATTGGATACAGCCGGTCACTTGGTTAAGAGCCAGATTTTCTTGGCTCTTTATCCTGATCGGGATGGGCTGTGTCCTGAGGACACAGCTGATCCCCGATCACCACGCTGCGAGGACGTCATATGACGCTCGCCCAGGATGCAAGATCCCATTTGCGGATGTCATTTGACTATAGCCCGGTGTTGAAGTGGTTAACCTGCAAACTTATTTATCAATAAACCTGGCAAGCCACCAGATTTTAAGGAAAGTTGCTTGCACGCTGACTATTTTTCCTCCGGAAAGATGATCCCCACGATCTTTCCAAGATGGAGGAAATGCTGAAGGCCTTGCTACAAGCCAATACAGCTCAGCAGGAGACCAACCGCCAGGTCGCAAAGGCCGCTGCAGCAAAACAGGTGGCTCTGCAGGAAACCAACCTCCGGATCACACAGGCCACTGCAGCCCAGCGGGAGGAAAGTCGCCAGGCTTTCGCAGCACAACAGCAGATGAACCAACAGTTTGTGGAGGCCCTGCTAGAGTTAAAAAAAAAGGCCTGCACCTCCAGTGACAGTGGAACCAATGTTGGTAACTTTTGGCCTCTTACCACATGCAGAAGATGACACTTGCGGATGACGTGGAGGCGTATCTCACAACGTTTGAAACAGTCGCTCTTTGTGAAGGAAGGCCAAAAGAACAGTCGGCGGGATTATTGGCGCTAATTCTGACTGGTGAACCCCAGAAATCCTATTTTGATATGGAACCAGATAAAGCCCAGGACTATGAGGCTCTAAAGGCAGAGATACTCGCACGACTAGGGGTCATCATGACAGTCCGGGCTCAACGGGTGCATCAGTGGACCTACCGCACTGACAAGCCACACCTCTCGCAGATGTTCGACCTGGTCCACCTCACCAGGAAATGGCTACAGCCGGAGACTTAGCCAGATTCCCAGATTGTGGAGTGATCATGGACCGCTATCTACATGCGATCCCTGCTGCTTTAAGGAAGTGCAATAACAAAGAGAAGGCGCCTCTAAATGCAGAAAGTTTTATTACAGTAAAAATGCACAGGTAGATTTACACTCACAGATTCAGAGTCTTAGGGGAGCATGTCCGCACTTTTGTCTGCGGATAGACATATGTAGATAGCAGTGTCTTATTTCCTGCGGGTCCCTGTGTGCTGGTCATCCGTGGGAAGGCAATCCATCGGTTGGGGCGACCGCCTGCGGTCGTATCTGTAAGGTTTCCCTCGTGGCGATGGAGATGGTGAGGAGCTTCCGGGATCCAAGGCGCACAGCGTCCCGCGTCACTGACATGCGACGCGTTTCAGAGTCTGCAGGCCTGCGGTGTGAGGAGCAGGCGCACTCTTTCATCAGGCAGTAGAGTGGTAGGAAGAGCTCACTGCTATATGTGGAG
>BLSH010248772.1:177960-191055 GCA_018402905.1 Glandirana rugosa | reverse complement strand
TCTCTGTCCACGTCCTCCACACTGTCCACACGGACCCGTGTGGGATTAGTGACGCACGTCACGACTAAGGAGGTTTATGGACCCGAAAGGGGCACAACACGGGGGAACCTCACGACGACCGAAGGGAGGAGAGAAGAGGGGGGTCGAGGACACATCTACAAAGTCTTACCTCTCACCCCTTCCTCGATCATTTATACAGTAAATGGCCGGGGAAGGAAAAGATTTACTTGTGTCACTTGTGTGAGTGAGTGACACAAGGAAGTATGACATTGACATCGTATCATTTGACACAAATGATATGAAGTCAAACACTTACTCGTCTTTTGGACTGGGTTCGCAGCGGGGTGTACAGGGGGCAGTAGTCAGGTCATAGGTGTGCGCAGCCTATTGCATTATGGTGTGTACCCCAAAGCTTAAACACACGTGGCTTTCTCTGCAACCTTAGCTGCAGTGGACAGTGAATGAACAGAATAGTGTTCTGTGCTCAGCGGTTTTCTGCTCATTCACAAACTGAAGTATAGTAAACACAGTTTACTATGCTACAGTTACAGTATGAAGGAACACAGTGAGTGAGTGTGTTCACTGTGTTCATTTAGAAAAGGAAGGGGCCGGTAAATGACATATTTACTAGCTCCTTCCCCACTCTCCATTCTGAAACATCTACACAGGAGCTGGGGGGAGAAGAGAGGAGGGAAGCCAGCAGCACTCCAAGGGGGCACAACACGGGGAAAGCCCAGGTATTTGGAGGAATCAGCACTGCACGCAGTGATTAGGGTGTGCCCAGGCACACCTGTCACACCTCCTGCACATGCCTATGAGTCAGATGGACAGTGGGATGTACAGTGGGAAGCCAGTAGTGCTCAGAAGTGGACTGCATACCTGTCTCCTGCTGTCCCATTCTGTAGGCTGTGAGGAGCTCCCTGTACTGAGTCTGCCATGACTGGTCTTCTTCCATATGTTACAAGCAGTAAGTGATCGGCTGCACTTGCTGCTCCTTCTGCTGGGCTCCTATGAAGCGGGACAATCCTGTCAGCACAGGAGACACACAGACAGGGAGAAGAGGGGTCCTTTAGCTCGTGGTGGTCTGTCCTGAGAGGTGCTTGTCATTTTGGGGCATATTAAAGCCTTGATTTGTTTAATATGAATGTCAGTGAGGGATGACAGAAGCCAGCTGAAGTAAATAGAGAAGAGTGTGTGCAGGGCTGGTGCAAGGATTTTTGACACCCTAGGCGAAAACTCATTTTGCCGCCCCCTTTGGCTCCACCCCTGACTCCACCCCCTTTGCCCTGTCCATGTATACAATGGATGTGGTGGAGGTGGGGATTTTTGCAGCACCTCTCTACCCATTTCTTTAGCCGTGGTCCACAGGCCTGCACCTTTGCCCCTGGACCCACCTCATTTTAGCAGCCTGGTGTACTGCCAGCTGTGGCTCTCCAGTGACAGGAGTGATCGATGCAGACCAGTGACAGATCAACAGCAGCCGGGCGCCCTGGGTGACAGTGGCACCCTAGGCGGCCGCCTACTCTGCCTAGTGGTAGAGCCGGCCCTGAGTGTGTGGTCACTGGACTGGGGACAGAGATGAGGGGAAGACACACTGATGACAGGCACTGGGGATGTCTCAGCAAGTATGCTGTCTGAATAATGTGTCCGGATATCTGGCAGTTAGAAACCCGGACACCTGGACTGTCCGGATGAATCCCGGACAGGTGACAACCCTACCGCCATTGTAGTGTTATAATTAGACCTATTTGTAAGGGCCTGCTCTGTTTTCACTTTCAGCCATGCAGGCTTCTCTTCTGGGGACCTAACTACTATAATGTGTTTGACCCCTTTTATTCACATTATCAAGTTCTTCACAGCAGCTGTGAGTAAATACCTTTTTAGAATGTTCACACTTGTTTTACATTTCAAATGTATTTTGCTTATCTGTAGAGACTGCTGTCAAGTGAGAACAACCTTTTCCATACAAACTAGGTACAGCTTACATCAAATACCACCCAGCACAGCAACTAAAATCGGAATATATTGAGGTCAGAAGAGGGAAGCACAAAGGAATATAAATGAACCACTCACCGTTGTCACCATTGTAACTTCACTAGTGGATCAGGGATGGGGATCCCATACTGGGGCCTACAGGCGACATCTCCATCACAGTTGGAGGATTACTAAGGTGCACATTCTCATACTCTGTTAGGCAGTGGATTTCAGTTTTGTGTTTCTTGTGTTCATTTTACTGCCTTGTCACTTTGCCACTTGCAAACAGTTTTTTCAGATCATCACAAATTATTAAGTATCTGTTTCCGAGCTGTTCACGATTAACGTATTTATACTGGTTCTAGGTCAAATGTTTTATTTATTAGGCAGTAGTAGCATTTAATGAGTCAATAGTCCTAGTCCATAAAACAGTAATGTAAGAACTGCTTACCATACAACTGTACCATTGATGGCCACTAGATGGCAAAGGACATTTCTACATATTTCCATTCTTCAAGTCACTATCAGCTCATACTGAAGCTGCTAACTCGCCAAAGTAAAGTTTCTATGCTGTGACAAGCTTTCTGTTTTGATCTGTTCAGTATTATTTGTTCTTTTTCCTGCTATACAGTAGTACTATAATAAAGTGCCCCTTATTCTGCTTGCATTTGCTCTTGGGTATGTATTGTATAATGACTTACATTGAAATATATTTGTGGTGAGATATTGCAATCAGTTGATTTAGCAAAGGAGGTTTTCATGATTCAAGTATAAAATTACAGTGCACGGTTATTAAAGTAATGTGGTGATTTCCACACACAGTCATTATATGTACTAACTAGTTATTTCTCCTTAAACCTAGGAGTCTTTCAGGTAGTATAAGCCCTGCTAAATAAGTAGAGATTCCTAGCAGAGGCGGCTCTCTAATTAGGCAAATTAGGCGGTTGCCTAAGGCCTCACACTCACAAGGGCCTCGCAACTGCCTAATTTGACAATGACACCAGCACCGAGATAGAGAGTACTGACACCAGCACTTTAAAGCTCTTAATTATATGCAATTTATAAAGTTAATTTTTTTATCGCTTGAATTATTTTTCCCATTATGGGCGTGAGTAGGGTCTCATGTCTAGGGTTTGCCTAAGACCTCACAAAGTCTAGAGCCGCCTCTGATTCCTAGCAATGTTCAAGCCCTTTGTAAACCCTGGAGAACTTCTTGGAAATAACAAGATCATTTTTTTGAAAAGTTGACTTTTATTTTCATTAAAGTGCCAATACAAAGCCAATGAAGTAGGACATGAATGCTTGGCCAAAATAGAAGACATTAATTGACAATTTTGGTTTTAGAGTTAAAAAACAAGATAAGTAGCAGAGACTCCATAGGGCAAATTCACTCCCAGCTACAAAGAAGACAGTGCCTATAACACTCATTCTGAATTCATTCTGCATTGTACATATTGAATCATCGAATGGTGGGGATAGTAAGTGGAAATAACATCAGCTTCTAAAGCACATTGTCATCAAAAAGGAATAAGAGAACATACCTAAAAAAGGTAAAAGAAGAGGAAGAAATGAGATAAGAAAAGGACACAAAATACAAAAATAAAATATGGCATAGGTTGAAGAACGATCTGAATCTCCTCATGGGACTGGAGACATACAGTATCTCACAAAAGTGAGTACACCCCCTCACATTTTTGCAAATATTTTATTATACATTTTCATGTGACAACACTGAAGAAATGACACTTTGCTGCAATGTAAAGTAGTGAGTGTACAGCTTGTATAACAGTGTAAATTTGCTGTCACCTCAAAATAACTCAAAACACAGCCATTTATGTCTAAACTTCTGGAAACAACAGTGAGTAAACCCCTAAGTGAAAATGTCCAAATTGGGCCCAATTAGCCATTTTCTCTCCCCAGTGTCATGTGACTCGCTAGTGTTACAAGGTTTGCAGGTGTGCTAAATTTGGTGTTACCACTCTCACTCTCACTCTCTCATACTGGTCACTGGAAGTTGAACATTGCACCTCATGGCAAAGAACTCAGAGGATCTGAAAAAAAGAATTGTTGCTCTACATAAAGATGGTTTAGGCTATAAGAAGATTGCCAAGATCCTAAAACTGAGCTGCAGCATGGCGGCCAAGACTATACAGCCATTTAACAGGACAGGTTCCACTCAGAACAGGCCTCGCCATGATTGACCAAAGAGGTTGAGTGCACGTGCTCAGCATCATATCAAGAGGTTGTCTTTGCGAGACTAAATGTATGAGTGCTGCCAGCATTGCTGCAGAAGTTGAAGGGCGGGGGGGTCAGCCTGTCAGTGCTCAGACCACATGCCGCACACTGCATCAAATTGTTCTGCATGGCTGTCATCACAGAAGGAAGCCTCTTCTAAAGATGATGCACAAGAAAGCCAGTTTGCTGAAGACAAGCAGACTAAGGACATGGATTACTGGAACCATGTCCTGTGGTCTGACGAGACCAAGTTAAACTTCAGATGGTGTCAAGCGTGTGTGGCGGCAACCAGGAGAAGAGTACAAAGACAAGTGTTCATTGAGGGAACCATGTGTAGCGCCCCCTGCTTAGGTAGGAGCTAGTGAAAGGATTTTTGGTAGGTGAGGAAAATTTAAACAGGCCTGACTGAAGTGCAGGTCTGATTGTTTTTGTTTCTGGGCTGGGAGTGGCTCAGGTAGGACTGGGTGAGTCACAGATAAGGTCACCAGGACCTCCCACTTCTGTCCAGAAGTTGATGCAATGTTCTGGGCAGAGAGCTGGGAGGGAGGTGTAGCCATCTGGGGTGTTCTAAGGAGCCCTGACCAATCCCCAATCTGGATTTGCAGGGAACAGGCCTCCTTAAATACCCATGGTCAGCCCAATCTGGGAGGAAATTTCGGGTGGAAGAGCTGGAATGTAGCTGAGGTTGCGGAGGCCTCACCCAGGAGGGGGCCCCCAGTCTGGGGGGTGACCTTGAGCCTGTGCTCGGGTGCAGCCAGGAGGAAAGGGAGATCCTGGAGCAGCACAAGGAAGCAGGAGAGCAACAGACAGTGCTACTGGAGAAGCTCAGCAAGGAGTCCACTGGGTTGCACACACCACTGAAAGCTGTAGAGGCATGCCAGAGCGGATTGGGGTGAGAGACAATCTGGGAAGGATGCAGAATTCAGTAAGCGACTGTGGTGTCATGGTGGCAGTGAAGGCCAACGCAGCTGGAGTGGCTGACAGAGCCTGGAGCAAGAGGATAGGCTAAGAGTAGTAGTTCATCAGGCCGTCTATCACAGCAGTGTTTCTATACAATGGGGATCAGCTATCCCTACGTGTAATGGGTGGTTCTGAGGCACGGCTTGCAGCATGGCAGGCCTCACCATGTGCTAGTCAGGCTGAAGAGGTGGAGGAGGCCTAGTAAATTTCCTTCTGGGCCTGGAAGAGAAAGTATTGTGCAGGAGAGAGGAACCGGGGTCTGCAGAAGCAAGACGTACAGGAGAGAGGAATTGGAGTTTGTATCAGCAAGTGATGTACTGGAGGAAGAGAAGTAATGTATATACAGAGGTGTATGTAGTGGTCCTGTGTAAATGATCAGTTAATTCTTTGGGCATCCCACAACATCCCTGATCTCTATCCAAGTTCAATCCCCTAATAAAACCAAACAAAGTACCAGCCTGTTCTGTGTCTCCGGAGTGGTATGGAGGTGATTGAGGGCAGTGTGAGCAGGTAAACCACAACACTCAGCCACCCCTAAGGGGGAACATGGCTATACATGAATGCCAACATGTACTGTGACATACTGAAGCTGAGCATGATACCCTCCCTTTGGAGACTGGGCCACAGGGCAGTATTCCAACATGTTAACAACCCCAAACACACCTCCAAGACAACCCCGGCCTTGCTAAAGAAGCTGAAGGTAAAGGTTATGGACTGGCCAAGCATGTCTTCAGACCTAAACTCTATTGAGCATCTGTGGGGCATCCTCAAATGGAAGGTGGAGGAGCACAAGGTCTCTAACATCCACCAGTTCCGTGATGGCGTCATGGAGGAGTGGAAGAGGACTCCAGTTGCAACCTGTGAAGCTCTAGTGAACTCCATGCCCAAGAGGGTTAAGGGAGTGCTGGAAAATAATGGTGGCCACACAAAATATTGACACTTTGGGCCCAATTTGGACATTTTCACTTGTTTCCAGCGGTTTAGACATTAATGGCTGTGTGTTGAGTTATTTTGAGAGGGCAGCACATTTACACTCTTATGCAAGCTGTACACTCACTACTTTACATTGTAGCAAAGTGTCATTTCTTCAGTGTTGTCACATGAAAATATATAATAAAATATTTACAAACATGTGAGGGGTGTACTCACTTTTGTGAGATACTGTAGCCCCCCACCACCCCTGGCCTATACATGGACTGGTATACAGTAGGTGTTCCATCTGTTTGACATCCCTGATCATCGTATGAAGATCTGTTAGAGAGGGAGGTTTAGTGCTGTGTCATCCAAGGGCTACCATATATCTTGCTGCTGTCAGAATATGTGAGATAATTTACATTTTTTAGTCGGCAGCCACAGTTACAGAGCACTGCCGTTGCATTCAGTGCGGACCTCCCACTGTATCCAACTCTCAGAATATTCCTTAATCAACCTCCTGATAAAACAACTAAGACTGGATGAAGGGGGGAGAAACCTGAAATGTGTTAGCTGTACATACAAGATGGTGATAAGGACTTTCATAAGCTGTAAGTTCCCAGATGTGACATTTGCCTATATGTGTTGCATATATAGTGGCAGCAACATGGATAAAAATAGCCAGACCAAAGATCCCTGAAAATTCCCTCTATGGGTCCTACACAGAATGACTAGAACTTGGTTTAGGTGTGATAGCCTGAGACATGATCACTTTAGTAGTAATAATTTCTTCAGGTAATTTTGTTTTTTGCTGAGTCATATATTCTTCTCCTTTGATGTTGCCCTTTTGTTACGTTAAAATATTTTCAGTATCCTATAAAGTAGCACACCATCACCCTTAGGGACTGTATCAAAAGGCTTTAATTCTTGTCAGAACAGCTGATATCTTCCCATACAAGTCTATTGTAATACAAAAGTAGCTTGAGGTAGGTCAAAAGGAGTCCAACTGCAGCGGAAATGCATGTCAATGAATCCAGAATGATCTCAGAAGCATCTACAACTGATGTGAAAAGCAAGCTCATTGACACAGCTCAAAGCCTGTTGACACAGACCCGAAAACTTGCAGTCAGATTAGTGCTTTTTTGACCAACCTCAACTAATCCTCTACTAGATTTTCTATAGGTGCCACTATCAACACCTCCACCTTCACAACTGCCTCCAACAACTTCAGTGATTTTCTCCTTCTGATTATATCCTTCTTCTCAGTCTAACTCATTCTCATATCACAAATGTTAAGAGTTTTTCTTCATGTCATCTTCGTCCTCATTAGAAAGTTAGATTTGAAGAGCATTCAGGAGCATCCACTCTTGTGGCTTTTGCATAAAGGCAAAGCTCACCTTTTTTTTTCTAAAATCCAGCTCCCCTATGTACCAATATACCATTAATGTACCTCGGTTGCAGAAAAATACAAGCTTTCTTTGATTTTGAGAACAAGGCCTTACCTTAGCCCTTGCTGTATTTATTAGAAATCTTCATCACATCCTGGCATTAGATGTAGGATGGAGAAACCAGTAAGACACAGGAAGGGGTTTACCAGCTGACCGCATTAGCACACCTATATGGTGTATCCTCCTATTATATTGTTTTGGTAAACTAAAGGAAATTGTACTGAGATTGTACAATCAGATTGTATAGTGTATGGCCACATTTATACAAGTAAATTACCTTGTTATGCCTTCAGTGTCAGTAATTGTTAACGGCACTCTAAACACAGGAGCAAACACACATTTTGGCACATGAAAAAATGGGTGACAAATGCAGCAGTAAAAAATGTGCAACTCGCACTACGCCAAAATATCCCATTAGCTTTGCCATATGTAGCACAACACATTAAAATCAATGGGCTGCTCTAAGTGTGTCACTGCAAAAACGAAGCAAAAAACATGTGCGCCCACTACACTAGGTGTGAATGGGGCCTCAAAGTGAAATTGGTGCGTTTACACAAGAACAATGAGGCTACATTCACATCTGTGTGTTTCGGGAATGCATGGCAAACTGCACAGAAAATGCGCTCTTTGCCATGTGTTTCAGAAACATACTGAAAATGTGCATCATACTTGTGTTGTCATTACATGTTAAAGGCACCCCAAGTGCGACAAACTCAACATGCTACACTTCAAAAAAAAGTTCTGGAGCTTCTCTGGGGCAATTGTTGTGCATAGGGAAGCTCATTCAAGTGAATGAGCTACCTTATGCGTGACGAGTGAAAACACTGAATGCAAACGCATGCAGGAATGTGAGTTTTTTGCTACGAGGAGATGTAAAGGACATTGTCCAATCAGATTGAATAGAAAGTGGGCAGAAGGTGGTATTGTAATGAGGGAGGAGTGGTCCAGAATGGTGAACACACTCTATCATACCCTCTTCTTTGCAGCAAGGAAGTGAAGGCTTCTGGGAGATGGCCTACAGGAAGTGAATGCTAAGAGACAATCTACAGGAAGTGAATGCTGAGAGATAATCTGCAGGAAGTGAATGCTGAGAGACAATCTACAGGAAGTGAATGCTGAGAGACAATCTACAGGAAGTGAATGCTGAGAGACAATCTACAGGAAGTGAATGTTAAGAGACGATCTACAGGAAGTGAATGCTGAGAGACAATCTACAGGAAGTGAATGCTGAGAGACAA
Organism: Glandirana rugosa; assembly: GCA_018402905.1. Taxonomy (NCBI): domain Eukaryota; kingdom Metazoa; phylum Chordata; class Amphibia; order Anura; family Ranidae; genus Glandirana; species Glandirana rugosa. Next base: position 182,288 of record BLSH010248772.1, on the reverse strand, counting down.
TCTACAGGAAGTGAATGCTAAGAGACAATCTACAGGAAGTGAATGCTAAGAGACAATCTACAGGAAGTGAATGCTAAGAGACAATCTACAGGAAGTGAATGCTGAGAGACAATCTACAGGAAGTGAATGCTGAGAGATAATCTACAGGAAGTGAATGCTGAGAGACAATCTACAGGAAGTGAATGCTGAGAGACAATCTACAGGAAGTGATGGAATCTGAAAATGATTTGAAAAATTCAAATAAACTGACAAAATTTTAAATCTTTTGTGGATAAGTTAAGTGAGAGAAAAACACATTGGGATGGCTGGACCAGAAATGGCATTGGAAAACGCTTCTATTTATTATGAAGAATGAAATTCTGCCTGAAAAGGTGAACTTATCCCTGAAAACAAAAGCAGTGGTGGAGATATGAGGATTTAGTGGTGGCCTGGCTCTAAGTCTCTCTTCCGATTTGCCATTCTACCTGAGTTAAGGAGACAAAAAGACCATCCATTCAACTATACCAACTATTTGGTTGGGGTACCCTCTATTCCTGCCAAGGTTCCTTGAGTTACATTCAATACTGCTAACAACATTTTTTTTTGGGAGGTGAGATGGCACTGGAATCTGGAAAGTAATCTCTTCAAGCTTACTCTCATACGTTTATTTAGATGAAATAAAATGAAATGAAGATGATTTTTAACATCCAGCAACTTTTCAAAGCCGATAGGAATTTAACCTATCATTAACCTCTGTTGTCAAACTGAATGTCTGATTTACAGGCAGAGTCTAAAACTTGTTTCTGCTTTCTGCACAACTAAAAACGAAAGAAGCCAGAATGTATTTGTGTGGGAGTGAATGCTCTTTACTTCTCTATTCGAAGAAAGTTCTTAATATCTGTTTTACAAGAAATCAAAACAAATTGGGATCCGAAACAAAACAAATTTTTTGGATTTGCAAAGAGAACATAAAGAAAAAAATAAATCCAAGGATAGGGTGCTTGTTTCTGTGCAACTGCAATAATGTAATTTTCTCAATTTTAATCGTAAACAAGTGTGCATTACATAAGGTGACCAGATTTTTAAATGACATTCGGGGACATTTTTTTTTATTGGCAAATGGTAAACTATTTTATAAGCATATTTTCCTTAGAATATATGTGCAGCGTATGTGGCATGTGTTTATGGAATGATAGTATGATGTATTTCTCACATTTAGTCAATGAGATTAAACTTAGAATTTTTTTGGGATATGACTACCAAATGTTAAGAAGATAAGATAGAGAAAAAAAAATTCTATGCATATTTTGTATTTTTTTTTTTTTTTTAATATTTATTGAAGATTTTCACATGTACAAAAACCAGATTGTCCAAATATATCAATAAACATGACAAGAGGATTCTAATCCTAGGATGAATTCGGAAGTCATAATACCCAAGATAATAAACATGGTATAGGTACATATAATCAAGGAGGAGGGAAGGGGGGGAAAGGAAGCAGGGCAGGGGCAGGGGTTGAGGAGTAGGGGGGGAGTGGGGCGCTGCATACCCAATGGGAGGTGGAGGAAGGACAGTGAGATGAAAAGAGCACTGAGAAGATGGAAGAGGGGAGGGGAAGGGGGGGTCGGCATTAATGAAGGCTTATTTATGAATGATGGGGGAGGAATGTTGGGTTGGGCTCCCGCTCTGCCTGAGCTGGTTTGCCTATGTTGGAGAGGTGTTGCCATATTACCATACATTGCCATATGAACCATATAGAAAATACAGAGAGTACAATGGGTATAAAGAAAAAAAGTCTTGTGAAGGGCAGAAGCTATATATGGGGTGATGGCCCAGAAGGGAATAAGGAGAGGTGGACTCCTTTAGGGCTCCTGTTAACATTGCTGTCTATTGATATGGTATCGATGTGGGGCTCTTTCAATGACCTCCACCTCCTCCCTCTTGAGTGCTGACTGCATGAAAGGGAGCCATTTGGTGCGGAATCGGCGCTCAGTCTGTCCATATATAGTAGCCAGATAAGGTCTTTCTTCACCATAGCCACACTAGGGCCAGTCGGTTGCGTCCAACATTTCAAAATTGTTTTGCGGGCCGTCAAAAGGCATGTTTGTATCCATGGCATGTAGGATAAAGCTTTCGCAGCCAGTGGTGGGTGTAGGCTAGTTTGGTCGAGATACCCAAATAATAGTAGTTCGGGGGCCTTCGGGATTGTTATGCCTGATACCCTGTGAATGAATTCCACAACATTTGTCCAAAAGGGTTGGGTGGAGGGGCAGAACCAGAAGCGGTGGGCCAGTGAGGGTTTGGAAGAAGAGCACCATGGGCACAGTTCCATTTTTGGGTCCTCTTTGCTTCTGAGGAAGGGTATGAAGGCTCTGTGGAGTAATTTCAATTGGGTTTCTTTCCAGAGCTCGCAAGTTGTGTAACGCATAATCGTGTTGTAGCCCTGGTGTAGCTTGTCCGCTAGGTTCTCCAGAGGAAAGTCCTTCGACCATTTGGCGGCTGCTATTTCCATCGGTGAGGGTAGAGACCTTTGGATAAGGGGATTGTAAATGTCTGATATGGCGAAAGATCCTTTGGCGAGTAGCGGGTCAATGAAAGAGGGAGTGAATGGAGGGGCAGCAGGGTTGTGGTTTGAGCGTATAAAACTCAGGCATTGGGAATAATGGAAGATGTGGCAAGGAGGAAGGTTGAAGGTCATGCAAATGTCCTGAAAAGGGATCGGTTTGCCGGAACTCTCATCATATAGGGATGCCATGTGGGTCAATCCATGCGAAGACCATAGTTGGAAGGCTACACTGTCCTGCGCTGCTGGGAATTGTGGGTTGCCTGTCATGAGTAGCTGTCGTGAGACATGAGGTGACAACTTCTGCAGTTTCCGGGATTCTCTCCATGCAACTGCCGTGTCCCTCAATAGCAAGTTCTGTCGGAGGTGGGTCGGAAGGCGACACCATTGGGAGTGTAGCAGGCCCAATAGGGTAAATGGCTTGGCCATAGCCAATTCCAGAGAATTGTTGGAGTATCTTGATGTGTTTGTAATCCAGTCCAGACCTGCACAGAGGAGGCAAGCAATATTATATATTCTGATGTGCGGTAGACTGACTCCACCATCGCCCCTGGGAGAGTATAGCTTTGCTTGTGAGATACGTGGTTTTTTACCTCACCATAGGAATTTCACGACTGCCGAGTTTAAGAGTTGGATATCTTTGTGTTTTATAAGTAGAGGTAAAGTTTGTAGTGAGTACAGCAGTTTAGCAAAGCTCACCATCTTAAAAAGACGGCATCTCCCCAGAAGCGACAACTGAAGGTCCGCCCACCGCGCCAGTTCCTGAGTTATCTTCTTCAACAAAGGGGGATAGTTTAAAGAGTATAGGGAGGAGGGGGTTTTGCCGATTTGTATACCTAAGTAGGTGATGTGGGTGTGTGTTATGGGGAAGGGGGAAGATGAGGCCCATGGGAGGTGCTTGGTATTGCCTAGAGGGAGGATCTCACTTTTGGAGTAGTTTATGCGTAGCCCCAAGAGATTTCGGAAAGCGTCAAAGGTGCTCTTAATCACATGTATGTCCTTGGCAGGGTTGGAAGTGAAGATGAGTACATCATCTGCGAAAAATGCCGTCCGTATCTCCTGGTCCCCTACAGTAATGCCATGTAGGGGGGCTTTCTCAATAAGATATCTAGATAGCGGTTCCAGGGCTAGATTGAACAGGAGGGGGGACAGGGGGCAACCCTGTCTCGTGCCCTTGTGTAAGCGGAACTCCGGGCTTATTATGCCCGCCGCTACTATCCTAGCCGAAGGGCAAGCATACATTTGCTGTATCGTGTGGAGGAATGGGCCTTGGAAGTGTAATGCTCCTAGGACTGAGAAGAGCCAGTCGAAGCTGATATTATCGAATGCCTTTTCAGCGTCCAGGGTTATGATGGCCGCTCCCTGAGTAGGGTGGTTTTTCGTGTCTTCCAGTACCGTTATCACTTTGCGAATGTTCAGGGTCGCGTTTCGTCCCCGGACAAATCCCGATTGGGCGGGGTGTATGATGGAGGGGATAATGTCTGCCAGTCTGGTTGCTATGATTTTAGAGAGGAACTTGGCGTCCAGATTTAAAAGTGATATTGGGCGGTAGGAACCTGGGGCCAGTGGGTCTTTGCCTTTCTTGCTGAGGAGTTTAATGATTGCTAGATTGCCTGTGGGTAGGTAGCGACCACCAGACCAGATGTGATCATTAACTTTGGACAAGGTCGGGACAAGGACGTTTTTTAATGATTTATATAATGATTTGTAAAGCCATCTGGCCCTGGTACCGAGGGTTGTTTCGGGGACCCGGTCTACCGAAATGTTTAGTAATATATTTAGTAAT